>WETZ01000026.1:0-451396 GCA_011034095.1 Fusarium cf. aywerte | reverse complement strand
AAAAAAAAAAAAAAAAAAAAAAAAAGAAAGAAAGAGAGCCTAGAAGGAAGGCAGAAAAAAAACCACTACCTAATCTACCCGAACTTTTTCCCCACCATTCCAGAACGTGTCAAAAATTTACCATCTCGAACAAGGTCGTCACCATCACCACATACATCTATCTAGGAGAAGTGTGCCTCTCATCGATATCAAGTCATATAGCCGGTTGAACCTAGGTTATCCGATCCTGCATACACACATCATTAACCCGTTCTTGATTCCTGTTTCTGGACTACCTGGACCCGTCCCTTCGAAGCGGGGCTGCTTAGAAACTGAACTGCAGCTAGCTTCGACCCTGGGAAGCTCACAGCTACTGCACTGCACTGTGCCTAATCGCATTTTGTCCCTCCCTTGTCAATTTGACTTGGCTTGACCTGACGAAACAAAACACCATATCGCATACATCACCACCTCTTCAATATGAGCAAGTTCGGTGCTATGGTCATGGGCCCTGCGGGCGCGGGCAAGGTACGTGAATGTGTCATTTTATTTTGACTCAGTATGCCTACATTGTATTTCGCTTATTCGTCTGGGATACTATACCGCCTATTCTTTTTTTCGCGATATCACTCCCATCATCCCGCCTCGAATCGCGTGCTTGGATTGCAATATCCCCAACACTCTAAAGCGCCTCAACTGACCTCGTATTCGTGTTGTGTCTAGTCTACTTTTTGCGCCGCCCTCATCACCCATCTTAACCTTAACCGCCGTTCCGCCTTTTACATCAACCTCGATCCTGCTGCCGAGTCTTTCGAACATGAGCCGGACCTCGACATCAAGGAGCTCATCTCTCTCAAAGATGCTATGGAGGAAGTTGGCCTCGGGCCCAACGGTGGTCTCATCTATTGCTTCGAGTTCCTCATGGAGAACCTCGACTGGCTGACGGAAGCTCTTGACGGTCTGACCGAAGAGTATCTCATCATTATCGATATGCCTGGACAGATCGAGTTGTACACCCATGTTCCGATTTTGCCGGCTCTAGTCAAGTTCTTGTCTCAGCCTGGTTCTCTCGACATCCGCATGGCCGCAGTCTATCTCCTCGAGGCCACATTTGTCGTCGATCGCGCAAAGTTCTTCTCGGGTACCCTCAGTGCTATGAGTGCCATGCTGATGCTGGAGGTGCCGCATATCAACATCCTGTCCAAGATGGATCTCGTCAAGGGTCAAGTCAAGAAGAAGGATCTCAAGCGTTTCCTCACTCCCGATGTAGGTTTACTTGATGACGATCCTGTCGAGCGTGCACGTCGTATCACAGAAGGTCCCGAGGCCGAAGATGATGAATCAAAAGCCCCCGATGAGAAGGAGCAGGTTATGAAGGGAGCCAGTTTCAGACGGTTGAACCGCGCGGTGGCTGGCTTGATCGAAAGTTTCAGCATGATCAACTACCTGAGACTGGACGTGACCAACGAGGACAGTGTTGCTGCTATCCTGAGCTACATTGATGACTGCATACAGTTCCATGAAGCTCAAGACCCCAAGGAGCCTCATGACGAGGAACACGAAGACTTTGACGGTTAGAATGGCAATTACGGGAAAATCAAACATGTGAAGAAAAGGAAATATGTGGTATCTTGATAGTAGTATTGCATAGCGCCGGCGTTACTGGTTGCTTTTCATAATCTGAGACTGAACAGAGCTTGGTTATGATGTGCCCCTTGTCTCTCTCAGCCTTCCACCCTAACCTGTCCCTATTTTCCAACTTTTTTCGTGATAAGATAACGGCAATGCCTGGTAGTAATTGTGTAGCATTGGTCGATGCTGTTCATCTTTCGGTTTTCGTGTTTTGTTGTCGTGTTTCATCTCATTGGGTATCCAAATAGTGTCGTATAGTGTGCTTAACGATGGTCGCTGAATGGCTGTAGGCCGTACACATTTTATCGGATTGGATTTATCTGGATCGTCCCGAGGCAGGTCCTCTTGTTCCAGCCATACCCTGCTGTGCCTCGTAGCGGTCGTACTCTTGCAGCCAGACATCCTTGATAACAGTGAGATATCCGACGATCTTGGCGCCTATGACGGTCATATCCCTTGCACTCTCAAAGACTCCGCGCTCCCAAATCCACGCCGCCAGCGCAAACAGAAAAGCCCATGTCATGATGCGCATGGCCATGCGAGTCCACCACATAAGCAGACGGCGGATCCAGTTGAGGATGATAACAACGGTGGCAAGTACGACGAGCGACGCAATAACGCCGACGAGGCCTTGGTTCTCTGCGAGCAGGACCATGACGCGGTCGAATATGGGTTCGAGGATAGGCGCAACTGTGTCAAGAAGGTTCTGCGCCTGGTCGAGGACGTTGCGCGCGACGATTTGGACGGGCGAGCTTGGGTGGAGAATATGTTTCTGGACAGTCTGTGCAAGCTCTGGGGGCAAGAGGGCCGTGAGTAGGTGTGTCGCCATGCTCGGTGGTTCAACGGAAGGCATTTTTTTGGCAATGAGTCGTTGATGGTGGTTTTGTCAATGTTAGGGTTGTAGGTTCGGATTGATGGTGGGGGAAATGATAGTTTTCGTGGCTTTTCTGAGCTAACGTCCAGGGTAGTTTTGAAGGTAAGTAAAGTTGCGGTCTAAAGATGGGTAAGGTGAGCTGGAGCAAATTACCCCTTTGTTTTTTCTTGGTCGTTAGTTTCATGAAGCACCATGTAATTTGCCTGGAACAATGTTCTTTTTTATGCGGTATGCGCAAGTGAAAGGCTCTGTCTGGTGAGAAAGGGATTTGTTATCACTTCTTTGAGTTTATTGACCAGCCATAATCCATGTTTACATTGGTAGGTACTACGTGTATGGTACTGTCCCTGTCGCGAGATTGCTATCTGGGAAATACGAAATAATTCAGCTATCCATCGGTACCCATTTTATAGCATTTATTTTACCAGATTTTCACTAATACTTTCTGTAACGACACGACGATGGCTTCTGGTGATATTTGTTTTCATCAGATGGCAACTCTGTCACATGCAAAACGTGCAATTTAAGCGAAAAGGGTCTCCGCACGGACCATCAGCTGAGAATAACACGCGAGCTGATCTAGCGGATAAGAGAAGAAGTATAAAATAAGTGAAGATATTGTAGGTACGAAGGTGATCGGCATCCATGAGAATAAGTAGATATGTGAGCCCTTCCAAGGTAAAATATTTACAGAAAAGAAAAGAAAATCGCTAGACTTGACGGGTATCGAACATAAACCTGGTCTGATCCAAGACAGGTCTTAACGCCACCTGCTCTAAAACAGAGCATCATCATCATCTGTGATATTTAATATCCCCCCTCCATGCAAAGCGCCGATATGTTGTAACGAAAATGTCACATCTCTTTTCTTAACCTCCAACCAAGTATAAACGTTAGGAAACTCGTCTTTACTCTTCAAGACCTTCGAGTATGCGTCGCGCGGTATCGATCCTTCTTCGATACATGCGTGCCTCAGAACCGGCTCTGGATGACTCTGTCAACCCAAGCACGCACTTGCCAAGACTCGCCACGAGCCTCTCTACTAGTATTTGGCTTTCCTTGTCGAGTCCCTGCATAGGGGACGCATCGCCATCCCTATGCCCCGTTTCGATGCCGCCCAAGGCAGCTGCTTCATTCATGAGACTCGCGGATATCTGCTTGAGCTCCGAGTCAGGCGAGCCCCCGGGAGTACTACTATTGGGGGTTAGAATTCCATTGGCTGTCTTGGATTTGTCCACAAGAGGAAAGCTTCGGTTTGTTCCCGTTGACCCGAACGATGACATCGAAGGGCGATGGCGTGCGTAGCTAGCTGCACTGCTGGCAGGGCGATGGACCACTGTGTTGCGCCGGGGCTGTTGTTGCTGCTGATCAACAGATCCGTTTCTCGAGTGAGTTCTTCCTTGGGGAAATTGGAAACCTCCGAACGTCGTTCGTTTTGTACTTGTAGGCCCATTCGTACCCTCTGGTACGTCCACAACAGTCTCAGTCACATCATCGAAGTTTGAGTTACGACTTGAGCGACCCTCTGTAGCTGTTGCGAAAGAATTGAAGGACGCCATGGACTCAACACTCGGTCTTCGTTCGTGGTCAGAATCTGAGTCAGTAGCTGGAGTTGGAGCGGTGACAGGCCCGCGGGTTGTCTCAACAGAATCGTCTGAGCTCACACTGCTCCAGCTTTCTCGTCTACGCTGGCTCATTGACCCCATTGCCGAATGGAGGAAGAAATGCTCGTAGTCGAAGGCGTCTTCACGATCCTCATGGGATACGGGGGTTTGAAACGCGTCGTGGTAGGACGATTCGCCGCTTTCACTTTCAAAATCCACAAACTCATCATCATCGTCCTCCTCCAAATTGTCGTCGTACCCACCTGCTTGTAGGTTGTAGTGGTGTTCCCCCTTCACTTCCTCGTCCTCCTCTTCCAAATCCCCCTCCCATGTTTCGCCGTCATCAATCATGTCGTCATTTTCCTGCGCTTGAGATTCGTTTTGAAGAGAGTGTTTTTCGTGCAATGAAGGAGACACCTTCGCCTCCTCGGCCAGTGCTTCATCCGGTTGTTCAAGAGTGTCAAGAGCGTCTTCGTACTTGACATCTGCTGTCTTGGTAGGTTCTAACTCTGGAATCTCCTTTGCATCCGGGTTAGGTGAGCGTTGGCCAGCGAGCTTCTCGTTAGAATTATTCTGGCTCCATGGGGCTTGCCAGGAAAGTGCATCAGGTGTACTTTCTTGCGATTTCCGAGATTCAGGCAATCCTTGGTCCCACCTCGCATGAGTAAAGGGGCTAGGGGTTCTGAGACTCTGCAAACTGCGTCGCTTCAAGCTATCGGCCCGGGCCTGCTCCTTTAAACTGGAAATCTTCCCTCTCAAATCTTTCATTTGATGCTTTAGATCACGTACTTGAGCAACTGATGCTGACCTAGGTATTTCCGTGTCTGTCATGGATCCAAAAGACGGACTGAGCTGGCTGTAAAGGCGGGAGCTGCGTCGACTGCCCCCAGGCGCGCCTCCTTCGTCCTCGCTCAAAGTTTCCATCATAGGATCAAGAGCGCTTATAGGACTTCTCTGAGACGTAGCGCCGTAGCCGATTCCCAAAGCATCTGCACTTCTTGAAGAAGTCAACGGTTGACGGTAACCTCCAGCAGCGCCCAAGGCACTAGCAGATCGCTGCGGAAAGGTTGGACTCGCAATTCCGTTGTGAAACCCGTTTTCACTGGTGTTCCTAGAGTGTCCTTGTCCTGTGCCTAAGCCTGCACTAGACTCCCGCATGGATGTCAGAGGTCGCGCGATGGGAGGAGACGGTGTCGACCCATCGGACATGGGAGTATAGAGGGAGCTTCTTGCTCTTGAAAGATTCCCCTCCATTGTCTATAAACTTGTCAGCGGCGTATAACCAGGCATCAATGCTGAAACCTGCCGTCAATCTTTGCTTGGCATTGGCCAGAATCTGTTCGGCTCTATCGCTAAGAGAACTGGTCGAATAGCGCTGGTTGGAAATATCCTGGATGCGAGGTACGCGAACAGTCTTTGGTTCCCGCGCAGCGGTCCCCTCGACATAGGATGAAGCCATACTCTCTTCATCGTCACCCTGGAAGTTGACATCATCGACGCTGGCAGCATCGTCAAAATCACCAAATTGCGCACCGCGACCTTGCGACGTTATTGTGCTATTAGAGTCGAGCGAAGACTTCCTCTCGCGTTGTTGGAGTTGCGACCTTGATTTGATGCGCGATACGCCCCCTGTTGGTGAGGAACCCAATACGTGACCTTCATTGCTGTACACAGATAATTGCGCCGATCCACGGCGTCCCCCCTTTCCCACCACGCTCTCTACTTCTGTCACCTCGCCAATGTCGGACAGCATAGTTCCATTTCCATATATGATAGGAGTCGAAGGAGAAATCGGCCCGGCGATGAATTGATTTTGTGATGAAGGCAGGTGGAAGCGCATATCGGTGGTATGGGCATTGTTCCATATCGGAATGTGCGATTGCAACGGCCCGTCGAGAGAAATGCCACAATCGTAATCTGGCAAAATCATATCGGGATTCGTGAGTGTAGGCGATCCAGGGACTGGCCCATAGTCTGACGAAGAACCCGAGCCCGACTTGGTATGGCGAACATCGCGACTGTAATTAGGGATCGTTTGCGCCGCCATAGTTCTTGTAGTGAACGTGATCGATTATTTGGTATGCCGAGTGTTCAGTCGAAGGAATTATGTCTTGGCTCCTCTCGTTTCGTTTCGTCTTGTAGCGCGCCTTAAGCGACTGGCAGGTTTTTAGGACACTGAACCTAGGCAGCCCCGATGCAACGTTCGGCCTCAACTCGGCTGCGCACGCGAGCTGGCGTGCAGGAGGCTTATTGTATTTCTTGTTTTTGATGGAATGCGCAGGATCGTGATTCGACGGTTTGAGACGATGTCTTGCTGATGAGACTGTGCCAGTCGAGAAGCAGTAAGGTAGCGTGGCGCAGAAAAAATTAGAGCGGTAGTTGATGATCGGGACAGGATGTCGATCGGACAAAGGAAAGCGATCGAGTAAGGAGCGAATGAATGAGTAGACGATGGGTGAATTAAGAAGGTCGATAGGATGCAGGTATTGTACAGTAGAGAACAAAGGGAAGGTGAGATAGGTTCTATTCACAAGAGACGTAGGTAGTCTAGGTAGTTAGCCAAAGACAAGGGCCCAATTAGGCATGTCCAGTCCGATCCAAAGAACCACCTTGAGAAAGAGTGAGAGAGCATCGAAAGTGGAAAAGGCAGTTGAATGGATGGGAAGGATGATGGTGATGGCCGTTGGGGTTCCCTTATTGGAATGGATCGCGGCTGGGTACGTACCCTTTTAATTGAGCTCGGCCTTTGACACTCAGACCTCTATGCAGCTTCTCCACAGATCTTAAATAACAGCACTATAAGAAGCCGGATTATAGGTAGGTAGGCAGGCAGTTACTGCAGATATATAATGTTATAGGATGGGCTGTTATAAGACGTTGAAGAAAACCGTTACCAATTGTCCAGTTTTAGGTTTTCACTTAACCATGGTCGAGAAAAAAGTATTGGAATGGACTTTTCAATTTTTGGCGTTGGCACGTCCAGCTTTAGAGTCGACGAACCTCTCACTAACCAGCCTCAGCGCTGGACCTGACTGGATAGTGGACTGGCGTTTGGACCGTTGCGCAAAACGGGGGAATATGGGGGACTCTGCCCTGTTTTGCCGTCTTTTTGGGGCCCTTTGTTTTTTCCTTGGTACTATTCCGAGTCTTTTGATTGGTGGTGATCAATAAGCTAGTCAGTAAAAGATTGAAACAATGGTGTATGGCGCCGCGCGTAAAGGAAAACGACAATGTTGTGTTCATCAAGTAAGTTCTGGTCTTTAGAAACAAAGTCGTGCAAGGATCTGCAGTGTATCCGCAAGAGATTCTGTCGTGCGCTTCTACCTATGGAGACTGCCGGTACTAGCTCAGGTGTCAATTGCTTGTAATTCATTCTCCTGAAGAAAGGAGGGGAGGGATACGAGAATATCTGCAATAGTACATGATAATATCCGTCACAAAAAGCACGATCATTTTCCAATTGGGTTGCATTCTCCGGTGCTATGGATAAGCTAAGCTGATCAATAGCTATGATGGTTGCACCAAGCAATTTCCTTTGCTATAACCCGGGATTACCACGTAACTTAGTCTAGGTCCGGACCAAGAAACGCCGTGCGTTGTCTACCTAGTCGCCCAGGGACTGGACTGGACGCAATAACTAAGAGAAAGGGGCGCCATTTCAATCCACCATGTTACTAGGATATCCCTCTTTACTAGGAAAGCTTCTAGAATTCGTTAACGAACAGCTTAATTAAACTCGCAAGCTGAAAAACACCTGTTTATTCTTTGACGATAGCATAATATCTTCGAAACTGGTTGAAATGAGGAATAGCCTCTATCCATGATGCAAAAGCCATTCTCATAATGGTGGCTTTACAAGTGATGATGTGCTATACAATAAGTATATCCAGTAACGTAGCACAGCTGTCGTATCTCAGCAAGTATCCGATTTCGTTACGGGTGACTAGTGACCGTCATACCCAGCTCGCGTTCCAATAAGAGACGCCTCGAAACCCTATAAAAAAAGAAAGAAAAAAGGGAAAAGAAAAAAACTGCTCGAATCCTAGGCCATCTATACATTGAAATAAAGCAGCCCAAGACTCAGCTGCCAAGCCATTAGTTATGCAGCTCATCCAATATTTTGATGCTTCATGACGCAAGCTAGAGTATGAGTTGGCTCGTCACATTTCACAAGATCTTATGGTGGGACAGCCTTTCCCAGTCATGCCATCATCCCATTTTTTGATATATCCCATCTATAACAACTCCTAAACAAAATGCATTCTTCCTTTTTGCAAAACATGTATCCCTGTGAGTTTTCTTTTCATAATCTAGTTCAAAGCAATCGTGACCTTCCTTTCAAAACACTTTTCTTCTTTCATGCATAAAAAAAAAAAAGCATTTAGTCGTCAGCGAAAGCCTCAGCTCGGGCCTCGATGTTCTTCTGCGACTGATCCTTGGAGGGTCGGTTGGCGATGAGGCGCTGACTGGTTAGTATCACGGGGCTTGTCGTATGGTGGAAGGGTGGCACTTACAACCAGGTTTCTCAACAGGATGGCGATGGTAACCTTGCCGACTGATGGCACGTAGATGGAGGCCTTTTCCTTGATGGCGGGTCCGTCAAAGTTCTTGTAAGAGGAGAAGTTGATGCAGACGGCACCGTCACGGATGAGCTCGGTGGGGACCTTGAAAGACTCGACGGGGACACCACCAATGACAACATCACTCAGAGGGAGGCAGTCCTCGAGCTTCCAGCCCTCCTTGTCCTCGACGAGGTGGCGAGCCTTCTTGATACCCTCTCCTCGGGTGAAAACCTGGACGCCAGTGATATCCACGGAGTAGACGGTAGCACCGTCGTTGGCGAGGAGAGCAGCGAGAGGTCGACCGTTGACCTCGGATCGGTTGATGACAGTAATGGTCTTGCCGAAGAGTCGGTTACCGGAAGCCAGGATAGGGTTGTAGATCTGAAGGTACTCGAGGATCTTGACTACAGCAAGAGGAGTGCAGGGGAGGATGGACTTCTTGCGGTTCTCGGGAGGGTCAATGAAGCGAATGTTGTGGTACATGTTGTGGATGTGCTGGTGTCGAAGACCCTCAACGTCCTTTCCGAGATCGACCGACTCCTGGATGTACTTGTCGTGAGAAGGGTTGTTGGGGAAGATGGGGTAGTAGACGATCATGCCGTCGACGTCTTCATCTTCATTGGCCTTCATGATCTCCTCCTCGAGTTGCTCCTTGTCCACGGTTCGGAGGTCAAAGTTGAAGCCGCTATGGTATACATTAGCGCCAGGTCAGGGGGTAGCCATCACCCGATAGACTGGGCGATATTCAAGCCACACAGAGGAATATCTCACTTCTCTTCACATGTCTTCTTGGACCACTCAGCATACTTGACAGCAGCGGGATCACCGTTGGCGAGGAAAGCAGCCAGTGTAGGCTTGAATGGGTTTGAGCCCTGGATCTTGGCCAGTGTGTCCTTGACCTCACCAAGGTAACCCTTGGCGATGGTCTCAGCGGTAATGACCTTGCAGGTCTTGGGGACAGTTGAGGAAGCCATTGCAAAGGTTCTCAAGTTTAGACTCAGACTGCGAAAGCAGGTTTTATCTGAGGTCTCATAGTCAGTCACATGTATTTCTTTCCAGATAATTGATTGATATCTTTGTCTCTTCTCTTTCCCTTCCTCTTATGAGTCTAACAAGGTGAAGACACACCGAGAGCAACCCCACATAATTTTGGCTATGAGCCGTACTACCAGCAATTTTTTGGAGTGAGGGGGATGCGATGCCGTCACAGCAAGAGCTGGGACACGTGATGAGGGAGACTAAGACATGTTGGAGAGAAAGACTCACCTTTTTGATAAATCGGGAGTGATCTGGTTTGATTCAACTTTGACCAAAACCTGTAGATTTGAGGAAAAAGAAGAACAACAATCGCAAGTTAAATGTTTCCCCCAACCAAAGAAAACAAAACTCCGGGGCCCATGGAGGGGCAGTCTTCAACCTAGAAAAAAATGTTTTGCGCAAAAAAAATCAGAGCCTGACCCTTCCTTCCTCCACTCAGAGAAGAGAGTTCGGAGTGCCCCTCTTACTGCATATGGTTTAGCGCTATGGCCGCCGTGGTTGATCTGTGAATCCCTCAGAACATTGCTCCATGGGGAATCATGATTCTATCCAAGATTAAGTTGCAATTATGATCTCAGTCCTCACAATGTCAGATATTGATCATGACAGCATGATCAAAGTCAGGTGCCATGAAATCCGGAGTGCCAATTGAACAAAACCTATTAAAACGCTATGGACTGGGCCCAGCATTTATTCGATCCTTCTCGCCTCATTCCTTTTGCCGATTTCGGCGCGTGGTTTAATGCCCAGTCTCCAAAGATCGGAAAAGTTGGCTGCTACAAAATGTAAAGGCCGAAATAAGTGAGTCAGTCAATATCATTTTAGATGGAACTCTTGGGTGATTTATTCTTGCACCCTGAAGCTCAGACGTCAACTCTTCTTCACCAGCTCCACTTACCACTTACGCCATTGTTCGTTCGTTCTACGGCGATTAAGCAGTGGGAAACACGTCAATCGCATATTTCGACGCCAGCCTCGAAGGCTTTATATAATTCGAGAAAACCATGATCCGGGAACAATGGGAAATTTTGCCAAGAATCATTTTGGTCTAACGTTAGACGTGTCCAAGCGGACGGCTCGGAACTCTTCCAGGGCCAGATCCTTGGAGCTTTTGAACTCAAATACTGCTGCTCAGCGCTCTTAGTGGTCGTTCAATCACGCCCAGTGGCTGTATGGCTTTCGCTAGTTGTCGACTTGTTCAGCACCTGGACGATACCGAGTCCTTTTCCTTACTGGACTGAGCATTCCATAGAGTCTGAGCAAATTGATCGACGGGTGTATGAGCAAGTGCTTATGTATCCCAAGATTGCTCGTTGAGAATCGCAATTCTGATCCGTTGCTGTCTCGTCATGTTCTTGACGATGGAGTCAATCGAATGGCGTTGATAAGAGTAACAACATAGTATACATATGCATAATATGACATCTCAAATCAACTGTGACGTTTATCGCTACTTTCAAGAGCTTTATAAAGACCAAGGATTGGGGTCGTGGTCGTACACTACAGCATCTAATACCTGGAACCCCCGTTGTTGACACGACACCATCGCTTCATAACGCCCGCGCGCGACGAGATAGGATAATTCCCTAGCGCATTACCGTATCTGGCTCAATTCTCGGCTTTCCTCCTCAGAAATAACAACGTTCGAAACGTTCCTTATCTCCGTCGCTCCTGCTCTTTATCGCTCGAGATACAACCTGCTGCGTGGTATATATATTACACTACCCCGCCACACCTTTACTCCGCGGAGATTCACATTTCAGCTCTTCAAATACCACCACGGCCTTATCTATCACCCGTCTGAGTGCCAGCCAGGCCCCTGGAACAAGCTACTCTGCAGCGGCTAGGGGATCGCAATAGCCGTGTTCCTTATCGCGGCTCTTGTTGATCGCCCTTGCTGCAGCCGTTGCGCCCAGGCACACCCTGGCCTATGGCCAATGACATGTTGGATATTTGACCACATACAGTCGATCAGCTTATCAGTCGACACAGAGTGAATACTTTGGCTTGCAGCTTAAGGTTCTGGTCAGGTTAAGCAGATTCGGTACATGGCCGTCTTAACCAACACCTGATGCTACTGCAGGCCTTATCTCAACATGTCTAGCAAGGACGCGCCTCGTCATTCAACTCGCATATTGCACTGTTTGAGACATGGGCTGGGAATAAAAAGCATATGTTGATGGATACTATTCGTCCGAATCGTTATCTCTGCCGGTTAATTCAATTTGGATACCTGGCTGTTCACCCTCGCTTGAGTGACTACACCTTGACGCCCAAAAGGCCCTTCGGGAGTTGCAAGGGGCTCATAGCATAATAACCTAGGACTTCAGGAGGACTCACCAGACTTGTGAAAACCACTCTGGTATATATCACGATCCAAGTGCCCACCAAGGTCGATCGTTTGCTCCTTGGGGGACTTCGAAGTTATCAACCGTCAACCATTGAGGCTCTGCAACACTGCATCACAACGGGCCGTTCTTAGCCTTCCTAACCAGCCCAGTTCTTATCGGATTAACGAGTTATCGTGTAAACGCTTATGGATTGTACATCTCCGGATTTCCGAGTATCACTACACTGTTCGCTCACTGACTATCGTATGAGACAGTACAGCCAAGCTGCCTTCTTCTTATCGATTCACTATTCCATAAAACATTTCTAGGAGAACCGGAGATACAATTTTTGACATTTTGGACAAACTTGGCCTACCAACTATACAACGCGATTATTCTATATATGTTCTAAACATTGTCCTGTTCGAAAGGATATTCATGCTCAACATCACCAAGCAACTCAGCAATAATCAAAACCTTTCAATCACTCAAAAGTTGTCTTTACTGTTTTCCAAAATTCCAAAATAACCGGCTTGAGATCTTTCAAGTCCATCGACAAAGCCGTTCAAGATGGGTTTTCAAATCGCCCACCTGTGGAAGGCCCCTGAGGTCAACCCAATCAGTAGAAAAGCACGAAGTGTACCAATGCTCAACCCTCTCAACATGTACGGCCGGGTGTTCTCTTTCTCCTGGCTCGGTTTTATGCTTGCCTTCTGGGCCTGGTAGGTTTTGAATCCAATGGTTGTTGATGTGATAAATTAACCAGGTGTCAGGTACACCTTTCCCCCTCTATTAACGGTCACTATCAAAGAAGACCTTCACCTTACACCCGCTCAAATTGCAAACTCCAATATTGTTTCGCTATCTTCTACTTTCTTCCTTCGCTTCTTGACTGGCCCTCTTTGCGATTTATACGGCCCTCGACGTGTCTTCGCTTACTTGATTCTTCTGGGCTGTCTGCCCATTGGTCTCGCACCACTTGTCAACAGTGCCACTGGTCTATATGTCTCTCGATTCTTCATTGGTGTTCTTGGAGCTACCTTTGTGCCTTGCCAGGTATGGTGCACTGGATTCTTTGACAAGAATGTTGTTGGTACTGCCAATGCTCTTGCTGGAGGTTGGGGAAATGCTGGTGGTGGAATGTAAGTCACTCCTATCACTCACTACATGAGGGTTCCAAAGGGCAGTAAGTCATGAACAGCGAGACTAACTTTTTTAAAGCACTTATTTCATCATGCCTGCTGTCTTTGACTCGCTGGTTGCTAATCATGGCCTGACTCCTTCCAAGGCTTGGAGAGTCACCTTCGTCGTTCCCCTAATCTGCTTGATCGTCTGCGGCCTCGGCATGCTCCTCCTCTGTGACGACAGTCCTATGGGATCTTGGACCGATCAAAACGAGCTGGTACGAAAGAACATGGAAGCGCATGGGATCTCTAGCTCCGGCGATGTCACTCCGATCGGCACGCCTGATCGCTCAGGTTCGGACGAAGAAAAGAGCCCCGGCGAGGAAAGAGACGTTAAAGTCGGTGATCATGAGCATTCTATTTCACGCACTGAGGCCATGGAGATTGCCCGAGGCGAAATCATCGTCAAGCCCAGTCTTCGTGAAGCGCTCCCTGTCACATACTCCCCTCAGACTATCTTCCACGTCGCTACCTATGCGTGCTCATTCGGCGGCGAGCTTGCTATTAACGCTATCCTGAGCTCATACTTTAAGAAGAACTTCCCCCACCTCGACCAGACCAAGGCTAGCAATTACGCGGCGATCTTTGGCTTCCTCAACTTCGTGAACCGACCTTTAGGTGGTGTTATTGCAGACATCTTGTACAACAATTTTGGACGAAGCCTCTGGCTCAAGAAGGCTTGGATCATTACTTGCGGTGTCCTGGCAGGTGCTCTTCTTATCGTCATCGGAAGGGTCAATCCATCCGAAGCTAATGGTGGAAACATCGGTACCATGGTTGGTCTTGTGGTGGTCATGGCCATCTTCATCGAGGCAGGTAACGGTGCGAACTTTGCACTCGTACCTCACGTCCATCCTTCTGCCAATGGTATTCTATCAGGACTGACTGGAGGCGGTGGTAATATTGGCGGCGTCATTTTCGCTGTTGTTTTCCGGTTTATGCACGGCGGTAACGACTATGCCATGGGCTTCTGGGTTATTGGAATCATCACTATTGCCCTGAACTTGGCTGTCTGTTGGATCCCGCCGCTGCCCAAGGGCCAGATTGGTGGCCACTAAGTACGGGTTTTTGAATGGAACCAGGAAACATACAAATGGGATATACGAATATTTTACGAAACTCTGGGTTGGTTCAAATACTGAGCAGGCGTGCAATGGAATTGGTCATGGTACGGGAATGGTTAAGTTATGGTTAATAGGATATCCCGTCACATTAAAAGACGATGCGAGTTTTTCTTTTACATGAATATTATTGGGTTACAGTTCAGCAATGTCTTTAACTTCCCTCGTGTTGTGCCTTGCCGACTTGCCTACAGCATGATCAACTAACCCGACAAGTGATCAGAATATCTTCCGAATATTCGGCAAAAGTCTTGAGAGTGAACAAGCACTCCAACATAAGACATATACGACAACAAGCTTCTCTTAACGTATAATTATATGCATCTATTTCCTTCACGGTGCGTCGGATAGCACAGGCATCAACCAAGAACCTCCGATGACATACCGTGCGTTCTTACACCGAGACCAAATGACGTTAATAATGAGACATTGGACTTGGAGCCTGTGCCTGTCGATCAAACGCCACAAAAACGCCGCGTGCGTTTGATAGATAGATAAATAGGCGTAGTGCTGGTGGCACAAGGAGAGGGAACGGGCTTTTTGATGTTTCTTATCTGTGAAACGGGACACGAATGTGAGACTTGCGTACGCAATCAACTTCGATACCAAGTTTTTGACTGAGTGTTGTACGCACGAGTCGATGTGACATCGAGCTTTTGGCGTATGACTGTGATCTGCAGTTGATTAATTGTAAAGGTCACTCTTATAATGATCATCTGCTATCTAGACTGCGCTCAAGCATATCCACCTTGTCGACCAGCCTCGATTTTATAACTCGTCTCAAGTCTTCCCTTACATCACGTTGTAGCAAGCAAGGGCATTTGATCTACAGGGAGAAACAAAAGAATAGCTCGCAACTATCTTTAGTCACTCTGGAGTAGCAACTGCATTCTAATCCAGGGCGGAATGAGGCTGCAAGCTTATGCCAAGGGCGCCACTCCCGGCAACGGTTGAAACGAACGATGACGGATTTGCAATGCTTTCCAGGCCAGCTCGTAGTGGTGGGGTGTGTGCCTGGCAATTACCTGTTAATTAAAAGTGACATCTAGTTGAGACGAAACAAGATAAATTGAACGGATGAATCAGCCCTGAGATCAACATGCAAGAAAACATCGCATGGCAAGGACATACCCGGCAGAGACCTCGAGGGCGGAGAACAATTGCTACCTAATTTCCCTTAAAGCCGAGAACCCAGGACACAGCGCTGTTGGGATTGGCGAGAAAAGCCGTTGGACACGACATATGCAAGGTTTACCACTCGCGGTTTCATCTAAAGAAAATCCTAATATCACCGACAAACTAGTTGCGAATATCACTCTGGAAAACAGCTTTGGAATTGTTTAGTTCAATAGGCAAAGAAAATGGGTATCTCAGTATTCAAAACACTAGTAGACGGTGATCCCAGAGGAAACAAAGAGGTTGAGTCATATGTCTATTCGACGTAGCGGCATAGGTACACGGGGCAGCTACATCAGAGGAACTTGATCGAGACAAATAACCCAATAGGGTTTTATAGTTTTTTTCCTCAATACATTATACAATCCAGAAAACCTTCCAACTCGTAGATACCAACAAAAGAGCAACGTATGTGCGCAACAGAGGCTTTGATATACCCAGACTGCTCCATACCCAGAAGAAATGAGAAACCCTCTAAAATGCAGTCATGAAGTCATGACGCCACGCTAGAACCAAAGATCAAATGGTGCGTGACTCCGCTTACAGAGCGAAAGCGGCCATGACGAGACCAGCGACCACGGCAACGGGAGCGCCGAAGCGGGCGGCACCGGAGACGGGGACGGGAGTAGGGGTGGGCTGACCGTAGACAGGAGGCTGAGCAGCGGGCTGAGTGGGAACAACAGGAGTGTTGGGCTGAGCAGGGTGAGTGTAAACGGGAGCGTGGGGAGCAGTGCCGTTGTTGGCGGGAGGAGCCTGGTGGGCAGGAGGAGGAGCAGGGTAGTGAGTCTTGACAACGGGGACGAAGGTGGTGGGAGAACCGGCAGTGGTGTTGCAAGGAACGGTGACAGTCTCGTGGACGGCAATGACGGTGGTCTCAGGGCCGGGGTAAGCCTCCTTAGTGGGCTTGGGAGCCTGGGTGGGGAGCTCGTAGTCGTTGCTCTCAGTCTTGGAGGGCTTCTCCTCAGACTTGCTCTCGACAGCCTTGCCACCACCGATCTTGAAGGGGAAAGAGTACTGGAAGACCTCGGGGTTGCTCTCGAGCTTGAGGACAAGGCCGTAGACGTTGTTGGTGCCGACGGAGGAATCGATCTTCCAGGAGAAGGCAGCGGCGTCGTTGTCAACACCAGTGGCAATGGTCTTGATGGGGACCTGGGTGTTCTGGGTAGCACCACCGATCAGAGAGATGGAGATCTTCTCGCCGGAGTACTTGGGCTTAGCCTGCCAGGTGATCTGGAGGGTCTCGCCGGTCTGGACCTGCTCCCAGTTGGTGGGGGTGAGGACGGGGTCGAAGTCGGCAACCTGGGCAAGAGCCTGGGCGGCGAAGGCCATGAGGGCAGCGGCGGAGATGGTGAACTGCATCTTGAAGGTTGGATTTAGGAATTACGGTATATAGTAATTGTATTGTAGGAAAGGATGGACGAGATGTTAAGAAGCTGTGAAGCAACCTAAATTATTATGTATAATAAAAAAAGAGTGTGGTAGGCAAGAAGCCGTGAAAAGAGTGACTGGTTTGAAGGTGGTGGTGAGGAGAGAGAAAAAGGAACCAGAACCAGCGGATGAAGCCTGCCTTTTGTGATAAATGCCAGAGGGGGACTGGGGGTGGAGGGAAGGACCGGAGGGGTGCGGTGTGGGTGTACGTACTCTCGAGCACTTGCCAGCTTGGGCCAACCCCTGCGGGACCATTGAGCGCCAAGCGGGACGCTAAGGCAGGTACCATGCTCGCCCTCCACTCGAGGTGAATTGTGCCTGCTTGTCGCTGCAAGCACAGCCCGTGCCTTACAGAACTTAGCTGCACCTGGCTGTTCCTGCGTCGGCGCTTGCCTTGCAGTAGGGCAGAACCAGTTCAGTTCAGTCGACCCAGTCCCAAGCCAACTCAGGTCAAACAACCTAACGATAATATTGGATGCACTCTCCACAGCAGACTGTTGGTCGGTGAAGGCGCGTGCCCGTCCAACGGCTAAAGGAGTAATCATTAGCACAGGGGCGAAGTCGACCCGACAAGGCATTAAATTTCAGGAACCAACTGCCAACACTCGCTTATGGCAGCGCTGTTAATGCACCCCTGAGAGTTCTCAAGCAGTCCTAAACTTCTCTACTGAAGTGCGCACCAGTCAGCAAGACCAGGCATTGCGCCGAATTTGCAAGCGAGCTACAGTACCTCCAGTGTTTTGTTGGTCAACCCGACTTAGACCGATCACGGTTAGCAGTTCATCCGCTAAGGCACAGTCAGCAAGGGGAATCCTCCAATGAACTGCCACACTCACACGCCGTTCAGTTGGCACATGAACGTGATTGATTTCCCATAGTGGTGGTGATGGATTGCGAATCTGGACCAATATCAGAAAACATGTCTCTAGCTCATGTCTTGTCTGTTCCGTCTTCCCGTCTGTCCCAGTTGCCCGGCAAGAATCAGTTGCTACTGAGCATGCGGCCCCCCAAATCTTGACCCTCTTGTGGGCTGGGCTGGGCTGCGCATGCTCGCTTGAGAAAGATCGGGCCATGAGGGCCGAGAAAACCCAGGATCAGTGCTGCTGCATCTGCAGGCAAAAATCCCAGCTTCGCCTTCAAAGATGTAATTAAACTTGAGTGGGCGAGGTTCTATCGATTGGCTACACGCGGGGACACACATGTCGGCGATTCGGCAAACCCCTGCTTGGCGAGGAACTAGCCCACTGTTTTGATGTGCCCTCTGCCAACTCCTTTCCTCTCGCTCTTTTTAGTCTTCGCTGATTGAGAATGGCTGACTGACCTCAGGCCTTTAGGCGACTCATGACCCATACCCATGTCCGTCGAGACCTTTTCTTGAACCTAACAAGATGGCCTAGCATTCTCGACTCGGGATCCCTAAGCTCAGGGGCAGGGAGCCGGTCTCCGGGCCTGATCGCCGTTCGTGCCCCGAGATGAGATGAAGGATACTATGATATGGTTGTCGTTATCAGACATAGCTAATTGTTGTTGTTTGCAGTCGAGACCCTTTGCGGTGCATGCGTGGGTTGTCTTTCTTGACTTGTTGTCTTGCGTTCCAGCTCTTGGCAGGCTTGGAACAATCACCATCTGTGCTTTTTTTAAACTGTTTTATTTCCTTTTTGTGGTGCGACATTTTATGTCAGCGAAACGTCCAGACTGCGTATGCTGGAACGTTGAGAATAGAGCCCAAACAACTCAACATGACAGGATATGACCCTACCCGAAACACACGTTATATGTATACTGCAATATCTCGACAGATGTTTTCTTATGGGATATGCATTTCATTACTCCGCGCAGATGAAACACTCGAGTCGAGTCAGATGCGATGTTATTATTAACTCCCCCATACAATGCATTGCTAGTAAACAAAAAGGCTCCATTTCTGCTGGAGCACTGGGTTATTTACCTAATGGGGGAGTCACCGAAAGGCCTCAGCGGATGAGTTAAAGTTCCGTAATAAGCTTGAAGTAGGCTATAGCTTTGCTAGGCTTTTAAGCTATTATTTAACGCCCGTTCCGTTCATTGATATTTGTGTGTATGTCACTCTACAAGCATAACATACATAACCTTTGTGTAGCGAATGGTTGTTGTGTGACCCAAAGAGGCTGAATGGCAAGTATGCCACACCAACTCGTAATTTGCTTTTGTTTCTTCCAATGATATGGTTATGACATGGGAAACCTCTCTTGTGTAACCGCCGTGGCTCTTGTAGGGCTGTTCACTTCTGTGCTCACTCACTTGACATGG
This sequence comes from Fusarium cf. aywerte, assembly GCA_011034095.1. NCBI lineage: Eukaryota > Fungi > Ascomycota > Sordariomycetes > Hypocreales > Nectriaceae > Fusarium > Fusarium cf. aywerte. The sequence goes on along the minus strand of WETZ01000026.1, from coordinate 432,179 downwards.
GCAAATCGGATAGGCGAGCTCGGCGCACAACGGCTTTCGCTCACACAATACAACGTGGTAGTTAATGGGCCGCGACGACGATCATTTGCGATGTTAAAGCAAAAGGAAATTGAGAAATCGAAGCGACAACGGGGTATTATGGCACCATCTGCCCGATCCGCTAGCATCGTGTCTTGAGTGAGACAGCGATTGAAGGATTAATAGTGTACAGTTGCATGATATAACTGACTAAGTTAGTTGGTTGTAAGCGTATACTTCAGTAGTCAATACCGAAAGTCAAAATAATTATTGTTTCGCCTACATGAAATTGTTCTACCAGCAGTACTATAACAGCTCGTATCCCACTGAACAGCCGCAGCTATGACAGTCATGATTGAATGAGATCCAGGCCTTATCCGAATGGGATCAATTGAATAATCCCCTCATGGCCAATGCGATGCTGGTTTGACAAGGACCCTCGCCAACTCCGCTTCCCATAATGCGCCGATGTTTTTCAAGGCTTGCCCGGTCAGAATCTTTGCACGCCTATCAATTAAACCTAGAAAACACTATACTTTAGGCGATTACTGAATCTATCCACCAATTGCATTAGTTCCTATGCCTCATTTAATCTGCGTTGATCCGAAAGGCTTCGCTTCGAGATTCAACGGTGAGGAGGTCTATTCAAGGAACGCCAATGACGTGCTCACTGGATTGGATGGTGTACCGTATAATGCAAATCTTACTTGTCCTGGCTTCAATGAGTCTGGGCTTGAGGAAGGGCGAATTAAGTCGAAAACTCGACACTATCACTGTCACCGCATGCGAATTACTTAATGTAGGTGCTTGATGATCTATCACATATCAAGAAAAGGAGTTTGCTGTTGGTTTACTCCAGCATTTGGTTGACCAATTAAATCTTAACGCCATAACCGTCGTTACTCAAACGCTGTACAGTCTAGTAGAAGGGTCCAGCCGAATTTTCTAGCTTCTACAGCTGAACCGTAGCGCCGAAGACAACACACACTAGCCAACAGTTAATCTGAGCTGATAGGGGTTTGCAAGATTCACTCAGTTAACTGCTCTACGCCACATGAAGCTATTCTTGCTGGGTTGGACCAGGAGCTTGGAAAGAAGCCTTTTGCTGGCATGTTTTCCAAAATCATTACGACTGGTGGCCAAGACTTTTGAGCGCTGTCGAGATCGCGATGCCGAGACGCCCTTCTGGTCGATCGCTGTTTTCGAAATTACTTTGATTTTTTCTCAGGCGCTTTGACTATTTGCTGAACGTTAATTCCTGTCGAAAAGAAGAAACTTGGAACAGATGGAATGACTTGGCAGCTAGCGACTGGGACCCTCTATGATACAATTTGTCTTATGTACCATGTCGGTCGCGGAATGTCTCGATTCTCTTTGGCATGGATTAACAAAGACGTTACGAAACTGACACACAAGGGAGAGGAATCTCAAGAGAGAGAGAGAGAGTGCTGGGAATAGGCAAGAAAGTCACAATAGTTCCGGACTACTAGTCTCAACTGCGACAGGCAGCTGATTCTCCTCCAAAATGAATCTGGAGCTGAAGCCAGAAGAATCCACTACTGCAAGACCAACAACTCCCTACATTACTCAGGTTATTGATTAGAAAGGTCATCGTCGATTCTGGTGGAAGACGGCGCGGCACGCAATCAATAGCCTGAAGACAACTGAGAATATCCCCTATCGCCCCAAAGTTTGCGTCTCTTTACCAGTCTGAAACTCTTGACCGCCATTGTTGATGACTTTGTTAGTCCTTAGCTACGGCTTTAACTGCCTATACAGTCATTAGTAACTGTAAGCGAACTACACTCTTTGACCTTTGGTACCCAGTAAATAGTCAAAGAGGTTTGGACTGTTGATCCAGCGCGGTCAAAAAAGATAATACACCGGCATGTCGCAGAGTGAACGCCGTGGCTGAACTACCGGGCGCCTTCTGATCCGCGTCTCAGAAGACGTTATAGCGAAAGCTTGTCTCTTTGATGCTTCCGGGACAATGCCACCTTCAGGGTCATAAAACCAACCCCAAGTAAAAGTTACCGTCAGGTCCCCCCCACCCTCGAATCTTCGACAAAGGGGGGCTTTTATCCAGCGCTTCAGTTGTTCACGCCCCCCAAACAAATTCATCGTGAAGTAGGTATTCATCAGCACGTAAATACATCAATGACATCAACTGCCGAAATCATGCCATTACCTGATTGGACTGGATGCCCCGGAGATGAGGACCTCTTCAATGACCCAACTTGGAAACAGTACCAATGAACTTTATCCCCCATTTCCCCAAACTCTGGTAGTTTCCGGATCTTCAGGAGTGGCTTTTTTCACCCTAGCCAATAACGATGTGTCAATATCACCATCACTCAATTGAGAGAGGTACTCTAACTGTCTAACTCACCGAAGGGGGGGGATAATTTTGGGAATCGTAATTTTATATGCAGTGCTACCTTTTTAGTGTAATGTAATGTAATGTGCTGTGCCTGACTACTACCTACAGTAGTTTTATGCGCCTGCCTGTTTTATGAGATTACAGTAAGATTAACCTCTATTTTTAGCTGCATTAATCTTATGTAGCCTTTACCGATTGTTCCTTCCTTTGTGACTCGTCGTACCCCGGAGTTGTGCAAATTCATCATGTTCATTGGATCAAGTCTCTCAGCCTCGTACCCCACCTTCGCGCTTTCAATCTCACTCCAGCGCGCCGGGCTCTCAGCCTCGTCCAGACTACCTCCCACCCTTGGCTTAGAATTGTCAAAGAAACCCGCTGTATTCCCCTACTACAATGGCCTCCGATGACGAGCGTCCAGGTGACTCACCCCGGGTGAAGCGTCGCAAATCCAGCGATGGCTCTTCCCCTCCACGCGACGGCGAAAACGGCGATGCAGTTCGATCGCCTCGACAGCTTGCGACAAGAAAGTTATCGATACGAGAGACCCGTGGGGACAGCAGGACTACCAGTCCAAGTCCTGGTCACAATGGAGTTGGAAACAGACAATATGATAGTCGACGTACATCTCGGTCAAGATCACGGTTGAGGTCACAGTCCATATCTAGCAGAAGGTCTGACTCTCGACTGCGCTCGCGCTCACCCTCCCGAATAACATCACGAACACGATCACCCCGCTCCTCACGTTCACGCTCTCGCTCGCAATCATCTTTTCACCGACCTCGATCAGACTCCCTTGCACCAGCAGGAGCTCAACCAACTCCTCCACGGGAACCCTTCAAACCCAACTACAAAGCCCATCTTGTTCTTCGAGGTCATACCAAACCCGTCTCACAAGTCCGAATATCACCTAATGGACGCTTTATCGCATCTGCGTCAGCGGATGCTACTGTGAAGATCTGGGATGCTACCACAGGCGAGCATATGGACACACTCGTTGGACACATGGCTGGAGTAAGCTGCCTTGCTTGGACACCCGATAGTAACACCATTGCAAGCGGCTCAGACGACAAGGCTATTCGGCTATGGGATCGTGTTACAGGTCGACCAAAGACCACAACCCGAAAGAGTGTAGCTGGTCAAGAAATGGCACCTCTGAAGGGCCACCACAATTATATCCATTGTTTGGCATTCTCACCAAAGGGCAATATCCTTGCCAGTGGCTCATACGATGAAGCTGTCTTCTTGTGGGATGTACGTGCGGGTAGACTTATGCGCAGTTTGCCAGCGCACAGTGATCCTGTCAGTGGGATCGATTTCAGTCGAGACGGAACGCTGGTCGTGAGTTGCTCGACAGACGGTTTGATGTATGGACCATATTACCCCTTTCGTCGAGACAGCTACTAACAAACTTCTAGTCGTATATGGGACACATCAACCGGCCAATGCCTACGAACCCTCGTTCACGAAGACAACCCCGCCGTCGCCAACGTTTGCTTCGCTCCCAATGGCCGCTTCGTCTTGGCTTTTAATCTAGATAACTGTATTCGTCTATGGGATTATGTTTCTGGTACTGTTAAAAAAACATATCAAGGTCATATCAACGAAAAGTTTGCCGTCGGAGGCTGCTTCGGAGTTCTGGACGGGGCTCCATTCGTTGTCTCTGCAAGTGAGGATGGCAGCATTGTCATGTGGGATGTTATATCGAAAACGGTGCTGCAACGGGTCGAGGGCCACAAGGGTGTGTGCTTCTGGGTCGACGTCCACGGTGAGACAATGGTGACCGCTGGACAGGATTGCACGGTAAAAGTGCATCGACACATCAGAGATGCCCCCAAGGTCAATGGCGAAGCGACCGAAGTGAACCAGGAATTACAGGCTGAAGCATCTGCAGCACAGGAGGATGTGGTAATGGAAGACGCATAGATGAAAACTGTATTAATAGCGAAGGCGTTCGCGGTCAGAAAATCCGGCTACCCAGATTAATCGTCGGTAGTTGTTGAATGCTAAACCAGCATCATGCAAACCCGCGTGCCATTCGTCTCAAGAGCCTCCATGAGTTACTTCTGCTCAGCGAAGTCCCCAAAACATTGTGCCAGGCTCATTCCTTCATCAGCGCATCCTGTTCCAAGTACTGGGTTTTTGTTTCCGAAGCAAATTTTCCCATGCTGTCCATACCATTATCCGCACTTTGTTCTTCAATCCTCCCTCTACTGGAAACTGACGTCGATGTGGTGAGCCCCTACGCACTCACCCTGGAACAGGACAGCGAAGTCAACAATTCCTTCATCGCAGGTCATCTGGATTTCATATTCCAACTTGTGATAAAGTTCTCCCTGTGGGTTGGTAGCAGTTGGTAGAGACTCGATGTCAATATCTCGCGTCCATGTGATCTCACACAACTTCTCGACTGTTGGTCTCATGTCCTTCGGAGGCGGATAAGTTGAGCAGATGTAGATAGTTTCCTTGATGGGTTCAATCTCCTCTTCGTTAGCAGCATAGGCCCGGTAGTATTTCTCCCGGACTGGATTCTTGGAGGACATGTTGTTGCCCTGTTCAAGGATTAGCTTGCTACTTTTCGTTCTTTATTCTATCGCATACCTCTCTCAAAAACCACTTCATTTGGTTGTCAGCAAAGTAATCGTTTTCTTCCTCTAACCATACTTTGTCTGCGAGACGATGCTTCTTCTTTCGATCGAACTTCTCAATGAACGCAGTTCCGTAGCTGCTTCGCGCGATTCTGGTGTCAACTTTTATAGATGACGGGTTGAAGATAGCTGTGCCATGAACAACAGCCCCACGACAAATGGCAGTCCAGCTATAAGAACATTAGATCACAATGATAATACAAAGACATGGTCTACCACTCACGGTTTGTTTCCACTTTCTTGTAGCACTTGGCATCCAGTGGTGTCTCGCAGTCTGTCGAAGAGGTAAGGGCTACGACCAAACCCGCCAACGAGGCTGATGTACTGTGATTCGTCAGGTAAACTTCCTTTGTCTCTCATTTCGAGAATTCTTTACCTTTGCGGGTCGCCTGTACTTGGCTTGGATGGCCTCAGTCTGGCGACGAACCAGTGCCTCAATTTGCTCGATCACCGGATCGAATACAGTCAGAAGATCATCGCTGTGACCGCTGTCAGGAGGTATGTAATGAGTAATGGACTTGTCTTACTTACGACGTAAGCTCCAGAGTCTTTCGTCTCTTGCCTTTCTGGTCTTCGATACTGCAACTGTCCGGCAGGTAAACCAGCCAAGTCCTTCCCATGTTCCGCCCGAACTGTTCCTTTATGGTGTGCTCCCATTCATCGTTCAGGAACTTTTTCTCATGAGCCTTACTGACATACCTCCATGCTTCAGGATGGAGCTTGCTTTTGATGAGTTTCAGGAAGTTCTCGTCGAGGAATACTGCTCCGCAAAGACCACCTATAGAAATCAGCCTCTGATACACCAGAAACGCTGACGATAAACCCACCATCTCCTTTCACGCATTCTTTGACGACGAAAGGGTTCACAGAATCGATCTCATAGCTGATTAGATCCTGTTTTTCAGTTAGTGGTATACATAAGATATTCATATTTGGTGGCCGTACTACTGTCCCACCTCCAGCATCGCAGATGACCATGGTATCACTTGGCTAGTATTCATAGTCAGCTAAGATCTCAAAGGGTAGTGTTTTTCTTTTCATACCATGATAGTTGATCTCTTGGACAGGTCCTTGAGGGTGGCCAAAGCCGCCGCTTCTGGCTCGGAGATGAAACCCAGAGTGGTTGCACCGCTAGGTCTAGATTTGAGTATCCCCGACATGCTGGCTGCTTTCTTCATTCGCTGCTGGGCGTATGGAGGCCAGATGGCAGGAAGCGTGATGACAACATGGAAGCGCGACTTGTTTAGCAGTTCTGGACCGAGAGCCTTGAGAATAGACCCCACAGCATGGTTCCATATCTCACGTAGAAAGCATGAAACCGCGGTGACCGCATCTTTGCAGCTCTCTTCAATAAGTTCACGGGTATCGCTGATCTGAGAAGAGCTGCTCATTCAGGTGTGATATCGTGATCTCTGAGTAACAGAAGTTTGAACCACTTGAGGGGAGTCCCTTCCGCAGGAATAGAGTAGCCCCATTGTGTCATGTCTTGCCCATCGTAAAGCAACTGCGTAGGTACTTTGTCAAGGTCAGAGCAACTCCTGAGGTCCGATTCCCAGTTGGTGACCAAAGCAATGTCGTCTGGCTGTCTAGAAATACGCCCAAGCGATACCCGAGTAGCTGATGCAGTTTCTCGTGTCAGTATCAAGCTATTTGCACCAAGCGAGTTATTTTGTTGAAGGATCTAAGCACTCACGTAGTTCCAAAGTCTAGCCCAATGATGATCGTGTCACTAGCTGGCTTACTAGGTGCTGTCTTGACTGGCTTTGAGACCGTCGCCTTGATAGGCTTATTCAATTTTCTTGGTTGACAAGGCAATTGCCGACTTCTTTTCCACCTTGTAGGGTTTGTTGAAGGGCATCTTGACTTTAAGCCAGCGTTTTGTAAAGCCTTGGGAGCTTTGATGATGGAAATTTCGTTGCTCTTTAGTCGAGAGCTAAAGATGATGAGTTTGCTGACGTCTTTGATGGGAATGAAAAGGAAATAGGAGATGAGATTATGTGAAGAAAAGAGAAAAGGAGTATACCACACTATCTCCTTGCCTCCACATTCGGGGAGCTGATGCCTAGTGACAGTGAATCACTTGCCAGAACACTGCAGATGGGTACTCGCAATTCAGAAGCCCTAGTTCAGCATGCGCAAGTTCTAATGTTTCGACTGATATTCTTATCCCCCCTCCGAATCTACTGCTTCCTTCTTTTTCCTTTTTCTTCACCCCTACCTCACATTCATCTTAACACTGGCATCAGGTGGGTTCACGTCTTCCTCTAACTCACTCTCCATTCAATCTGAGAAACCTTATGTTATTCTTTTCTTCCAGCGGCTTTCTCATTACGATCGACATTAATTAGTACTCGGTTCCTTTTCCCTTTCATTATCGCCCGGTACGTAAATACTCACTTCTTCTGTCCTCTGGTCACCACTACCCATATATATTCTTATCCTCGTTGTACTAACATCTTATCAAGTGCTCACAAATCCAGTTGCTTTCAGCCTTCCCAGCCATGGATGCTCGTGGAGGAAATCCCGAGTCGAGGCGCTCTTCGCTCCGCACTACGCCTGCTACACGCAAAAGGCCAAGTTCAATCTTTGGCAGCGTTGATCGAGGCTCTCCCTCGATCAAAGGCGAAGAACAGACCATCTACAGGACCGACGGCGCTTCAAGACACTCAACTGTTCTATCAAAACCCGAGAGGCAGCCGAGTGACGACATTCAGTCAGGCATTATACTGCCTTCCATTAACGCTAGCGATCTGCCTCGAACGGGGACGATGAGAATGGAGCCAGGGCTCAAAGCTCTCTTGGACGAATTACGCAATGATCGAGCTATTCAAGACCAGAACATACATGGCCATCTAGTCAATATTGAATCTTCTATCAAAGAAATCAAAACGCAGTCGGCTAAAGCCCAGACTTCCGCCGCCATGACGAAACTCAGGGAGCAGCTGAAAACCGAGAAAGAAGACCACAGGGATCTCAAGAAAGAACACAAGACTCTGACTCGGGAACACGAGGTTCTCGGCCTGCAATCTGACCAACAAACTGAAGAACTCAAACAAATGAGATCCCAGCTTGATGAAGCTCTTGCAGAGAGAGACCAGCAGCGAGTTTCGCTGGAGGGCGGACCTCTGGTAAATGCTGCCAAAGAAACTGATAGCACAATAACTACTCTATGGACTCAAGTTGCCTTCAACATTCGCAACGTTGCCCATTTATTGGCATCTTTGCCGGCTGCTCAGGAACTCAACGATACCGTGACAGAGCGACTACGCTTCCTCACCAATGATTATCACAAGTTTCTCTCGAGCCAGGACCATTGCATGGATCTCATGCAAGGCTACATATGGGTCCTTCTTGAAGACAATGTCTTCAGGGCTCGGCAGCCAATTTGGGGCGGTCCTTGCTCAACATCTCTCAAGTTTGCCAAAGAAACGCTCTATGGTCAGTACTATTTGCACTTGGCTATAGCGTTTAACTGACAAGCTTTTAGAGAGGATCTGCTCAAAGCAGGATCGTATTCCAGAGCGTGGTGTCGCTCTGACTAATGCTGGGAGGAGTTTTGCCCAAATCTCCACGATGTTCAGTGAGCTCTGGGACCAGGATGAAGGGCTCATTAACCGAGTCATCAACTACGAGACTGGGCTCTTGGAGCCATTTTTCTCACTACATTACGCAAGAAATAACCGAGCTGACCAGAAGATCCACGATCAACTCAAGGACATTTTTAACGCTGCCATCAAGCTCGACAAAATCATGGTGGCCTCCAGGGCGTTCTTCAAAAGCAGCTGGAAACATCCATGGCGAGAGCATGGAAGTGTTGAATTGTTCAGTGAGGACTTCATGATCTCCGATAATCATGAAAGTGCGCTCACCTCAAAGAGTCGAGTTTGGTTCTTTGTTTCTCCCGTGCTGATGAAGACCGGCACAGCCGATGGACAGAACTACGAGAGCATGATTGTTCTAGAGAAGGCATCTGTGGTTTGCGATTAAACGCTAGTCGGCTTCTGCTGTGAATGGGAGGGAAAGCACGTGTTACTAACACGGAATAGTGCACAAAACATGCACGACAAGTGGTGGTTCAGAAGAAAGGGGCACTAATATGCTGGGTGTGTGTCCGACTCGCTTGATTCGGATTGGTTTTCAGGCAGGGACGGCGTTTGGGAAAGGTTATATCATGTCTGCTAGTTCATGCCATTGCTCTTTCAGATCATCTAGGGCAGACAGACAGACATTAATGACAAATTACAAAGCTGAAACTTGTTCTTTTGACCTGCTCGGATTGTTGTTGGCAATTAGCAGCGCGATATGTGACTTGACTTCGGATCAAACAAACATAAGGACACAATTAAGTTAATAGAAACTTCTTGTACTTTTAACTAAAACAAACTGAAAAAGAGCACATAGTAAAAGACCCTCCATGATATCCCCCTCTCTTCATTAACAGTAGTACTCCATCTTCCTATATCCCGCCATCCCAGGTATGCATGCATCTATATCACACTATCCCGAAACCACAATTAGGTATTAACTAGAACCCTCAAACTCCGAATCCAAGAAATGCTGTCTGTACAAAGGAGCTATGTCGTCAAAGCGATGCCGTTAGTGGCTTAAATATCGAGTTCGTAGTCCACCCTGAGATCCGCAGCCTGTCCATCTTGTGGCGGTTGCTCGTAGTTGTATGCTTCAGGAGTGGATTCGCGTTGGAAGGGCGTCACAGTAAGGCTGTTTGTGGGAGTCTCGATGGGTGTGTCGGTGGCCGTTGTCTCGGTTGTCTTAATGGTGGAAGTGACATCTTCCGTTGTTGAAGGTAAGCTGGTGGCAGTGATCTCCATGGTTGAAACAATGATGGGATCCCCGGATGTTCTAGGTAGCACAGGAGGAATGGTCGAGTTGGTGGAGGACTCACAGGGCTCGCTGCTGATGATAGGATATTTGGCGGCGGGTGGCGTGTAGATAGGGTCAGCATCAGTGGTAGAGCCTGTGGAAGTTGGGATGATGCGCTCAATGATGGACGAGCTGCTAGAGATGACAGGGGCCGAGTACATAGGCTTGTTGTAGACTGGTGGGGTGTAGATTGCATCTTCGGTGGTGGAAGAGATGGCTGGAGCCTTAGCAGTAGCAGCGTCACCGGAGATCACATAATCAGGGTAAGCTGCCTTTGTGTAAACAGGGACATCGATGGTAGAAGAGTGGCTCTGGACGATAGGCTTAGCAGAGACGGCCTCGGTATAGACTGGGGCGGAAGACACAGGTGTTTGGACGACCTTGGTGTACACAGGAGGGTCGGCGATAGAAGAGTTACGAGGTAGAACAGGCTCGCTGTAAACGGGGACCGAATACACGGGAGTCTCAGCAACTCTTGTGTAAGCAGGGGGAGTGGCAACTGAAGTGTTACGGGCAAGGACAGGCTTCGTATAGCCCGGAGCTGAGTAATTGGTTGTATCCACGAGCTTGGTGTAAACAGGCGCCACGACAGTCGAGTTGCGGCCGTTAGGGTCTGAATAGGCGGCAGGTGACTGAGCAGGCTTGGTGTATACGGGAAGTTTTGCGTTACCAGAAGAGTAAGCAGGCTTAGTGTACACGGGAGCAATATAACCAGATTGTGAGCCAATCGAGTTACGATCAGTGGGATCCGAGTATCCGGGCTTGGTATAAACCGGAGGGGCCACTTCACGAGCAGGAGTGCTATAGACCGCGCTTTGTCCAGTGGTCTTGTAGCCAGGAGAGTTCACGTAAGGATCCTTGTTGTCAGTCTTGATCTGAGAAGGCGCCGCGTAGGTCGAGTTGACGGATTGATAAGGAGCACGAGTGTTCTGTTCGCCGTATGGAAGAGTAGAAGCGTACTTTGCAGGAGGCACACGGACGGTGTCGCTGATAGTCACAGTCTGGGTGCAGTCTGTGCAAGTTTCAGTGGTGTAGCGAGAGCCGTCAGCAGTAGCAGTGACGGTGACTGTGACATCGACAATTCTGGTAGAGATAAAGACATAGTTAGCAGGGCATTGAATAGTTGGCTCAAGCCTTGTCGAGTTGGTGGCTGGAACAGTCGTCTTGATAGCCGGAGTGGTCGTCTTGAAGCCTGGGGTAGTCGTCTTGAGGCCCGGAGTAGTGGTGTTTCTGGCAGGAACACTCGCGTTTCTAGCAGGCACGTAGTTGTTGATTACAGTATAGCTAGGAGGAGGGTAGTCGCTGATAGACTGAGATGGAGACTAGAGAGGTATTAGACAGTGATATTCTTCAAGTGACGAGAATACATACTCTGCGGAACCAAGAACCACGAGGAGCAGCTTCAGCCACCGTGCTCAGAAGGCCAACGGCGCCGACAATCGAAGGTAGAAACATCTTGTAGTATAAAACTCAATTAAGAAGAAGAGATAGATATAAGAGTATCAGCCAAAAGTTAATGAGGCTGTCTGTAAGAGTAAGACAAGAGATGCTGGGTCTGGTGGTGAGAGATTCATTTCTGGGATGCAACCCATCATCTTTAAATACAACTTCATCTTGATCAAAGGGTTTCCTTGGAGGAGTCGACTATCAGCACAAGGGTGATGAAATATTGAAAATTGAAAGGATGGAAATATTGAAAGTGGTTGAATGATTCGAAAAGGGCACAACGTATATTGGATGAGGGATGGTTGTATGAGAAGGACGTACAAGGGCGGGTGGTGAAAGCGGGGGGACTTTATCGATTCAAGGGAGTTTTGGCGCCAACCACAAGACTTGTCTTCAGTGGCACAATGGGGACAAAGGGTGGAAGAAGCTTTCAATTCTCTACAGCTAGCTAGGGAACAAGAGACAAATAGTGGATTGTTGAATACCTGTCAAATCCCTAATTATTAATAGCGACAGTTAAGGTCTCCTTCTTATCCAATCATTTAACACGAGATAGACGCAAGGTAAAGGTGAGGTTCAAGTTAAGTGCAAATGTTTTATTGATCATACATACTCCGCAGTATGTCTTTGACTTGGTCAAGGGATGTTCGTCCCAAGAACTTGGCTCGTCATACATCACAACCTTGTGTGCCAGTAACCAGTCGTAGAATGAAACAGTACAGTATCTACGAGTGAGATCACAGAAAGAGGTGCATGTAATTCACCCAATCATAGAGTGCAAGTCTGCTTCCATTCACAGCCAAATCAGTAAACGTGGTCTGTGGGTATAATCTGTCAATGTAATGTGTATGTGTGTGTGTGTTTGTCTGCGTGTTTCTCCTGTCGAATCATCCATGTGTGCAGGAACGGGTATCAAGAGGGCCACGCAATCGCCATCGTGCCCTTTATAAAAAGCTAACAAGAAACCAACAACAAAAACCATATGCTTATGCCGCCAAAAATAATAATCAGTAAACCGTCGCCCGTGATGCAATCATGAAGTTTCAAGTATCGTCCCTTGCCAGCTTGAGCCAGACATGCCATAAGCCAACCGGTCTTGAGACATACAATATCTCAAACAACCGCATGCTTTCTTCCCATCGCCCACTAATCAATCTTCCCAGATAGTTTCAAGGTCGATATCCCCTCTGCGCTCGGCACCGCACACACTCCAGCGCTTTCGCTTATCTCGAGAGCCGAAACCCATTGTGCGTCCTCGCGTCTGCCCGTCCTTCCCTTTCAAGTCCGTGGAATCATTTCCCTCAGCAGCATCTGCATCAGCCTTGAGCTGGGCAATTTTTTCAGCTTCCAGCGCCGCTTCTTCGGCATCAGGCGTGTCGGGAATGGTTTCCAAGCTGGAAATGCTGGGACTTCGAGATCGGGTTGATGTTGGTGTGGAGGGTACCGAGGAGTATGTGGTCCCGTAGCTTCCCGAAAGGGCATCGTAGCTTCGATACGAGGATGAAGACGAAATGGAAGAAGATGGGGTCGAGGGGAAGGTTCCTAGGGAGCCAGTGCTCGAAGATGTAAAAGCCCGCAGAGGGGAAGATGGTCGCCGAAGTCGCGCGGGTGTGCTTGTGGAAATGCCCATGATGGGGGAGGTGCTTCGTCTCTCATGTCTCTGCTCAGGTTCAAGGACTGAAGTTCGTACGGGCGAAATGGGTGGGAATGCCTCATCCGCGGGCTTTCGTGGAATTCGCACTCTGCTAGGTGATCCAGACGGGCTTCCGGGGCGGTGCTGAGGCAAGAACAGAATATGGCCTGAGCCGTTGACACCTGGCATGGATTGAGTGCGCGACATTGGGGGCGCGAGACTTGTTGTAGAACGGGATCTGGTGTGAGCTCCCGATAGCGGAGAAGTGGTGCGTGGTCGATATGGAAGGAATGGCGCCGAGGACCAAGATGGTGAAGCAGGTGAAGTCGGGCTAGGGTCGGTACTTCGTCTCAGGTTTGGTGGCTTTCGGGGTAGATCGATACTGAGGTTAGAGATGGCATTGGGGTTCTGCAGTCGCAGCAATGGCACAACTGGTGAGGCGGCAGGTGATGCAGAAAGAGAGGTGGAAGCGGAAGCAGGAGCAGGGGTAGGAGTAGGACGGAACTCCTCCATGCGCTCTGTCTCAGGAACTGGCTCCATTTTGAGATTGGTAATCGGGGATGGAAACAGAAACAGGATACGAGTGTACGGTAATACGGTACGGCACGGCACGGGTAACAAAGAATTCGAGCCAAGCCGGTGTCGTCAGGACATCAACGGTGGCATGTGCAGTTATGCCGGCTTGAAGCTTGATCGCGTCTTGGCCGACGAGTAATGGCGTCGTTTTGGGGGTTTATTCGTCGCAGCAGAAATGATTGTCAGCGGCGGTCCTACGAAGCTCTTGTCGGCGGCTGCAAGTCGGCGCTCTTTTTGGCTTGGCAGGCGGCGCAGCACAAGTCAAAGGGCGTCGGGGAAGCGATCACAAGCTGACGAGAAAGTTGGGATTGGATTGAAATCGATTGAACTTCAGCGCGGTAGAAAGGCGGGGGTGGATCAAGCTTTTAGAGATCCGAGGCGGAAGAAGGCTTTCTGTTTTCTGTTTTCGAGCCTGGTGGAGAGAGGCTATACTTTGTAGAGTGCAGTAGGTGCGGTACTGCAGCTGTAGCTCGAGGTGTGGTAGAAGTAGCTGGGTTTTAGATTTGGTGTCGAGATGGAGATGGGGGGAAGAAAGGCGGCGAAGGGGACCTGTACTCTAAAACTCCCTTTCAGTTTTGGAGGGGGCCAACACTAGATCAGGCGATGTGAAAGAAGAGAAGAACAAACCCTCTTAGGTGAAGCAGAGAGAAATAGAGGGGGAAAGAGGGGGAGAAGGTTAAAGATGAGGGAAACGAGGAGGCGTTTGAAGGAGAAGATGAAATGGAAGTGATTTGAGATTGTTTTGAGAGGCGAGTAGGTACAGTTAGGCGACGGTAGAAGGAAGTCGCCAGTAAGGGAGAGTGACAAATGACAAGTGACACTGGGCGCGTGGGTTTGGTTTAGGTGAATGTGAATGTGAATGTGATAGCCCAAACCAGACCAAACTAGACGGTCAGTCCAGGGCCCGGTAAGGTACCTCCGCTAGTGGAGGGGGGGAGGGGGGGGCTGCCTGTGGAGGAACGTGCAGTGTCCACCAGGGACTTTTTAGCGGGCACTTGCGCCGGTTCAGTGGGTGACGGGTCCAGGGTATCTGACGGTCAAGATTTGGCTTGGCTGGCTGTTTAAGATACTTAGAAAGTAATATGGCTAGAGATGAACGGGACGATAATGGATGTTTGTTCATATTACCATATTAACTGAAGACTTTATTTGCCCTGTTCCTTGTGTCAACTTGACGATCGTCACGTTATTTGCTGCAGTGCCGTTTCTGTCAACGTTATTTACCAGGGGCTTGAATCTAAAACAAAACAACATCGCCATCGCCAACGCCACCGCTCTCCTTTGACATACCTGACACTTTCATGTCCCATCCATAGGTGGTCGGTGGTCCATGGTGTACCCAGTAGTGTCCAGTCGTTCCAAGGAACTATTAAATCTTAATAGCAACGGTCATAATTGGATGGATGACTCGAGACCACAGCATTCATGTCTAGTCGTGCCATGCAACGCGAAATGTACTGTAATGCAACGCGGCGCGGGGTATGGATGTATGCGCATTGCATTGTTTCCATCGCCAAACCTCTATATTCTACTCGCTCCCTTCAAGTCACATCACATTCCGTTTCCACATCAACAAGAGACAACAGACTCAACACATCAGCCAATGCAATCCGTCTCTCTCTTAATAAGCACGCATTCAACCATTCGGAACCATAGGACTTTCCATCCGAACTTTGTCGTTTAATTGCCTCAATCCTCAGTCAATCTCTTGTGTGAGACGGACGGGACAACAAATCCTCCAGGCTCGACAGAGCATCGCAATGAGACGATCCCAAAGATCGGCCCAGACTAGCCTCCAGTCTTACTGTAGGCCTGGGACGCTCAACACCGCCCTTCCAGAACGTGACACTAACTAATACTTCCTTACCAATCTTGGCTCTGAATTCCCTAATCCGGTAGCCCGTTTGGTGACAGTTCGACCGCTCAACCGTCCAGCCACTCACCGCGTTTGCATTCAACTCTACTACTCTCTCTAGTCACCTCTCGGAATTATTCACTCGAGGTGCCGAGCCAGTTTCAGGGGCCCTTTCGTCGTGGGCCTTTTACGGGGGAACCGAGGGCCCGGGCCATAGGCACAGTAGCTTCTGCTTGGGCTCTGCGGATCAGAAGCCGGGAGGCCTGTTGAGGACAAGAGATAACTGGGGCAAGTAGGGACAATAAAGTCCCTCAACTGGCTCAGAAACGATACCTGCAGTTGCAGCATAAACACCAACGTGGAGCATGCATAATAGCCGGCTGTCGTATCGTCGTACTGTACCTGGGAGGCTTAGATAGAGTTGCGCCAATCCCAGAATTGTTCATGCATTATTTATGCGTGGCAAAATCCATTTCCTTTCATCTCATTTGCCTTTCCTTTCATTTCACTGCGCTTAGCCCGCTCTTGAACCGCAAAGCCAATGGCCACTCGACCTGGCTTGACAAGCTCTCGAGTCAGTCAAGCCCGATGACCAGCAACCAACCAGCCGCTGCTTATATAGTAAACGCTTGACGCCTGTGACTGGGTAAATGAGTGCCTTGATCCTGGAGAGACCCTTGCGCAGGGATGGATGGTGATGAATGGTTCAGGGCTGAAGAAAGCGCAAGGAGTCACTTTAGCTCATTGGGCACAGCATAGTAGCTTGAGCGCTATCGCTGAATGAGCTGCTTCGCCCTGGTCGAGATGACGTCGAGTCCTTGACAAGTGCCCAATGCGAATTAATATATCTTTCATGCCAAGGACCAAGCAGTGAGATCCATCATGTACTGCAGATCAAGACTGAACTCGAGGAACCTCAAAGCTCATCACCTGAGCTGTAGGTCATGTGAGATCCTTATCACTCCCTCGCTGAAACAACTTGACATCTCTGAACCCCAGATTTCTCATATTCTGTATCCAATCTTAGGGACCTTGCGCTACTGCACGACAGTTCCATATTTAGCTCCCGCCAACTCAATACTCCGACGCCATCGTATCAGCTCTGGTTAGAATAAACCAATTTCAGCTATTCATTCGTTCTTGCGTTCCCAAGCTGAGGATTGCATATTCGTATAACACGAACACGTAAACGGAGGCCTCTAGTCGCATAAGTGATACGTTTCACTCAATAGACACTTGTTGGTCCATCTGTTAGCGATAGAATAGAACGCGCAAGACCTAGCCCTTACGGTAATTTCCTGAGAATATGGTCGCTCATAAGTGGGACTTGAAATGGTTGTAAGTGGTAAGCTGAGTGGTCATGTGTAGATGATCACACGCGTATTCTCACGTTCGCGTTTCAATATTGCGCGTACCTATTGTTCAATGCGTCTTTCATTAAGCTGTGTACTATGTATATCAAGCTTTATCATCTCTCATATCCAATTCAACTACCCTCAACGCCCCAGCCCACTGGTGCATCAGTCATGAGAAGCATGTATGCAGTTCGGTTCATCCCACCACCAACGCAGGCGTAAATGCCGAAATCATCCATGGATGAAACATGCGTATAGATACCATAGTTTGGATTGTCCAAAACCATCCAGTATTGCATGAATCATAGTATCCCTCTTATCTAATGAGTTCCTGGTGCTCCAGGAGGCGGAAGCTGGTCAGGTCCAAAAGACATAGGCAAAAGCTGCGACTCGTTAACCTCCAAGCTAAGAGCCGAAATAAAAGAATATAACTGACCAGTCTTAACTTGACAACTACAAAATCCTCGTTCTTGTCAAACATGATAATAGGTGTATCCAACTCGCAAAACTCTCGAATACTACATCACCAGAAGCACACAAGCAACCCCGTTAGCCAAAAGCCCATTACCCTCAACTACTCTCTTCAGCATCCCCAGCAGCGCAAACTCACAACTGTCTACACATTCCGCACGGGCTCGCAGGCGGTGCGATATCCGTAGCCACGGCGATAGCCCGGAACCCGCGATGGCCGCTCGTCACAGCCGTACCGAGAGCCACTCGTTCCGCACACGTTCCCACCGGGTACGCCGCATTCTCCACGTTGGCACCGCTCGTGAGCTCACCCTCGCTTGAGAGAACCGTGGCTCCGACGCGAAACTGACTGTAGGGGCAGTACGCTGTCGCCTTGGCCGCTGTCGCGAGCTTACGGAGCTCCGAGAACTCTTCCGGCGAGATGCCGTGCGCTGCGCAGACCTCAGCCGTCTTGGCCGTGTCACCTCTGGTGATAGTCTCTGGAGTTTCCATGGTAAGAAGAAAGGGGGGGAGTGAAAGGGGAAAGGGAAAGAAAAGAAGAAGAGGGAAAGAAGGAGCATGTGGCCAAGGTGAGTGATGCTTATATCCTGTCCCGTGTCCCGTAACGCGGGCGGGCGGGCCCTTATCGTTCATGTCTCCGCATCGGGCGTCTCCGTAATGCGGGGCTGGGCGCCGAAATGACGGACATTCGGCAGCTTCCTAGAGATTAACCAGCCTGCCAAACATATCAACTGCGGTTGTATTTACCATCACCTCATCATATCAAGAGTGGTTTCCATGTTTCAATATGTATTATTAGATGCTGGCACGCATCTGCTCATGTTCATGGTCCATTGTTACTATCATGACCAATTCCTAATATGCACCTGTTCCTATCCCCTCAAATTGCAGCCATCCATTCTCATTACAAATATACGTACATAAGACAGAGCACCACAAACTCCAAACTCTTCGCTCATGCCTACTATCAGCGAGTTGTTGTAGACTGGTGCTTGAACGAACCCGGCAATCGCCCACTCCTCCTCTTCTCCATCGATTCGATCCCACTTTCCCTTGCCCGGAATATATTCCAACTGATAATGTTTTTCCCCATCAGATCGTCTCAATCAAGACATCTAATAGAACCCATCTCCGAGCCTGCTCGATGTTGAACTGACGGTTGGTGTTGACTGTGCCGAACCGCTTGTGTCGCTTGGTGTCGCGGGCTCCACGACCTGACTTCGGATCGATGTAATCCATTCATGCTGTAGCAACTCAACAGCTGATGATCGATGTCGTGGATCTCTTGTGAAACATCTCTTCAAAAAGTCGAGTCCTTGAGGGCTGAGCTGGTCGGCGGGCGGCAGTTGGGGTGGGTTTCCTTGGGCAATATTGTACATAATTGCCCACTCGTTGTCCAGTTGCGCCCAAGGTCTCCTGCCTGTAGCCATTTCTAAGATGACACAGCCCAAGGACCAAATGTCGACAGCCCCGGGCTTACCAGGGTTCTCGCCCTTGATCACTTCGGGTGACATGTACATCGGCGTTCCTGTCATGGATCGGTTCGGCATGGTTGCTTGTATATCTCCAGCAAGTGTGCGTCCTTGTCGAGCGATGACCTTGGCAGCACCAAAATCCACATACTTGATAATTCCGTTATGGTCGAGCAATATATCTGTGTCGTAATTAGTACCAGGAACAATGTTCAACTTGAAATGCACCAACTTACTTTCGGGCTTGATGTCTCGGTGGGCAATGCCACTTTCGTGTAGGTAGACAAGACCCTCGAGGAGTTGAAGCGCATACACCATGATGACTTGCTCATCCTCAATTCGACCATGCTCCAAAAGACTAGCCAAAGATCCTCCTGAGCAAAACTCCATGAAAATGTACACTCGGTCTCGGTGAACTTCGATGCCATAATACGAGACCACGTTGGGGTGATCCAAGACTTCCAGTACACCCATCTCCTCTCTGATTTGTTCGGCGATCTGAGGTATTAACTTGGGGTCCTGGAGTCGAATTTCCTTTACGGCCATGAGATGACCAGTGTCGAGGTTCATAGCAGCATAAACGTTGCCAAACGTGCCGCCTCCCACGAATTGACCTTGTTGCCAGCGCATCGTGACATTAGTTGCTGAAGACGAAAGGTATGCCAACGACCGGTCGACCTCGTTGTTACCCTCCAGTACTCTTCCAACTCCCTGCCTCTCTGCAACCTTCTCGCGTCGATATTCGTCAACTCTTTCAAGTTCTCCCATGCGCTGTTCTGTAATGCACCGAGAGGCCTCTTCATCGTTCAACATTCGGTTCTTGTCGAGTTTTCGAAATTGTCCAACCAGTGCCTCGATTCGCTCCTTCTCGGCCTGAGCGGCCAAGTTTGACCTGGCACCCATGATATCGAAATGAGAGATGAGGAGAGACATACATCCAGCAACCTTCGCACGGAGCTTGGCATACTCGTCTTCGCCGAGAGCCAGAATATGGCGTCCTCGCGTCATCCCCATGGCTAGTTCGAGCGCAAGCACAGCCCAGCGAAACGTCTTTCGGTCTGACGCTATACAGTCATCACAGATAAAACTGACCCAGTCAAGAGCAAGCTTTGTCAACTTGAGGTTGTTCATCTGTCGTCTGTTGCTATCCATGTAAAGCAACGAGCGTTGTCCGAACTCTGTGGCAAACACAAAGCATGTTTGGATGAGTTCCTGACAATCTTTACCTTTAGCTTGTTTTCTGATGATCTCGACACTGTCCATGAAAGTATTTGAAAGCTTGTAAGCCACCCGCCTGATTTCCGTCAATCTTGAATTGACTTTCTGGATGTTAGAGCGCGATTCTTGCACGAGGTCAACGTGCATGTCGACGTTGTCAAGGAACGCTCTCCTTGCATTGTGTAGCGTCTGGGGGCTAGAAGCACAAAGCCGGATATGGCCTCGCTTCAGATCAATGTTGAGATCACGAAGTGGGACTTCAATCACTTCGCCACACCAGTTAATCGGATCCTCCGGGCGAAGAATTAGGAGATACTGTTCCCCGAGCTCATCCGGAAATTGATCCTTGGATGTGATAGCCATCATAGCCTGGACATCTTCAAGTCGCTCACGTAGCTCAGGGGACGCAATTACATAAGTGTTGTCCTGTTCGAGAAGACGAGTGTCGACTTGGAAGTGACCGGAAGCAACTAATTGATCGTAAAACCTTTGCATAGTTTCGGGTGGGAATGAAATACTGTAGTCGGAGGCATGCTCGTAGTTGTCGTTCAACATTCGAGTGAACCGCTGAAGCATTCGCTGACGAACTCGCACGGAGTCAAGGCAGGCCTTGTAACGCTTGCTCATTTCAGACGCTGTCTCCTTTGGCTTCGCTTGCAGTTCTTTCTCGAAAGTCTGGCTAAGTCTGTGCAACGCCTTGAACGTCAGTGAACTGAACTGCTCCGCAACCTCGATATGACCGCGCTGCAGGTGACTCCCAATCTCGTTGGCGAAGTCCCATTCTTGGAACAAGAGTTCTGCTTCTTTGAAAGTGTTCTTGTTTCCACTTAGTTTCCAGTTTAGCATTTTGAAGTAATACTTCAACGCTTCCAGTACAACTTGATCGAAAGATTCATCAATACAAGGTGGTAAGTCCCAACCTGGTTCGGGGTTCGCAATGGAAGTACATTCAATCTTGATTCGTATAGCAAACTTGAGCAGCAGCTGGAACTGAGAGATCATTTGATCTTGCATCAAAGGATTTTGCTGGGCAGACTCCTTAACTCTCCTAGCATAAGCGAGACGCGTGCGGGTGATCTCTTCGATGAGGCGTGATGGAAAGCTGATCAGGGTGAGGAGCTCCTCGAGATAGGGTGGTAGATGGCGTTTACGGAAGGGCTCAGAATTCCTGATAAGAGTGTCCTTCGCCTTGCTGATAACGGTGGATATAGGCGCAAGCATTCCCTTTTCCAGATTTCCATTGTCGTCGTTGTAAAGCGACTGCAGTCCGTCTTCTTTCATCAGTCGATCGAGGAAAGACGTTTCATCGTTACTGATACCATTGACAGCGGGTGATCGCTGCTTGGTGCGTGTAAAATCGAGTTCCTCGTTTCCAACCCATTTCTTCAAAATGTTCAATTCAGTGTTGATCATTTCGTTTGTATTATACCACGAGATGATGGCATCGTGCGCCTCCTTGAAAGCAGCAGAATCTGCTGCCTTGTGCTCTGCTGCGAGTGAAGCCCAAGACGGATATAGATTCTCACACATCTCAATCTTACCCACCATATCCTTAACTTGTTCATATGGGGGTTTTCCGGCTTCACTCTCACCCTTGATTTGAAAGTTGATTATTTCGTCGAGAGTGCGGTCGAGCGTAGATCGAGATTCCTCCAGCATACGTCTTTGGACAGGAATATGTCTTCCACAGACTTTAGAACGGATACCCAGCCACAGTTCGGTCTTGTGAGCGCTTTTCCCAGCCTGCTGGTCCGCGGATCCAATCAACCGTTTCTTTTCTTGTCGTACTACATCTCCGGTAAGAACAGCCTCAAGCATGCCGTGCCACTCGAGCCTTTCACGATTCTCTGGATCTTTCAAATCTTCGTCTGTGGGTTGAAGATTATCGTTGCCGTAAAACATAATCGTCTCCTGGTCGAAACGGTCGTCGTATGGGCCCTCCGATGAGGGTGTCTCCCCTTCCGAGTCCGAATCATTTCCATTCAAGTTCGAGTACGATGTGAAATATCCTCCGCTGTAATCTTGTCGAAGTTTCTGTACATATGCTCGTTCCTGTGCACGAAACCTGCTTTCGTTCTGCCGTGGGCGTGTTTTAGACGACGATCGGATAGACTCTGTGAAAGATGGTGTGACGGGTGGGTGAGCTGGCTTTCTTGACGTGGCAGGATTATACGTGTTCGATGGTGTCCGGGCAGGTCCCAATGGTCGCTGAGGCCAAGAGCCGTTGGGCGTATAGGCAGCACCATCATCGCCGGCCGGGCCTCGCTGCGACTTGGGGGCACCATTAATGACCGTTCCAGGAAGTAGCGAAGTCATAGATCCTGTGTGGCCCGATGTCTCGTATCGAGACAGGTTGCTCAGTTCATCTTGTCGTTCTGTCGAATGGGGATCGCCGTTGGTTTCGATTGAGGTTTCAAGCCGATGGCTCCTGGCCTTATCCGGGCGTTCATCATCTTCGGTGCCTTGAAAACGAACCGCTCGGGGTGATGACTCGGTCATCCTAACGGGTGTGTCTAGGCTAGCACCCAGGTGGAGTGGGAAATCCTAAGGCCCCTCAGCGCCGCGTCGAGTTCTCGTCTCGGTGGTAAGAAGAGGTTGTTAAGGGCGTGAGAAAGCCTGCATTTAGATATTGTCGTGGTGCTCAAGGTGCGGTCGAAAAAGTTTACAATGGGTCAAAGATAGCCATGGAGAGAGGGGACTGAGCTTGAGGAGCTTCCTGTTGCAGTAGATCGAGATGAATCGCATGGAGGAGTGGCAACCAAGAAGCGCGTGCAAATTTACAGCCAATCACAGCCTACCAATGGCTCCAGTGGCGTATGAAGCTGCGCCTTACTGTGGCTAAAGCTTCTGGATGTGGCTAGTTTGTGGTGATAGTCTCGGATATTATTGAACCGTTGAACAACCAAATCGCGACCTGTTGTAGGTTAATTGTTAGGTTAGGTTACTAGATATTGCAAACGTAAGCTGCCAAAATACGTTTTAAAACCATCTGTCAGATTCAGTTTACAGTAGTTGAACAGTGCAACAACGGGAAATTTCCCCTCGCCCTTGACTTGATCTTAAATCTACCAGCCCTGTAACTATTAGATTAAACCGGCGGTGCAAGTCTCACCTCATCTTCATGCATTACTTTTCCATATAACTTACCCTGTACCTTGACGCGTGGACCGCGCAGACGTTATTTTGAGCCCCAGGTAAAAGTACGGCTTGCCAAGATTCATTCAATAGAACATTGAGTGTTGAGCCCACATATGATCATTGCTGAAAGTGGCCCGGCGCAATGAATATCTCAAAGCCTAAGCGTTTGTCATCTACCACATTGGCCTGCTTGGTCGGACTTGACATTGACGACGCCTCGGTGATGTCTCCAAGACTGTCAGATAAAGATTTCCATAATTATGCAGATTCATGCAGTATAGAGATTATAAGGGAGAAAGGTAGTCTGTGCCCGAGTCAAACCGAGGTGTGCTATGATGTTAAAGCCATGATCACAGGCTCGGGCCTAGGCGGACGGACCGGATCAGCCGTGAGCCGATACAAATTTTTACAAGTCGAATATGAGTCGGCCGAAGGAACCTCAAAAAGAAGATCGTCCTCTTCAGGTTCGGTATGAAGAAACCTGAACGGTACCTGCCAGGCTTGTGTCCTGTGCAGACCAGGTCCAAAGCCACTAACACATGGTGAAACCTTGAGTCGACGCTCAGACCCGATAACTCCTTAACAAGACCCGGAATGGAAAACAGTCACGACACAAATGGTGGCTTCAAGGCTACGTTTGACTGATCTTACCGTTTTCACACTTGATCGGCAAGATCTGGTTCATATCGGCTGTAGAACCTGATATATTTGACTCGCCTAATATCAGGCTCGATTAGTTCTTGCCTTCGGACAACTGAAAGTTCTTGTGCCTTGCGGGAGGACTCTGACTCGCTTTTACTGTAACAGAGAACATGAGATTCGCCGCGGCTATGCCCTAGAGACCGCGCGCCGCGTTGACCAATTAACGACGACGCGAATGCAGCCAAGGCCAGACTGTCTAGCTCTAACGTGCGCTAAGAAAGCACCGAAGCTAAATCATATTACCGGGGAGCCTCGCCGTAAAGTGACGTTGGTTCACTTGTTTTCCTTACGTGACACCAATATCAACGAACCAACCTGTTGTACTTCCATGCCTACACAAATCAATACGTATGGGCTAGTGGTGATTAATCTGACCTAGAGGCTCCCCTGTCACGATCCAATTGAAGACGGCAATGTGCGCTAGAGTTGCAGCCACCATCAACTGTCCAACGGAGTTTGCAACATGATCGTCCTAGCAGGGGCATCGGTATATCGTGTTTGATAATCGTATGGGTTGACAGGAGTCTCCGCTGTATGTAGAGACGACGTTTGTAATACCGGTACATATATCACGTATAATATTTTCGTTTCAATTATCAGAATATAAGATCCCTGTTCCCGAGGCTCGACAGAAGATTAGTCCCGGAAATGCCTCGGTGGTTGTTGATTGCACAAAGATATCATCTATGAAGAAAGCCGCACCCCAGTCAGCTCAGCTCGGGTATTTATGCAGTCCGGTATCGTTAGTGCAAGTCCTGTACGTGTATATACTGAACCGTTGGTGTTTTGATTAATGCAGTCAGATTGGTTGGCCATTGCTCGGCCGTTGCCAGTTGCCAGTTGCCATGCTTGACCAGCTTAGGGACCTGGAGTAAGCCACGCATCATGTCAAAGAATTCTGGACTGTGAAAAGGCTTCGTTATCACCACCTTTTATGGTTAGTCTGCCCGGTGGCTTGTGTGGCAAGTTAATCCCCTGAGGCAAGCCTGAATGATTGTGTTGGTGGTATAATCAGTTGGATGCACAAAGTGCTCTTCTCTGTCACCATGCTGCCGAACGGTACCAGTCAGTGATGATCGATAGACACTCCTTCCACACTGTCAATTCCGAGATTGCAGCCCCTTACTAGTCGTGGTTAGGCCTCGGAAAAATGCAACATGCTTTGATGGGGTGAATGAGCTTTGAAGTTGCGCAGTCTCGTAGTCAGGTCTGCGCTGCGGCGTCCACAGGGAATAGACGAGTGTCCGCGTATCTTAGACGACTCAGCTGAAAGGCTTCCTTCCATATGAAACCAGCAGCCGAGCCTTGGCATCACGTGGGGCTAGAAACTAAGATCCTTACTAGGGCTGACCAGGATGCACGAAATGAGAACGCTCCTGTAGGTACCCGACGGTTGGTCGTACTAGTTGTCGCAGCTGGGTGGGGAGTAGACTTTCCACCCCAGATTCGAGCGGATTGTCTGCCAAGGGCTTGAAGGCCTGCTTCATGATACGTTTGGAGTTTGGCTATGCTGCCTTGAGGGATGCATCGTGTCTTGAACTATCTGAGCCAATGGCAACACTTCATATCTCGCTGCTGCTGATGGGCAGGGATACGAGCAGATTGTCGATCTTCGGGCTCGGATCATAAATTGATACTGACACCAACGGGTGCTAAGTATCATGAGGCGGAAGATTGTGGGTTGCATGGGCCGGCGAGGCGAGCGAGCTGGGCTAAGCTGAAACCTCTGGCATGATGCAGCATGCCTTTGAATGCAATGGGACGATCTGCTATCAAGGTAGTCGGACGAATATTCAACGAGCGGGAAAGCGGGCGGGAGAGGAGTAAAAGTGGGAAGGGGAGGGAAGTGGAAAGCCGGAAGCATCTGATATCGTTCCATCCTTTAGAGTTAGAGTGTTCCTATTGACAGGGAAGATCCAAGTAGTGATTGCACAAAGCAGACATAGGCAGAGAAGTCGAATTGGAAGGATCCTGGCTTCCAAGTTAGGTGCCCGGTTATGAAAGGTACAGGAAGCCGCAATACTCGTTTACCAACGCCAGCCGCGCCTGCCTTAGTTAGATAGTGGTGGCTCTTTCCACCTGCTAAGGTTATCGATCGTTCTTCCAAACTCGAACAGGAAGGGACACGGGGAATTGTCTGACGATGGCATCCACCATCGGACGCAGGCTTCCGCGACAACAACCAAGAGTGAATGCCTGTCCGCCACCAGTCCCTCATTGATGTTCATCCATCAACAATCAAGCATTATAGCTGACGATCGTCCGACGACTGGTCCCTTGGCCTTGGTTAGTGTATGCGGATGAAGTCGCCATCACGCCCTGCACAAATGGATGGACAATATGTTGTGTGTATGAAAAATGTTTGGAGCTAAAGTTCCGGAACAGCTGCGAACGTTCATAATCTGATTATTGCATGTATCTAGGAGTCAGCCGCGGGTGGGACGTCAATGTCTCGTCAACGTCTCGTTACGATTGAACATATCCCGACATCTCGGTACGCATGTCAAGCGCACCAAAATGCTCGCAAGGGTTGTTCGGTGGCGTTGATCCCAGTCCCCGCCGTTGAAAGAAAAATAGGGAGAAGGTGACATCGCAAGCTTCCAGGATTTTCAGGACGCGGCCATGAATCTGCACCCACACTACAAAGTTTGACCAAGATTTTGTGGTTTCACGCTGGCGGGACACCGCCGCCATCCAGCAATCATCCAGTCTACAGATGATGTCCTTGGCAGCCATGCACCGGTACGCGGGTACCCGGTACAAAGGTACATACCTACTGCTTGGTTAGAATGATCATCGGTAACGGATCGCCGACTATTCTCATTTGTTTTCTTTTTCTGAATCTACAGCAGTGAGGCTGCGGTTTGACTTGAGGACGGGACACCAGTAGCGAGAATCAAAAGAGACAACAGCCCTTGGTTCTAACTAGTGGCAGTCATGACGGTCCAATCGCATTATCAATTTTTTTTTCTTAAGGATTCAAATGAATTTGTTGTTCTCCTGACAGTGCGCGCCCGAGCGCCCCCCGACGGGAATCGCCCTTTTTCCTCGACTTGCATCGTTACCCAGGATGTCGCCCCCACCAAAGTCTCTTGATGGCACATCTTCCAAGTATGCCCGTAGTCTATTGAGTTACCTTGCCATCGCGCCTTCTCTCTCGACCAAGGGTACCTCGGCTCCCCGTACCGACATTACAAGCTGGTAATAAAGCGACCTAATAAACTTGCTGGGGTTGCAGCGTACAGACGAAAAAGCAAGGGTTACTTACTGCATGCCGTCGTTCGAGGTTTAGGATGAGACCGTTAGACACGCGGACTAAGTAACAACACCCCACTAGCTAAGAGTAAGTTGAGAGCACACTCCACCCGCTGTCACACAGACCTGGACCTGGCTTGATTGAATTCGGCATGACAGATCAAACCCTGGACCAAGCACAATATTTCATTACTAGCCCATCCGGTTGCTTTCTCAATCCCCGGCATGTTGGAGCAAAGACCTTCCGAAACAGAAACGAGAATGTCATGGCCCGTCCCCATAGGTGCAGTGTTTTTGGGAGGACCCTTGACTCTCGTACCGGTCCCCATCTATAACCACTACAAGATCGCCCTCAAAAAATGAATCGATGCCACCTTTTCTGAGCTATCTCCTGCATTCCCTCATTATTACACAGAGCTAGTGGACCGGGCCTTTGCCTCATCTGTGTTCCCACCATCAAAGTCAACTTCCCACGCACAGAGTTTCGAGCTATAATACATGCTACCACTCCCCAATTTCTCTATACTCCAAACCTGATACAGCTCTCGACTATTGCAACGTGCTGGACCGTCCAGTAGTAGACACGCTCGGCATTCATTACAGCGGGTTTTCGGTCCCCCCAGCTTCTGCTGTTTCGATTCGGCCTTTGAGTTTGGACCATCCAGTTGTCCATCAACCTAAGTACAAAGTCGTAACTGTTCACGAAGGAAAGGACATTGTTCGGTAAGTGCTCTCCTGATTTGAACGATATATTGTATGTATCAGGGGTAGCGAAGCTAACTGTTTTACGGACCATCTTTCAGACTCTGCCACCATGTGCGACTTTACTAAGAACTACTACATCTACATGTCATGTACCGATCCCGGAACACATTTTTGTAAAACTTCGATCGACGGAAGCCGCGAGCATTCTTGCCCAAAGGGACCTCATGAACGCTACATTGTGCTGCCCGAAAACTGCCCACTTTGTTGTGGGTGAAGCGGACAGTATGTTCTCGGAAGAATTTACATGATCAGAAAGAAAGAACAACTCGGCAGCAAGATCCCCACAATGTTCAACCAGAGAGGAGCCATAAACCTGCATTGATATGGGATTGGGCCCGAGTAACATGCCTAAAGCTATGGTACAACAATGTTGTCAGATGCTGTTGCCCGAAAAGCTCACAAACGGGCAGCGCATTCGAGTTCGAAGACAACGAGCCATATCCTCAGTCTTCTGAGAGGTGTCTTAGAAAGGGAAACACCAGAGGGCCAGATGAATGAGGGGACAAGGAGAAGGGACGCATAGTTTGGCGAGGAAGGACGATCAAGAGAAACAAGACAGGATGAAACGAAACTGGGTTTAATGGTCAAGCTTGGAACTTGAAACTGGTACTGGGTTCCACGGCTAGGTTCAGCTAGCATGTTGATATTTTGCAATGAGCCTACGAGATTCAATCATTGGAAACCAGGTGCAGAGAAGTTGAGAACAAAGTGGCACATATAATAGGGGTGCCTTGACCTAGGTCGTTGTAGCACAAGGCCGGTTGAAGCAATTGTACAATATTGAAATTAATAGATGGTGTGTATGGTAACATGAAAAACACTAGAAGCTAACTTGATGATACTTTGCCCACGCCCAGAACAGAGTGATCCTCTAGGCTAGCGATATCGTTACTAT
The DNA here is from genome assembly GCA_011034095.1 of Fusarium cf. aywerte. Taxonomy (NCBI): domain Eukaryota; kingdom Fungi; phylum Ascomycota; class Sordariomycetes; order Hypocreales; family Nectriaceae; genus Fusarium; species Fusarium cf. aywerte. The sequence continues at coordinate 403,474 of WETZ01000026.1, read as the reverse complement.
CGTGAAAGCAGGTTATGCATGTCGGTGGTGGGAGGAATCATTGTGGCCTGAGCCCAGCATCTACACGGCCAACCATGATAATACACGCATCCAAAAGATATCAATGGCTCTGACTATCACATAAATGAACAAGGATGAACCTGGTGTTTATGCTGACTGAGAGGGTGCATCGGGGTTGACCCTAGTGTCCAATGTGATGCTGGTGACATGTGCCACTAAATGGTGAGATTGAGGCGTGCTTCCCACACAGGTACTGTACCTTAATCTCCAAAAATGATAAGCCACTAACCATGATGGAGACTTCAGACCCCCAATGATTTTGGATCTTGGCAGCCAGTTTGTCTGAGACAGGGAAATCATACCCATACTGTCCAAAAGAAGGATCTAGATCATGGATAAACTACATTTAAGTACGGGGCTAGACCGGGTGATAGGTGAAAGGTCTAGACTGCGGGGGGAATAAGCGCGCCCTAGACAAGATGCCGCGCGGGATGAACCTTTTGGCAGGGCGGGCTATAATGGCCAATGAGTTCCCAATATCAAGGAGATCAGAGACAACAGGGCTTGTTCTGCAGCTGGAAAAAAAGCAAAAAAGTAAATAAATAAAATAAATAAAATAAAAAATTAAAGATAAAAAAAAATAAACGAGATCTGTTCTACGTTGGCTTGGTTGGGTCCCGGTAAGTTGGAGGAGTGTCAGATCATTTATTTACACGCTCAGACTTGAGGCGAAAACGCCACTGTAGGAATGAACGGCTGATGCCCAACGCCCAGGTACAGGCCTGAATGTTACGCATACAACAATCATGATGAGGAGGATTACAATATTGATGGCTTCAGGCACCAAGATTACTGAAACAGATAGATAATAGCTTGGTGCTGGTTCGGTGTCTATGCGTTATCCGAGGCGCCTTGGCTATTCTGTATTGAGGTAAGCTTGCGTGACGGATGCGTGGTAGATCAATGCATTAACGATATTGTAATTCTGTTATTGCATAGGGGAAATAAGGATTCATCCGCATTCCAATGCAACGATACGGAACATGCCAATTCTCGTTTCATCGACGTCCGAGAACGTTGAAGTGATCATGGAGCATGGTGTGGAGACAAAAGATAAGCTTGACACTATCAGTGTCTATTAAATCATGTGGATATGTAGTTCGTGGAGAACGTGGACACGGTTTAAGTTACGGCTAGTAAACAAGCGTGTTATGACATTTGCAGATATGCACTTGGGTGTCAGTATAAACACTCCCGGCCTTACCTTCTACATCCGTCGAATACCTATGCAGGAACAAGGAGGATGCGGATGGCACATACTGCGTATGCTATCAAGAAACCTGTAAGAGTGACCTGAGACAGGTAGAATCCGCACAGACCGAAGAGGATCGTCTCACGTGAGTAGATACTGTGGAAAAGCTGCCTATTACTAACCACATCGTCCTCGTCATCCCTACGCCTGTTGGTGCAAGCCGAGTCGCCGAGGCATACCCAACAGGGACATGACGAACAAAGAGTCTATCACAGCACAACTGCATAACCGGTACATACACTTAGTCATGCCTGATCCAGGCAGCCATTCAGTCACAATAAACTTTGATACATCCATGCTGCTGCTGCTGTCAGGACCATGTGGCTTTTGTCGGCGGCCCGGGCCTTTAGAAGGAAAGCGTAACTCGGCCGAGAATGCGGCCAAAGAGTGGAGATTAACCCCGGATTCCTCGTGCATCCGGGCCCACCCAAAACCGAGGCACACCCAAAACCCCCGACGGACCTTTCGGCTAATCATCCATGATTCTCTCTCCTTACAACGAAACCACCACTTCCCCGGATTTACTCATATATACAAAGCCTACGTCACCTTTATCACATCAATTTAGAAACCATATTATCATCAGACACATCATCTGATACTACACCACCATCGCGTGACGAATTGAATCGAATTACAATGTCTGTCCCTGAGTCCGAGTATCTCAGTCCCGTCTGGAAGGATGGCATCTTCGGTCAGTTCCCAGACTAAATCTCACCTACGATGAGGCGCTAACGCAGAAAAATTCTAGATGGACGCGTTGTCTTTGTCACCGGCGGCGCAGGAAGCATCTGCAGTATGCAGACGCGAGCATTAGTTCGTCTCGGTGCGAATGCATGCATTATTGGCAGAAGTGTTGAGAAGACAGAGAAGGCGGCAAAAGAGATCGCAACTGTGAGAGAAGGAGCCAAAGTTATAGGAATCGGTGGCTGCGACGTTCGCAAGGTAATGACGCGTGCATTCCTCTGACACCAATTATGCTGATACTAGCACGCTCCAGGTCGATAGTCTCCAAGCTGCTGCTGAGCGATGTGCGAAAGAATTGGGAGGAATCGACTTTGTCATGTAAGACTTCACTTTCTGAAAGATGACGTTTTTCTTGACTTTACTAATACCCGGGATAGTGCTGGTGCGGCTGGCAATTTCGTCGCCCCGATGGAAGGACTGAGCTCCAATGCCTTCAAGTCAGTAATGGACATTGACGTGCTGGGAACCTTTAACACAGTCAAGGCTACCATGCCTTACCTACTGCGCAGCTCTAACCCCCGTATCATCTACGTGTCTGCAACATTCCACTACACAGGCATGCCGCTCCAGGCACACGTGTCTGCGGCCAAAGCATCCGTGGATTCAATCATGGCCTCAGTCGCTCTCGAGTACGGACCAAGAGGCGTTCAGAGCAATGTCATCGCACCGGGAGGCATTGAGGGTACCGAAGGTCTGGCACGGCTAGGAAGTGACGCAGAGAGTGAAAAGAAGAGATATGCCAAGGCCATCCCAATGGGCCGCGCAGGAACCGTTCGGGATATCGCAGATGCAACGGTTTTCCTGTTCAGTGAGGCTGGAAGCTATGTCAGCGGACAAGTTTTAGCTGTGGACGGTGCTGCATGGAGGCGCCAGGGAGCTATGGGCGTGGGAACCGAGGCTGGTATGGAGTATCCGGACTATCTTCTCAAGGGAGAGTTTTCCCAGAATTTGCGAGATCCTCGAAAGACGGCCAAGGCAAAGCTGTAAAGGTTGGGTTTTTGTAAATGAGGTTAAGATGAAGATTTTAGCAGGGTCTCATGTTATGGCATAGAAGATGATACATATTAAAGTTGGATTATAATGTTTTGATATCCAAAAGAGTTATCTTATCAGCAGATCAGACAATCGGAGGTGACGGAGATATGCGTTCTGGTTCGATAGATAACATCCAATTGGGGACCCGCTTTATAATAGCATCTCCGGAATGTATGAGCTGATGATATGGATAAGGTAGCAAGACAAAGATTAATGCAGTAGAAGAACCTCTGGGTAAATCTCTCTGTCATACTTGGACTCAGAAAGCTTTGTATGTTGAATATCGATCACTTTTACCCCCACAAAACCATGTTCCCTGTCTATAAATGCCGAGAAAGACTCCGACAACGGGTCAAATCTCATCGTCAAGTCGATATCCATGACCGATGCGATCAAACAAACAAACAAACAAACAGCCGATGAACAGCGACCGGGGATAACGCGGCACAATCCTAATCCACCTTTGGTCAAAGCCGCGACCCGACCGATAGCCAATTATGTTGGATCCCGACGGCCGTTGGGAATTCTTGTTCCCCCTCCTCAAAAGTGCCTGAAAAGTTAATAAACGAAAAAAACTCAAAGCCAATTGATTGATTGATTGATTGATTACTGTACATACACTGAGCCTGCTGCTCTGCTTACCTATCTATGGTGGGCTTGCATTAGTGGCCGCTAGAGGGCACCACACTCAAGGAGGGGTAGCTACTGAGTGAGGTAGGCTAAGCTAGGCTGGACCTGGAAGCTGTCATGAGCTTCCACTTTGCTTGGTAGGTCTGTTACGGAGGATTTGCGTAACTTTGTCGTTCAATTGACTTGATATGAATTGGAACGAGAGAATAAAGATCCACTTGGTTGAATATTTTCATGCCCAAGATCCAAGAAACAAGCTCCGTTTGTCCTGACAAATCAGCTTACCTGAATGTTAACAAGCATACAAGAGAGACTAGAACGCGCCGTTTACACCGGAGATCTCCATTTCGTGGGACTGGCTACTGTACATATCTCACTCACCCAGTTATTCTATGCAGTAGTGAAGTGGTACGACATCCAATGCCCGCCTATCGCCGAATAACCCGAGGCGGGGAACTGCAGGCCCATCCATACTCACCTACCTATCATGAGGAGAGTCTCATGAGGACTAAGGCAACATTAGTTCCCGAAACAAGTTAACGATAAGAAGATTATCTTGTGAGTATATATACTCACTACCTTCCCAATTGACTCATCTTCTCTTTTTCTTTCTCGCCCCTTAGCATTGGCTTGTAATAGAACAAGTGTGTATAGCTTCATCCACTTTCCAGCCCAGCCAAAATGCACGCCAACCTACCATCCCTCCTCTTTCTCTCCTCCCTCCCCTCCCTGGCCCTCGCCGAAGATGTCCTGGGTCTGTATATCTTCCACCGCCACGGAGACCGTACCGCCAAGGCCTGGAAGCCCGTCAACTTCACTGCTCTCGGAGCCGACGAGGTCCACTCCTCCGGATCTTGGTACCGTGACACTTATGTGAGCGACGATGCGCCCCGAAAAATCTCCGGCCTCAGCCCGGAATCCGCTGTCCTGTCTCAATTGGAAGTTACTTCTCCCGTAGACGCTGTCCTTCAAAACTCTGCTCTCGTTTTCCTCCAGGGCCTTTACCCTCCCACTAAGCAGGTTGAGCTTCTCGCCAATGGATCCAAGGTTGAGGCTCCTTTGAGTGGATATCAGTATATCCCTATCTCTTCGCTCGGAACTGCTGCTAGCGATAAGCATTCCGAGAGCAGCGCTTGGCTCCAAGGCAACAGCGGCTGCACCAACGCCGAGGCCAGCTCGAATGCCTACTTCTCGTCTTCCCAGTATGCTCAGACCTACAAGGATACCGAGGACTTTTACCAGAGCCTTCTCCCCGTCATTGAGAAGACCTATGGCAAGGATGAGGCCAACTTCAAAAACGCCTACACAAGTACGTAGATGCTCATTCCTGAAGAAACATCTCAATCTTACTAACCTATCCAGTCTTTGATCTCATTAATGTTGCACGCATTCACAACTCCAGTATTCCCTCTGACGACCTTCTCAAGGAGTCTACTCTGGAAAAGCTCTACAACCTCGCCTCTATCCACGAGTGGAACCTTGCCTACAACAGCAGCGAGCCCGTCCGTGCCATTGCTGGCTCCGTTCTGGCTGGCCAGATCATCGAGGCTCTTGAGCCCCTCGCTGAGGGCAAGAAGGCGCCCAAGGTGAACATCCAATTCGGTGCTTACGGTGCTTTCATGGCCTTCTTCGGTCTAGCTGGCCTTGACAAGGCTAGCTCTGACTTTATGGGCATCGTCGACTACGCATCCTCCATGGCTTTCGAGCTGGTTACCAACGCCACCAACCCTACCGTTGACGATGTCAGTGTCCGCTTCTACTTCGCCAACGGCACTGCTGCCGAGAACACCCCCAAGATGTTCCCTCTCTTCGGAGACGACTCTACTACCATCTCTTGGAAGGACTTCAAGAATGGCATGTCCAATTTTGCTATTGAGGACACCAAGCACTGGTGCAAGCTCTGTGGAAACACTGATGGCAACTGCGCCAGCAGCTCTGGTGACGATGACTCAGCTTCTTCCAGTTCCAACTCTGGTGACTCAAACCATGGCATCTCCAAGCCGGTTGCCGGCGTGATTGGAGCTCTTGTTACACTTGCTGTCATCTTGGGCGCTCAAACAGCCTTTATTCTGCTTGGCGGCTTCCGTCTCGTTAAAAAGTCGACTCTTGCTTCTGCTGCTGCTTTGGGACCTGACATGGCCAAGGCCTAAGAGAAGGACAACTTGGGGACATAGTAAATGTTGGATGAGTAAGAGTACATGTCCATACGATGTTATGATTTATATCGATACCTCAATAATGATTACGTGCAAGATCGATCAATTGTGTTCTGAAAGTATTACGCTATTTACCGTGGCTGTAGAGATATAAAAAAAAAATGAGTGGCCCGATCATACGGGCCCGCCAGGGTATCTAAGCATTAAAAATTACAAGAGGGAACTTCCAAGCATTTATAAATATGCGTGTCCGCCACTTTTGGTTCTCAAGACATCACCTGAGACCAGTCATCTCAAGCAAATCGTGGCGATAGTAATAGGCCCGCACCCGCTTACCGTATATATCTGGAGGTGGTTAGTGAATAGTTGTGTGCTAGAACAAGAAGCCACTTACACATGGGTACGCTGAGTAGACATATTCCCACCTGGATCGAAGCAATTGATAGCATTGTCCGTTCAATACCGCCATTGTTGATCCAATTGTAGGCGAAGAATGTGAGTACAAAGCTGAAGAAGTTCTTGAAAATAATCATGATCGTGAACCCTTCTATAGTCAAATCGCCTGCCCGCAAGTTAGCTGATAGAAGTGCGGTAGCTGGTAGGATAACATACGGTATGCATCAACAATATACAAGGAACTGGCTATAGCACCAATAACCATTCCTGCAACCTCAAAACCGAAAAAGACTAGAGGCACCTGGTACGGGTATTTCTTCTCTATAACACCGGGAGCTGTCAGAGCGAAGCCGTATAAGCCAATTCCACCAATGATCATCATCGGTATGACAAGAAGAATACGGAACTCGGGCTCATATATGCCTTTGTTGAGCTTGGTCAGATATTTGACGCTTGTATCAGCAAGGAGGCCTGCCAGCATGAAACCCAGAAGAGCGCCAATGAATGGACCTGTGTAAGTGTAGCCGGCATCGACTTCACCCCAGTAATAAGGAGGGCCGATGAAAATAGCGGCCACGATGACTCCAATGAATACTGTCCAACCAATCATGGCACCCTGGATAAGGCAGCCCCAAATGAACGCTGGATGAGTCAGGAGAGGGAACGGCCGTAACAAAAGAACCCAGTATCGTTCGTCTGTCTTTCGGCCATCAAACAGCGATATTGACTGGAGAAATGTCTTTTTAGGAGTTCCAGAATTACCAATCGGTTGAAGAGCGTTCGACTTGGGAAACATGGTAAAGCCTGATGCATGTTGACCCAGTTCTTGAGTCGCTTCTCCAAAGTCTCGCTGCGGTGCCGGAGCTTGATGCCTGTCCTTTGTCGTCAACTCTATTCCAAGGTCGCCTGTAGTGTCAGTGTTCAGGCTCGCTTCCCGTCGATATGCCGTCTCAGGACACAAAAAGAAGACCGCCGGCAGCGTAGCCGCAAGAAAGATAGCAACGAAGTAAAAAGTCCACTTCCATCCCATTGAGTCAGTGATCTTACCCACCAAAATTGGCGTGAAGAATGCACCTCCAAAAACAGCCAGATTGGTGAAAGCCATGCGCACTCCTCGCTGGTGGACGAAGTAAAGGTCGCCAACAGCTGCATTGAGGAAGCTCTCATATGGTGCACATCCAATGCCTTGTACGATTCTGGCACCAACGAAACTCCCATAATCTGTCCCAACCGCTCCAGCCCATGCGCTCGAGGCGATGAGAATAATTATACCTATGAGGAACAGGTGTCGCTTTCCCCAGATACGACCGGATGGGACGAAGAAAATGGCGCCAGCACCACATCCCAGTAAGAAATATCCCGTCAAAAGCGCGACCTTGGTGAAGTCCTTGGAGAAGAGAAGAGAGATCGTAATGGTATTGGCGGCGAGGATGGGACCAAGCGCGGTAGCAAGGATACCAGCGAAGCAAAGGATGAAGGTAATTAAGTCGCGTCGCAGAAGCGACCAGTTCAACGGATCGTTTGGATCATCGGAGGGCTGAGGGATCTGAGATTGGTGTCAGCTTGAGCGCAAACAGCATAAGCAGCTTCTGGGACATACAAGAATGATGGTTTCTTCTCCCACTCTAACGCGCTTGAGATCTCCATGCCGCTCATCAGCAGTTTGGGGTCGAGAGGGGTCGTCAAAGTATCTTGTCGTGCCTAGGGGTAGGTGGCGAGTCAACTTGTCATGTTCAGATATGTGTCCGGATTTGTTAACATCGGCGATGGGGGGTCATATGCCTCATATCAACAGAACTCATGACGCTGAATACGTACCAGGAACATGCTCGATGCCCTTTGCCTCGAGAATGCCCAAGGGCATCTTGATAGAGATCGGAATACCGATTTGGGATGTGAGGTTGGTTGGCTGGGGACAGACTGGAGCCGCCTGTGGAATACTGCAGTGATGTGGAGCGACGAATGTCACGTCATAAACAGGTCGTGCACAACTCGATGAAGGCGAGCAGCAGTCAGTGAACGAAGGGTCCTTTACCCTGAAAAAGATTAGATATGGTAGGTTTAGTCTAGCCGAGGCGGCGTTTTCCAGGTGAACAATCTTGTTCTGGCCGTCAACTTTTTAGTCAAGAGATAATCAACGCGAATCACCAGAAGGGGACTGATTCGTGTAGATATGGGGGGAGAGGTGGTCCGAGGGTTCCGCTCGTTTATCCAATTGCCGTGATTGAGTTACCGGGGTACAGGCACCAACCCACTGGAACATCCCCTACAAAGTTGGAGAGAGGCATGGCTATGCTGGTCAATTCCTATTAAACAGACATCTGCCGATCATGAGCAGTTCTTGGTGGATAAGGTATTCATCACATTGCCCGCACCCTATGCCCCCGTCTTTTGCCATCCGCCTGTTTATAAATAAGTCCCTAATAGCATTTGCTGAACAGGTCACCGCAAGCACAGTGTCACTCTACTGTGAGTGTGAGAGAAAAGCAGCTGATCGAGTTGATCTTTTTCTGCTGCACGTCAACATCAGCCCAGTATAGAACCTTGCGCCGTAGCTGTCGGGGATCTACAGGTTTGATCCAATGGGATGGTCGAGCCGTTCGACTTGGCACGCTTGAATGCAAGTTTGCTCGAGTCAAAGGGATCTTAAAAACCTGTCGGATGTTCTCAACCAAGTATACGGCTCTTGCCATAGAACAGCAGAAGCAATACCTTAGTACCTAGTGGACAGGTATTGTTTACCCCCTTTACTTGCAATCTTAGGTTCCTGATAGATGCTGCAGGTTTCAGGTAGGAGCTGTCCATTAGCTTACACAGGAGGCATTCGTGGCCGATATCTTGTGAGACAGAAGGTGGCTCAAGCTCCCAAGCTCATGTTTGCTCATAGGAGGTAGGTACGGCGCCTGCCAGGAGCTCCTGTGGGTCTGTGGAGGGAGACACAGGTACCTTACACTTTACGCCCAAAACAGGTACGGACCAGGATGTCTGCACCAAGCATCGTACCTTCCTTGCCTAAGGGCCATTGGTTACTTCCCAACAGAATGATTAGCCTTCCAATTCAAGTTGCAGGGAGATACCTACCCAAGCTGCCCAAGTATGGATGGTTTTCAAAGCTCTCCCAAATCCAGGCAATGACGAATAGGTGACGGTTCGTTATCATCACGTCCTTTTCTATTCTGGTTACATCCTACGCTCGCTCCTCAACTTCGTTCATGCCGAGGCATGGCCCTATATGAGCTGGACGAGCCATCCATGCTATTGGGTCTTTGACATGCATGGCAGGGGGGCATAGCCCTGTCTCGGGCAGCCCACAGGCGGCCCCGTTGATCATCCCTTGTTGGATTCTGAGATCCGTCGCTTATTCGGAGAAATCTTCAGCCATGTCTCGATCGCTCCGACACGATTCCAGCTTTATGGTACTCTACTCGCCAGCAGTCAGGTCAAGGGTGCAAATGCGAGCATTGTCTCACAGTCTCCGTGCTTGCATTGTACATCCTCTCAGAAAGAACGAAAATACTACCTCGGCTCCGGGGACACTGGGTTTTCGTTTCATGCCGAGTCGAATTAGCAAACGAGTTGGCATGCTCTGTTTTAGCGCCGTGTACGCTGTCTAAGTAATATGACACATCATCAACGCACTCGTCTGTCCAGCCTGCCAGCTCAGGCCCTGGATAGCTTCATTTTCTTCCCAAACGCCTACCTTCCTGCGGTATCATGGGGGCTTTTGATAGTATTATGCGAGCAAGGCCGCTTTGCTGACATCGCCAACCCTGCTTATAACAAAGCGCTCATCATCTGTTTGCAACAAGGTTGGCCTATCTCTATATGCAGTTGAACCAACCATGAGGGTCTAATTCTTGAAATCTAAAAGCTGCTTGTTCCTTTCAATCAATGACCAACAGTTTGGGGCTGAGTACAGGGCTTCGCCGAGACAACCAGCAAATAATTTGTTGATACTTTTTGTCGGATCAGTCAGTGATCCACCAAAACTACTAAGCGATGCTTGCTGGTACCTTGCCTAGCTGAGCGAGCCTCGACACTTCATGACAAACTCTTTTCGCAACATCATGGTTGGCCTAGGAGTTATCCCGAGATCCAATCCCCTGCATATTACGACTCCTGTCGGGTTCAATCAAATATTACAAGTCTTTTCTTCTGCTATTTCAGCAGACGAAAATTGTCGATCATGACCAACTTGGGTATTGCAGGAACTCAGCCTTATTGCAACGGGGGAAATGCTCAGATTAGAACCTGCCCCGAATGTCTTCAACCTCCGAGACTGATAACGGAGTATGGAGAAATGTGAAATTTACGATATCAATTTCCATGGACAATTAATAGGTCCTCCAGGGCAAGCCAGAGGCTTCTTCTCCAACTTGGCAGTCTCTTTGCGACATCGGGGCTTCGCAAATTCCCATTGACAGCAGATGCCATTTGCGTATGGCTGTTAGCAAATTGGCATCAAGATGATTGTCTCTGGTAACTGGGATTGTGCCACAGTTATGCACATAAGGTTTCCGCCATTGCACGGTACCAATGATGGCGGTCGCTTTGCTATTCGTCAATTGGATTGCCTATAGCGCGAGGGTGTTGTGTGCCAGATCGGGGCTGTAGCAGCCTCATAGGCAGGGAAAAAAATTAAGGTATGCATTCATCGGCTCAACGCGACACAAAATGACGCCGCAACAGACCCTTTGTCCCAGTGTCATGACCAGGGTCAGCCACATGTACGGATATGGCTGCAGGAAAAAGAGAAACTCATTTGCTGGCAGTTTGATTTATTTTCTTTTCTACCATCTGGCAAGCTAAACCATGTGGGAACCGAAAAGGTCGATCGTAGACCATCTCACCCAGTCACAGTTAGCAATGCACAATTGCTAAAGGGATGAATTCGAGCGTCAAGCATGACTCTCCCACCCCCCCACAAGACATTTCCCAGTAGAATGGTCGCAAGCTCCAGATGGTCGGTGCAGATTATGGACGATCACGTACCGAGCACCGTGGCGGCGACGGTGTGGCAGCAAACTAAGGAAATCGTCAAGTTAGACTGTGCGCCTTAGAAGGCGCGAGCTTCCAAAGTTGTTCGTCGCAGGCTTGGTCGATATAGGTGCTTGGTGGGTGCGCGCGTATCGATCGGGTGTGTGTGGGTTCTGGATCTGGAAAGCTGTCATGAAGGAACCACCGGAGAGGGGAGCTCGATCCCCCGGCCCGTTGTGAGATCCGGCAATGACGTCCAGCAGCATGCACGCGAACCCAGGGTCGTCAGTGACGATGCTGCATCGTGCCCTCATGGTGTACAGCTAAGCTCATGACACGGTGTGGTGTAATTAGCGGTGCGGTATGGTCTCAAAAAGTGTACGGTACGGTACCGGGCACCAGCTGTGTGGTGCTAAACTCCTCACAATCATAGTCAGACGGGACAGGACGTTGGACTATCTTGATACCCTCCATTCCTCTTGCCTCACACCGTCCAATGGCTGTTGAAATGGGGCACTTTTTTGTCTGCATTGACGGATTTACAACCGCTTGTAGCAGCGGAACCTGACGAGCTTTGATTTCACTAAAGTCTTGTATTTGCTCCCCTCGTCTCTTGTCGGAGTCGGGCTTGGCTCCGGTCGACTTCTGTTCACATCCTGCCAGTCCCATTTCGCGAATCTTTTCCGCGCCCTTGCTCCTCCCGTGCGCTCTGAAAAAACTCTCTCCTAAAAGATGTCTTCTCGAATCCCAACTATAAGGCGGCCTCTAGCCTCCTGCTGTTGTTAAATCCCCAATGCTCCCCTGCACACTTGATTGATACCATCAAGTATTCACTCTTACCACATAAACATCTGCAACCCAACCACGCACCGTCTCTTCATCTCAGAAACAGTCATCACGTACCCATTTAAACCCCAGTCTTCTCGTGGGCAACCGCCTCGACTTCCTCGTGCGTGCATTCTCATTGTTCTGCCCCTCATTAATTTATTTCCACCCACGCCGGAGAGCTTCACAGAAGCGTCGCAACATAGTTCATCCCTCGACCAAAGGCCACCAGGAGCTTCATCGCTCTGCCAACTTTTGCCCCAAGGCATTGTGGTCAATGGAGCCTAGCAATTACACCCAAAATTTCGACTTGTCCTAGTCAGCTTATTAGAGCTGCGGTTTTTTCCCATCCCGCCTTCATCACACTTGCGTGTGAGCATTGGCCCGAAATAGCCTCCAACTATGGACCTAGGACCATCCTCGTCCAGCAACGTCTCGCCAGGACCTGGACCACAAACTAATCGCAAGGAGCGCGGCGCTATTGCTGCTCAGGTACGATATATGTTTTTCTTTTTTCTATTTTCTTCTTCGAAAAGCCTCTACAAGCGTGTTCTTGATCCACTCCTTGTCAGTCCCTCAAGGCTTTACCTATTATTTAGCTGTAGTCTTTTGGACTTAAATGCCGGACCTCGTGTTAACCCCTCGTATGCTCTGGACAATTGCCTTGCACTGCGCTCTTTTTCTTCTCATTTCACTTTCTATTTCCTCTTTGTTTGCCTGGGCCGAACAGGCTGAGTATCCTGCATTAAAATGAATTGACTGACGAATGCTCAGGCTTGCGAAACGTGTCGCAATCGAAAGCAAAGATGTGATGAACAAAGGCCTAAATGCGGTACATGCCAACGATTCAAACTCGAATGCCGATACAGAGAACCTCAACCTACAAAGTATGTTTAAATCAGTGTCCGAAGGTGGTAAGGATACTGCGCCTGACCTTTCTATGGCGATATTATCGTCGTTTGCCTTGGCCGTTGTCCAACTCAACCGCAAAACGCTAAACTCCATCCACAGGAAGGACAAAACTTTAGTCGAGATTCTAGATCGACTCAAAAGCGTTGAAAGTAAGATCGACCACCTAGGGTTGCGGGAAAACACCACTCCATCGACTTTCAACACTTCTCAAATGTCTGCCATCTTTCACACGAACACGCCGCTGCTGGTCGACCCTGAATCACAAGACTCTCTCTCAGGGACATCTCTTCCTCCAACAAGTCCAACTCCCAGTCGCGATACAGGTGGCTATCGATATGACTCTTCAGTATCCAAGGTGTCAGAATGGCCCGTCATGCGACAAATGTTCGAGAGCCTCGGTCAGAAACCCCCATCACCACTGGGAGAGATTCCCACACTCCCGCGGGGACTACGTAACTCTGTCATTACTCTACCACTCGATGGACTTCAACCAGTAGGGATATCAAGCAACGGCACACTCCAGTTGCCCTTGCACTTTTCGGGTTCTGCATCGTCCCTCAATCTTAGTCCTCCTAGTGTGGACTGGGAGACTGTACAAAGATTAAGCAAGGGCTATTTTGATGTCATTAATACCTTCTACCCTATCATGGATAGGCAGTGGTTCCATTCGAATACGTTGAGCTCAATCATTAATAATGGGTTCCACGAAGGGGTGATCTCATCTCTTGTCCTCCTAGTCCTTGCTCTCGGAGAGGTAGCGCTTACCACATCTGAAGTACCGATCTCGGCGTACAAACAGCGACCGTCTGGCATCAAAGGAGGCACTATCGACAGGCCGCCCGGCCTTGCTTACTTCAACGAGGCAAGGAAAAGGATGGGGTTCGCTTTGAGCGAGGTCAGCCTAGAAAATGTGCAGATGCTTGCCCTTGCTGCCATATATTACTCGAGCTGCGGTCAAGCTGTCGTGAGTATTGTCGTTGCAAGTCTTGGGATTTAACTCTAACAACCTGTGTAGGAATGTTGGAGGATGGCCGTATCTGCTTCTTCGGCATGTCAGGCGTTGATCGTAAAGTAAGATGGCCTTTTGTTAAGTCCGTAGTCGAAGTTTGCTGACTGATTTTAGCAAACCCGACGAATTGCATGGACCTCGATCGGATCTGATAAAGAGGACATTCTGGCACTGCTCAATGGTGGAAACGTAAGTACCAAAATTACGCTTAAGCGCACTCACTGACAATACAACAGTTGCTTTTATATGGAGTTCGGTTTACCTTTGACCGGGCTGGACAAATTTGAAGAGACGATCGGTCTTCCTGACTTCAGCGGACCGGTCACTGACGAAGATTATATCAGTAATCAGGCGACGCATTTCCAGGAGCATTTTGCCTCGCAAATCGTTCTTCGAAGGCTCTCCGCCAACTTTCATTCTGTTCTCAGCAAGAGTAGGTCCAATTACTTTCCGTCGCCCAATCCAGATTTTGGCTCATTTATTTCAGCGTTTGGCGCAGACGCATCTGTATCCTTTCCAGGGTTTGGGCACTTCAACGGCACTTCGAGTCCCGGTAACGCGACCGTTATGAAGCAACTTGATGCGCAACTTGATCAGTGGAGAGGAATGTTGCCCAGCCATCTACGTTGGCAAGATAGCCAGGACATGGCCTTTTCAGATCCTTCACAGGACGCTTTTGGAGACGTTTATGCCGGACAACCTCTACAGAGCGGTTACATATTCACATCGGATCTCGATACGCAGCCAGCGACGTATCCGTTCGCAGCCGACATACAAGCTGCAGTCCTTCGAACGCGATACAGTTACAACAAACACCTCATATATCGCCCATGTATTTTTAAGGTCCTTCACCACCCGGATACTCTGACGCGGGAAGATGCCGAAGGTGCGGCGGAATGTCTCAAAGCGTCACTCAAGTGGCCCATCGCTCTATCACCCCCTTGCACCAACAAGAGACTTGTGCCAATGTCATTTTTCTGGTCCCAAAACCTTTTTGGTGTTCTGATGCTTTTACACCTTTCACAACAGCACCCGATTCTGCAGCGCATTCGATCGTCGCTCTGCGGGCAGCGCTTCGACGTCGAGGCCTCGCAAACCGTTACGACGTACTTGGATTGGCTACGTGACATGAAAAAGATAGATTCGACAGCGAACTGGTGCTGGAATATCGTTCGCCTAATCTATCGACTGGACGATTAAATGATGGAATCGGATGCGATCCACTCGCGAATCACGACAAAACGGAGCAGGGTTGTGAGTTAGACTTTGACGTGGCTACCAAGCGAAACATGGAGTGTTTCTTTGTGGCCGGGAAAACGATGGGTTCAATCCCATGATTCAAGATCCCGCCTAAGCAATTTAAGTTAGATACTATAGAGAGGCTCACGGGATACGTGTTGATCACGTTTTTGGAGGAGGGATATAGGTGGAAACTAGTATTTAATACCTAAGCTACGGGCAAGCGCCTCTTTTTGATTTGATTTTCCTGACTTCAACGTACGTCGGCTCGGCTGCCATGCGGACTCATCGGATTGACTCTTTTCTACTTATGACTGACCAGTTCGACTTTCAGACGTGGCTACATCTCACTCGTTCACTCGACATGATTAGGTCGACCGCTTGCAGTCTGTCAAAGCACGCTCTGTTCAAAGCCCTAGGTTCATATTGGGGAGCTATCCAAGCGATCCACACCCTCTCGGCCATAGTGTGAGATGAGCGGACTTGAGAATGTTTGCAGACATCGCTTCGGTGATAGCAGGTTGGTTGTCATTTCAGGCAAAAACAACGCATTAACAAGGGCATACACGATTATGACGTAGCTTTTTTAGCCATTGGATTACTTTAGTTGCGGCTCCAGTATAAAACCCATCAAGGAAGTTAGCTCTCTCTATACATACTCGTGACCGCATCTGTGAAAGTGCTCACGGACGGGAATAACTGTCATAATATCGTAACCAAAGGTCATCAAGAACCCCGAAAGGAAAGGCGCCAGCACTACGCATGAGTCGTAAAGAAAGTCACATGGCGTGATCAAAAGTCAATGATAGGTACACTAATAGCATAAAATAACACCCTGAAGAAAACGCGACTCAGGACGGTGTCGACCTGGATAACCGAATTGAGCTGCTGTATCGGCACAAGATCAATTCAGCCCGCCCACACGCATCGCCAAGCCTAGTTCTGCATCCTATTCAACTTACCGATCGCATGCACTAACTCTATATAGCCTTCCCGTTCCAGACTCGGCATTCGTCAGATACGCGGTCGTATTCTAAACCCACGTGGGGACTGGATAGAAAATCTCCCATCCATTTTTTATGAGGCCATCCTCAATCTAGGCACCATGGATATAGTAAAAACCTTCTTTTTCTAAATCTCCTCTCCATCCTACGGAGCGGGAACACGGCACGGGCCGCGCGGGGGTCCCGCAACAACGGTTATTGGCTTTGGCGCGCTTTTCCCTCTGTGGATGCACGGCTGTATAGGTTGGCGGTAGAGACTTTAATGGTGCGGATGAAACGAGAGGTGAAACCGTTAAAGACGTACCATATTGACTGACAGTTCTTTGTACTGCGGAATAAAGTGGCGCCAGTTGTACGGACTAACGAATAGACTAATGCTCAGTAGACGCCATGCGTAAAACCCAGTCCCAGCTAATGTCAAAGAAAGAATGGCAATCTCATCAAGGTGTTTGAACTCCTTAATAAAAGCTAGTATCAACTGCATTCCATCACTGCGAGCAGAAGCAAGATTGGTCTCTAGCTCTGTTGTGTCTCCTCCACCCCGTCAGCTATAGCCAACAGCCGCCTAAACGCGCGGAAGCAACCTTCTCGGCAATCGATGCCAGACATTGCCCTGCGGCACAGGCGCTCGCTTAGATCGCCCGAGAGCTATGGTGACGTAATTGAAGACTAGGTCAGCTCTGGGACAAAATATCATGGGTGTCTTCCTGCTTACATCACTGTCTTACAATCACTCCGTACTTATGAAGCGCTGTTTGACATGGCGACTCAAAGGCGAATTGCAATTTTACTACCGCTGCTGGACAATTTATGCAATGCAAACCTGTGCAACTCTAGATGGGCAAAGCGATGCTCAAGCTCTAACATTTGTTTGTTCTACAGAATCCCTCTAAACTAACAAATATCGGTCGAGGCAACATCTTCCAACTGGAAGTCGGCTCTGATACAGTTCACCGTCCCTCGATGTTATTCTCACCAGTAGGAATAATACTTGTCCCGGGTTTTCGAATCTTCAACAGCATCAAAAGGTGGCTGATCAGTCTCAGTGCCATGCCCATTCTCATTCGAGTCCCCCACTCGGTCCATCTGCCGCACCATCCGGATTGCGGGCTCGCATATAGCTTTGAGCGCACCGTAGCGCTGTAGAGCGTCGGGATTCCAACGGGTTCGCTCACCAAGTTCAAGTCCGACATTCTCCTGCAGCATATCCTCTGCTTTGATCGATGAGATGCTGGCCTCGAACCACTGACCAACCCGTTCATTTCCTGGCAGAGTCAAGGGGACCGACTGGCCTTTGTATAAGTTTTCGGGAATCTCGGGAGTTTTGGGGAATCTCTCGACCACGCGAATCATGGTAGTTGTGAGACAACTAGGTCCCTTTACCCCGTTTCGGTATCGTGCCTCATGGTGTATTCTGACCCGATCAACACACCATTCTGTGGCATCGCTCGATTCGACTTCGATCACGATTTCTCCTATCTCGTTTGTCCTTGGAGGTCAGTATCTATTGTGGATCAATTATGAGGGTTTTTGAGCCTACTTGATATCCATAGAGCGCACAAGGGAGGCAGCAAATTTCTCGAAATCCTCAGTGATTTGCGCCGTGTCGCTTCGTGAAACGCAAAGCTTAATGTCCCATGCACGTCGTGTACAATGGACAAAAGCCCGTGAAATCTCATGTTCTACAGGAAGACAATCATGGGCGAATGTATCTGCATCAACGTTCACAACAAGACGATGAGGCCCTGCTCTCTCTGTGCAGAGGAATTGATAGTAGACCCTTTTTTCTACTAACACCCACGGGGTCCTGCCGCCTATCATCTGCGGGACCAAGTTCGCTTCTGCGGCGCTGGTTGTAAGAATAGGAGAGAACTCAACATGGGGGTTGTTGCCATTCAAAAAATTAGCGACTTGACCAGGAGGATTGAATGGTCCATGGGGGATGGGGTTCATGTAGACTTCAGCGGGAGGAATGCCTTTGATGCAAAGTCTACCAAACTTGGCCTGGACATTGATCCTTCCTGGGACCACCTGGAAGACTTCCAATAGGCCGTGCAACTTGCTCTCAGACTTAGAAACCACCTTGGCACATTCCTCTATTCCTGGTGTGATCTCAGGTACATCCATTCCTGGTACAACACTTGTAGTGGAAACGTGGGCATCGTACTCAGCCTTTCGGGTTGTCTCCTCAGTACATGTCTCCTGTTGCTTACCCTTCAGGCCAAGACTGCCGCTGGACGCCCCTGGGAATACTGGTCGTTCCGAAGGCACTGAATTTGTTGTCTCGGACCTTCGAGTTGGGGGACGTCCATCCGTGACGCGCACGTTCTGTCCAAAGTTCACATCATCTCGTTCCTTTGGGACAAGGTTCCTTCTCGACGCGATGTTGGCCCAGGAGCTCTCAGGGGCAGTTTTTTGATTCATCGTGTTGAACAGGCTTTTTGGCTCATCACTTTGTTTGCCAAAAACAACTAGATCCACAAGTGCTGGAGTGTTGATAGGCCCATCAAACGTGTCCAACAAACTCTGCTCAGTCTGTTGGTTTGACGAACCCTCTCGGACCCTTTGGCTATCTCCTATCCCGTATCTATAGCGGTCGAGGACATCATGGTACTTAACGGGCTTTTCTGACGGCTTGGGATCTGGTAGAGTCTGACTGTGGTAAGTTCGATTACCAGACACGAGGGTTTGCTGTCCGTATTTCCCTTCTGTGTGGCACGGTCCCTCTTGTTCAACCAGACCGGGCTGATTCGATTCATTAATGTCCTCAGTTATTGGAGAGATAAGCGAAGCAGGTTCGACATTTTCGTACTTTTCGACATCATCTGGGGCTTGCGGGGGTTCGCCAGGCTTTATATGACCAAGCCACAAAGCCACCGACTTGTGAGTTTGGAGGTAAGGTTTGGTCCCAATTGCGCCCTTCGGTGCCTGTAGAGTTTTGGCGGCGGCAGATTGCTTCTTTCTCGCGGGCTTGATAACCCTCTGGTTCTGTTCTGGCTGGCTTGGCTGGGAACACTGAAGGAGTCGCTTGTGATCTTTGACGGCTGTTGTGCCAGCCCGCTTGTTGCCATACGTATACCCTTCGAAGGGATGAAAGTCAGTGGCCTTGTGCGTGGAATCCTTGAGCCCGGTTGGATAGGTCGTGCTATCCGGTACCAGTTGACCTTTGTGGTTAGTGATCCCGATCCTCAATGTTACTGCGCCTGCAATGCGCTTGTATTCTTCTCTCAGATCAGAGCACTCAGGATCGACATATGTCAGTCTTGACAGTCCAATTTGTGTTGTCCACACATAGCATAATCTCGACGGATCTAGTTTCTCCGTCAAGATCAAATGAGAGGTTGTGGAGGAGGGGGCATCCTAAGGCTGTTAGCGTAATGCAATAGAAGTTGGTGGTGATACATACCAAAAAGCTCGCAAGCGTGTCAAGTTTCCGAGTTACAGCATCCAGTGCACTCACACTGTCATCGCCACCAATGTAAACTTGTGTGCCTCGAAGGTTGTAGGACAGTTGGCATTTTGTAAGTTCTCCTAACTTCTCAATACCGGGAGGAGCAAGTGAAGCTGGCCATAAGGGTTCGTATTTGGAAAGAAGCCGCGAGACAGTGACTTCTTCCAGCCCTTCAGGACCTTGCCATATTCTCTTGTGAGATAGATGTTTGATGTTATCTGGGTATCTGAAAGGCTCGTACTGCTCGATGATGTCTGGAGAAATTTGCTGAAGTGACGGATAAGGGATAACATGGGGCGTTTCCGTCAGTACTTGAACGTCAGGCCGAGCTTTGGGATCAGCAAAGTTGGTCACATCTTGGTCTAAATCTTGGTCTTCTGTGATTGCGCCAATCTCAGTTTCTAGTAACCGTTCTAGGCGATCGCACATCCAAGAGGAAATCTCGGCTTGGTGTTCAACCGCGGAAATGACTTTAAACCAGGCGGCTTCGGGCTCGTACAGGACCTCAATGACAATCTAGGAAGCAGACGCACGAAGTAAGTGAGTGGACTTTTGTACGTAAGTCACAGTCATACATACCAGTCCCAAGTCGTTTTCGACATCCGCGATAACGGACGATACACCGCTAGGGAGTAACGAGGGGTTACAAGAAATATAGAACTCAGCGTAGCCATCCATGACTGTACACGAGGGAGACTAAGATGGTTAGAAATAGCACATGAGTATTTTGCTCGGCATAATACTTACAGGGCATAAAGTGTGGTTGAGGAATTGAGGAAGGCTGTAAGGCCACTCTTAAGCCAAGCAGATACAAGAGTCCTTAAGTGATCGCATGCAGTGAAGAATAGAAAGTAAAGCAGCTAAATGGAGACAACAGGATGATACAGAAGAAGGAGAGTGATGAAGAGAGATTGAGGTGGGATACCAAGGTGCCATAACAAAAATGAGGAAGGAAGTCAGGTGCAACTGCCTGTTGGCACCCGTTGCCAGGCGGCAAGCAGCAGCTCTCAAACTAACAATTTTCAGTGGCAGTGCTGCCTGGCCTTCCTAAGCCAGTGAGTGAATCACTGCCAGATACCAGGTACCTTGATGGAGTGGATTTTGCGTCGAGCGGAACATATTGATATCAAAGGCTTGAAGAAAAGCCAGGATTGGAGTTGCATTGTATCTTGAACATACTCTAACACCACTGTGACAATATCTGCAGAGGATTCAAGCATGGCATACAGTAGATAGATAACAAAAAATATGGAACAATTAGTGACACTAGTTTCAATATATCCAAGTTGTAAAGTAATAAATAGTATGTACAGTATATTATATATCTAGAAGTGAAGACATGCTAGCCGACTGTGTGAATTATCTTGTTAACCATTCGCAATAGGAACGATCTGAGTCAATATCTACTTCTCTCGTTTTTCTATTTCCCATGGCCTTTTATTAACATAATGGCCCGAGTTTCTATGTTTTCGTATGTGGCTTCCTCCCTTGATCGCGGAGACATCAAGACTCAATAGAGTGCAAAAAGCATGCCCAACACCAGTAACACCCATAGCCCGCCAATTCCCACGGTTAGAGTAGTAACTAAAATGGGTAACACAGACGCATTTAAATCCAGCATAAATTTCCAGTCCATGTATCTGAAAGAAGAAGAAAAAAAGTATACAAGGAGTGGTATCGAAGCGACGGCGGTCATCAAGTGTTCGTAGGCATAAAGTTAAGAAGCAGTTGGGCTTCGGTAGGGGTGGACTGGACTCCAGCCAGTCGATAGATGAAATAGAATTATAGTAGTAGGTCGATCGGATTGCGCTTCTCGAGTGGAGGTTGCCGAGATGAGTCGCGGACCCTTGCTGGTTTGATGGATGGTGGATAGAGTGGTGAGGCAACTCATTGCGCGCCTTTGACGTTTTTCTTAACGTTGAGTGCCCATTTGAGCTTGTCGAGTGTCTCTTTGGACGCCAGCAGTAAGGCTTCTTGCTCGTCTTCTCGATCTCTGGCATTCTTCTTGATATCTTTCAGATCTTGCTCTTGTGCCTTCTTGTATTCTTCAAACATGCGAGCGATCTCCTCCTTCTCGTGTCGTAGCTGCTTGATGTTGCTGTCTTGCTGGTCACAGAGATCCCTTAGCGTTTGGATCTTATCGTCGTCTGCTCGTCGTTCTTCGTTGAGGTGGTCTATTTCAGACTTCATCTTGGTAACCGCTCTCTTAACCTCTTCGCCTTGATCTTGCCAATGGGAGGAAATAGCGTTGTATCGACCCTCCATCAGCTGGGCGTAACTGGTTGCTTCTTCGACTTGAATTGTTGCGTCTCTTGTTGTCTTGGTCATTTCGTCTCTCCAGCTCTTCTCACGCAGCAGAGCCTCTGCAGCCTTCTTCTTTTCAAGCTCGACAGTTGCTTGTAATGTCTCGACCTGGCGTTCCTTTCGAGCAAGCAATGTCTTGGTGACGTTGGCCTCTAGCAGTCGGCTTTCATAATCGCTAACCATTCGATCGAGCTTGTCTTCTATTAACTTTGCGGCTTGCTTAGCTTCTTCGGCTTTTAGGCGCTCAATCTTGATATCGCGCTTCAGGGCCTCGTTGTCGCTAACGAGCTTATTTATAACGCGGCCAGTTTTTCCCAGGCCGGCCTTGCCTATTGTTGAGTCCCATTGCCCGTCTGCAGCTTCGACACCTTCTGACATGGCGGAGGTCTCTGGGTCTGGTGTAGGCTCTACTACGCGCGCAGCGCCAGTGCTCCAACGTGAGGGGGTTGTTGTATTCGCGTTGTTGTGGTTGGAATTGGTCTTGACAGGTGTTTGTGTGTGGTTGTTGAGGTCGGGATTGGAATGGGAATTGGACATTGCGCTTGTGCTACTGTTTACGCTGCTGGAGAAGGTGCTGTGTTTGCTTTCGGGACTGGATTCGGAGCCGTCGAAGCTACGGACGCTTCGAATTGTGTTTGACCTGGCGACAGCCGGTTTGTAGGTTGCAGGACTCCGGCTTTTCATGCTGTTGATGGAGCCGGTAGAAACGGGCGTTAAGGTCTTTTCCTTGTCAGATGAAGGAGCATGTGGATCTGTTAATTCGGCTGCAAGTGTGGCTGTGGCTGATGGTGAATAGGTTGATATTAGCGGGTGATGGAAGAGTTGGATCAGAAGAAAGAAGATCAGGAGAGGATAGGGTATCTAGTAAAGAAAAAATATAACACAAGGCTGGCTTGAGAACTCGGGCCAAGGCCAAAGACGAGACGGGTAGGAGATGAGAAGATGGGATGAGAATGCAGTCACGCCCCAGTTGAAGATGTGGGGAGCGTTTCAAAGTGGATGCCAGGCAGTGATGGAGAAGAAGAAGAAGAAGAAGAAGAAGAAGAAGAAGCTGCTAATTTTAATTTTAGCTGCAATGTCCAAACGTACCGTTGATTTGGTCTTTGTGAATCGAGAATTCCTTTTTATGAAGGCGGTTTCGCATTGCGACAGAAGAACTTTGGTACATGTGCTGAGAGTTTGTCTGGGGTTGCTTGGACGATGAATGCTGCAAATAAAGGGGATGCTGGCAATCAAAGTACAGCAAAGCAAATACAGCAAAAGCAAGGCTGGGGGGGGAAAAACGAGGCAAAAGCTTACACTGCAGCGTTAGACTGATTGAAGACTGAGCAATCGGAATACTGCAAAGACAGATACACAAAAAATTGCACACTGTCTTCTTTTTCTCTTTGTTTTTATTCTCAAGGGAGGGATAGTTTCTCTATACCTTGACTTATTTTTAATTACCTCCACATGGATGACGGACGGTACGTACCTGCTGCCCTGTAGGTACCTGTCTACCGCTGGCTCCCGTCTGGTCCCCGTTTACGCCGTTACAGTGCCGTTAAGATGGAGGGACGGAATACGGAGACACAGAGGATTTAGACTGAACTGTAAATATTGACGTGCATTCACCAGCATTGGGCCCGCTGATGTTTTCTGGGTCGGTTGATCGGCGTCACTAGATAAATAAAATAATAAATGAGCAATAGAGAAGATGTCCATACATCCACAGCAACAGGTCAACGTCATGGATGATGGATGTGACCTGATATGCACGTAAAACGTCACTGACCTTGACAACCTCCCTGATGGCACAGCAACTATATACGAGCTTGTACTAAGTCCATCGTGGTACAGCATATGCAATTCAATCCATTCCAACTCATTCCAATGTTTACTTCCAACTTTCAACTCTGCAATGACACATGTACCGTGGCCGCCCTCCTCAAGGCCCACAGGCCAATAACAGAACAGTCATCGAGATGCACGGGTTTCTAATTACCTAGGTTTCATGCAAATAAATGCTTATTTCAAGCGTAGCATTGCTTGCAGACATCCATATGAAGCTTCATCATCTCACAAAAGGTCGCCCACTGCAAAGGCGTCCAAATGATCAAAATATAAGAATATATCAACATCATCACCAAGTTCCCTGAAATCTGTATTGGAGTTTGACGTATCGAGAGCCGTCGTACACTGTCTTACACCTCCCCAAAACAGCAGTAATAATGCATGCTATACGTCTAGTCAGGGGTATTGAGGCTAACTGCTGTGTGTAACAAAATGCTGTGTTATTTACTGTGTGGCCTTAACCTCTCGGTTATCAGGCAAAAAGACATTTCAATACGTCTAGTCAGTATCATTCCCATCACCCGCTGACCAATGGGCCCTTTCATTCAGCCCTATCTACCCTTTAACGCCTTGATATGCTTTGTTCCGTAGATAGTCTTTGTTTCTTCTTGCAATCGTAGAACAGCCCTTTTCTTCTCAGGGTCCTCCTTCCCATAGCTATTGCACGTGGAAAGCAAAGGCTGTGCCTCTGCCGACTGGTCATTATGGCTTACTATCCCATCTTTGATACGATTTACATAGCAACTACAACAATGCCGTAATCGCCAAGATTCCTGGTGTTCGTTGATGTTTTCGGTTTTCAGACTGGAGTGTGCGCCTCAAGCAACGATAGCGGTTGATGCAGACTGTCCAGAGTTGTCGCCACTGCCATTTCGTGCAGCTTCCATAAAAGAAGGGCGATATTTGGACAGGTATTTGCCCGCTACAGGTCTTGCTTCCTCGACTATTCCGCATTAGTGACTGTCACAAGACAATGTTCCATTATAACTCACATTCGGTCCAAATATCTTGCACCGTATCCAGCGCAATCTCTTTGGCAGGTGGTCGCATCATGATCAGATACAACAGACTCGTCAGAGCTAACTGAACAACGCTGGGGTCGCGACACATGTGCTTCACCCTTGATAGGACGCTCTTGTTCAGCTCGGGTATCTCGCTCAAGAATCGTGTCAACACTTTATCCTGAGGGTGTAAGTATGGCAGAAAGCCATCAATTAGCCGCAGGCAGCACTTCTCGTAGTACAACGGTCGATCGCCGCCCTTCTTCTGTTGCAGCTTATCGTTAAACCATTCCTCGCAAAGCCAAGAGACCGCTACATCAATATGCTTACGGAAGTCTTCCATCACGTAAGAATAAAGGATGTCGCGAATGTTGTTGCTGAGGGACTGTTGTGCCGATGAGCCGTCTTCATCCTTGACAGTCGTCTCTTCCAGACCAGCCACGGAGCGGGTTGCAAGTCGCGCCAGAATTGTCATCCACGAGTCCCGGTTTCCAGAACTAGCTGCCAATCTGCTGAAACCGGCCTTGCTCTTCTTTGCTGGTTCTTCCAGAGACTTCATCATCTCAATCACCCGGGTCACTGTGCCGTTGCCTGCTGTCAATGCTGCTTCTGGCGTCAGAGCACTAGGCTGTTGCAGATGGAATGACTTCAATGCAAGGCCATCGTCCAACAGAGGTGCCTCATGAACCGGCGAGCTATCGAGCTTGTTAAGGATCTGCTCCGTGTCCTCGGCCTGGTAGAAGTCAGGCTCATAATCATCGTCATCTTCCTCCACGCCCAACGGAGCCGTGTTGGGGTTCAGCTCAACCACTGGGGCGCTGGCAAGGGCATCGAGGCGGCCACGGATGCCGTCAACTGCCTTGGACAGTATCTGAGGATCAAGCCTTGACAGTGTTGTGACAGCGATCCTGGCAACGAGGGGCGCGGGAACTTGCGAGATGTCGAAGTTTTTGAGAGCACTGTTGTCGATCAAAGTGAAAACATCAGCCAGACTGTGCGGGCCTGGGCCCAAGGGTGGTATCTGAATCTGCGCTGGAGATAGCCGTTGCCGTTTAGCCTCGTACTCGTCTTGCGGCGGTGGCTCCAGAGGGCGCTTGTGTCCAGAGTTGTCAAAAATATCGGCCATGGTACGCATCATACGCTCTACGTGCTGCTGCATTCTGGGGACCATCGGGTTGTGGGGATCTCGTTTTACAAGATGGATTAACAACATGCGAGTTGTCTTCTCCATCGATCTAATCATGACCCGGGTCTTGGGAGTAAGAGGGGAGTTGGCAAGCTTAAGGGGGTTAAAGCTTAGGAGAGCATTGATGACTCGGCTCGATGTAGTTGGACGCGCCCTTATGATGATAGACATGCAGTTCAAGGTCGCATCTACGATCAGGGCGTCACTGCAGTTTCATGAAAGGTTAGCTACATAGGCACGAGGTGGTCAAAAGCAATCGACTTACCAGCTTTCTTGCAAGGCACTCAACATTCGGTCTAGAAGCCCCGACGCCTCAGCCTCCAAATTTCTAGGGTCGAGGGACTGGTGGTTCGGAGGAACTTTGTCTAGAGAGACATCGAGTGTACCGCCATACTAGTTTCGCGTGTTAGCATCATCGCGAGCATATAGTAGACTGAATCCATACTCTTAGCTCAGAACCTGTGGCAACAGTCTGCGCAAGAACCACACGCTGCGCAAACTTGATGCAGCAGATTCTCACAGTGGGGCCAGCATTATCCCATATTCTCAAGACCTTTTGCTTAACGGCCACCATCCTTTCCCAAGTGATTGTGTCGTATCCGTTATTTATGCTGCATAACCGTGTTAGTCTTGAAACCACATAACTCGGATACCAGTGTCGCCATACATCCATCGCATCGCCAAGGGATAAATACTAGCAGCGCATTGAATCACACTTCGCAGAACCTGAGGGTCCTCTCGGTCGTTCTCAAGCATAGATTCCAGTGTTGGTAGAACATAAGGTTGCATTGTCTCCTTCTCTCCATTTGGCAGAGCTGGCGTCGCGAAAGCTTCAGCAAGGAATTCGGCACCCCATCTCCGTAGCTCGAGTGGTGCACTGGGCCCGATGATAGGCAATATTCCTCTGACGACACTGGGGTAGTATTTGACGTCTCCCAAAACTAGCTTTCGTGCATCGTCAAGCTGTCGAATCTGATCCGACACCGAAAGTGTCGCTGTCATGGCTAGTTATTGTAGATTTTCGATCGCGGCGGTGTATCTCGACAGGCGACAAGCTGCAAAGCTTCAAAAGGGTGCGATGGAATTGATTGTTGTAGATGAAGTTTGTTCGCAGCTCCTGGACCGTGGTCGCGCGACTAGGCTGAGCTTCGTTGTATACGGTTGGGCATAATTCGCATTAAAAAGCTGAGTATAATCAACCTTTCGCATCCAGCGGTATCTTCGTCTTAAATTACGCGTGCTGATCCCGCTGCGCACTATTGTGGTCGTTTCCTGCCTTTGTCTGCTGTAATTGTATCTAAAGGTTTGGCGACGCGGAAATCGAAGAATATGGGACGTGGAAATGCTCCAGACCCCTGCAACTGTGAGCTCCACAAAGAACCTGGAACTACCTAGGGAAGGTGCAGTAGACGTCACGGCCACTTGACCCAACCGACATTTAGCCGCAAAACATTCTTCCCACTACTAAGGTACGGAACATTCGCCATTGGGGTAAGATATCGGGATAAGATCATCTTTTATCTTTTGCAACGACGACAATTGACAGTCGATTCAATCCGTTCATAATTGAAACTTTAGCCATAGATCTCTAACCAGTTCAACACCTCCAAAATGCCTACAAGGTATGTTCATCTCGACTGAATCTTTCCA
Source organism: Fusarium cf. aywerte (assembly GCA_011034095.1). NCBI lineage: Eukaryota > Fungi > Ascomycota > Sordariomycetes > Hypocreales > Nectriaceae > Fusarium > Fusarium cf. aywerte. The sequence continues at coordinate 375,807 of WETZ01000026.1, read as the reverse complement.
TTGCGCGGTGGACTAATCATGACTCCCATACAGCCCGCACTCGACTTACTATGATCGCCGCCTGCGACAGGGCCCTGCGCTTGTGCGAGCACGACGACCCTATCTTGTCAAGAACGCTGTAACCGGCATTGGTCTCTTTGCTGTTGTTGGTGGCATCTGTATGGTAACCTCTAATCAAATAGCCGTCGTCCACTAACGCACCTCAGATTGGTATACCCTCAACGCCGTTGGTCAAGACAACTTCGAAGATGTCAAGGTCCCCGATGCACCTAAGCCTACGAAGCCTGCCGCTTCTAAATAAGCAGCTTCTTTGTGGCTGGATCACATGTATGAAAGATCAAGCGTTGGAATTTATGATATTCAAATGGGTGCAAGTTATATGACAGGCAAAAGACAGGCGATGCTACTCGTAAAGCCTGTTGCGCAAAACGCCTAGTAAAACTCCGGTCGCCCTATGTACAGCATACTCGCCAGCTATTCTGTACAGTGCGTATAAGTATATGAGGCCCTTGTATAATAACTCTTTTCAAGCAGTCGATACAGTTCACTGCTACTCCTCTAACCACTCTTGGAAAACAATAATGGTTTGCTGCAGGCGACCGCAAGCTCTGATAGCGCTCAATTTAAGGCAAGAAAAAGAAAAGAAAATCGATCCGTCGGTACCTGAACCGATCGTTTCCCAAGGGTATCACAAAAATCCGAGTACAAAAGCAATATGCTCCATCGTGTTATCAACCAAGCCCCCATCAAAGGGATATGTTCAACCATAACTCTGTAAACCATCTATGTCGCTGCCGTTTTTGTACTGCGGCTCACACCTGGAAGATTACCAGCTCTCTTTATCGGATGGGCTGGACTGAGCATGGTTCGCGTCAACTCTGGCGATTCCGACAATCGTGTCGAAAGTGAAGAAGATTGTTGCGTGACTTGGGCAGCACCATTCAAGCTTGGCTTAATGTCCGCAGGATGAGGGCCAGGTATTTGCTGCGCGCTACGGCTAGCCGCATCATCTGATCGGGCCTCTGCTGGAGCTGTGGTAGGATACATCTTGTGAACCAGATGATTTGGATTGGCCCATGGGGTGTCTCGGAGGAATTGTTCGCCTGCTGGACCGAGACGGTCAAACGGTTGAGGATAATATTCTTCACGTCGTTGGCTTGTCGGCTTATGTCGTGATCGTTTTGCTCGCTTGCGATGGTCAGCTCAGCGGATCGTAGCTCTTGCCCAGCGTTGTCGACTTACATCAATGGCAGCCAGATCGTCCTCAAGCTCTGACGGTGTCGCTCCTGTCATTTCAGGGCCAGCGGGGAATCCTTCGTATTTGGCAATAGTGGCTAGAGCGGAGACTTCGGTATTATAGGCAATCGCGTTCCGAACTCGTTGCGCAGGATCCTTAGGGTAAAGGAGGCCGCAATCCTGCAAGCTGTGCGCGCTTCGTCTTGCGGTCTGGATGTCGTACCATTCTTGGTTGAGTGATTCCAGGGCTCTTTCTCTTTTTTCCCGAACGCCCTGGTAATATTGACTCCATATCTGGGCACGCTGGGCAACAGACCGCTTTTCATGGGCTCTGATGCGATATTCGTGTTCGTTATTGATTTCGCGCAACTTTTGCTCCAATCGATCATCTAAACACTGCTTCATGTTGAGATACTCGGGATGTGTTGGTACATCAGCTGTGAGAGACTGCTCCTCTTCCTCGAGCCTTTGCAAGCGGTCCTTATAGAGCCTGGGAAGTTGTTAGCATGCATACGCTTATTGCGCATCTCACATACCTATCACGAAACACTCCAAACATCTCCTCGATGACTGTCCAGTCCTTGAACGCGGCGTGTTTACGCTCCACTGTAACCAGGTGAGCGTTGTGGTCCAAGATACGGGTACACTTCGACTTACGTTCTTCATCATGTGCAGTCGTCGAGTCGGCCTCTTCGTCGGCATCCGGATCGACTTCATCGCCATGATGTTCCACATCCGTTCCTCTAGCACTGTCGCGCGTACCATCATGACTTCCGCTATCAGTATCGTGATCTAGATCAGCTGCCGCTGCCGCCTTCCGCTTAGACCCGCGCGTGTTCTTCTTCGCTACACGTGATATGCGTTCTGTCAGATCAGTATCGCGGTTGGTAGGCTTTTTTCGGGGGGATACGTCGATGTCTTCAACCGGTGTATGTGTACCACTACTCTCGTTCGCGGGGGTCGCCGCATCGTCATGGAGAACAGTCTCTTCGAGCTGCTGCAGGGCACCCGCATCGGGCGCATGTACTGAACTTGTCCGTTTTCTAAACGGCTGTTCTGTTTCCGACTGTTCGGCATCAGGCGAGCGCTTTCGCTTGCGCTCCTGAATTTCGCTTTTGTGTCCTTCTAAATCTTCGTCGTGCATGGTCGCCTGTTTTGTCGGAGAATCCCCACCGACCGTGGGCGAGCCAGTAGAAGCGTCGTCGTCATCAATGGCAGATTCATCATCGTCGAGATCATGTACGTTGGCAGTTCTGCGTAGCTTGCTGGGGGTGTGCTCATAGACTTGGCCCTCATTAAACTGGTCTACCACGACGTCTCTCTGTCTCTGGTGTCGGGGCGTGTCGTAGAGCCTCTCGGTTTCAGCTTCGGTGACGTTGCCATCGGAGGGAACGTCGGAGTGGGCGTCGGAGAGGACGCTGTCAGAGTCAGAAGCGGGCTGGGGCTTCTTCCTGGGACTACGCCTGACGCTGTCTTCATCGTCGTGGTCCAAATGCATATGCTCAATTTCGTCGTCGTTATCATCCTTCGTGTCAACCTCACTGAGGGGGCTGGAGACGTTGCTATCTTCAAGATCGGCAGCTCCAAGCGCCGGAGAGAGATGCGGAGGGGCCGAGGCAGAGGCAGAGGCAGCCATCGCTGCAAAAGGACGCGATTATGCGTTTATGGGTCGACCGAATGGAAGTTTATGTGAATGTCTGTGGTGTTGGGTAAAAAGAAAATCTCTGGTCGGTCGGAAGGTCGTAGGAACGCGCCCGTGGTAACGAGTGGTGAAGGACGGTCAACGGACAATTGGAGACAAAGTATCTTGGAGAATAGAGTTGACGGGGTGACGGCAAGCTAGAAAAGAACCGATTGACTCGATTTCTTTGCAGCATGGAAAATAGATAAGAAAGAATTAAGTTGAGAGAGCTAAAGATTACTCGTATTGCCAGTTTGTGTTGGTGAGTGGAGGGGATATGGAGGAAGAGAGGAATGGGTGCGGTGCCGGTTTGCGCTGGCTGCCCTGGCTTCTACTTCTGCTTCTGCTCTTTGGGGCGAGCGCCGAAGCGGGCTGCTGAGAATGACGGGGCCGTCTGTTACAAAAAGCGGTCGTTAATGGCAGAAGCGCTCATGGCGCTGCCTCGGGTCCACTGGCAGTGCCATCAGACCTTATCCATTGGTCCACAGCTTCTGAGCCAATGACGATAGTGTAGGAAATCTTTGAGTGGAGCCACTCGACAGAACTCTGGACTTTTTTCTGACTGCCCATATCTTTTTCCTGTCGCAGAGCCAAATATTAGACCAGAGTCGACAGCTTTGACGATTGCATCCAAACACAAAATTTGACACAATGGCCAAAGGGTAAGCACATTTGCGATCTCTGATCTTCTATAAAAACCAGGAAAATTGACGCAAAACAGTTCAAAAGGCCTGACAGCCTCTTCCAAGGCGGTGGACCCCACCCTCGATGCTCTTTTTGCGTCCAGTGTAAGTTTTGCGACACCTCAATGTATCCTCCCTAATTTGTGCTCATTATTCGAAGGCCGGCCCTGTCCAAGCTCCTGCAAAGTCAAGGTACTCGACACTGGTCGAACAAAAGGTCCGAGAACCTGCCAAACCCAAGGTGCAGCTCGAGGATGCTGAGGAGGACGATGAAGTTCTTTCTGAGATCAGCGAGGAACTGAGCTTCGAGGAGGATGGTCCTTCTGACGACGAGGAGGAGGATGGCGACGAGGCCGAAGGCTCAGAGCAAGAAGATGAAAGCGAGGACGAACAAGAGGAAGAGAGTGAGACCGCAGACGAGACTATGAAGGATGCGCCTGTCGAGCTCGACGACATCATTGATGCGACAGAAGACAAGTCAGACAAGGACCGGAAACGAAAGCGCAAGAACGACAACGACGATTTGGAGGGCAAATATCTCAACAAAATCGCTGCAGAGGAGGAAGCTGAGCGTGCCGGCAAGCGACAGAAGAATGATGCTCTGAAAAAGACTGAAAAGACCGGCGCTGATGTCGAAGATGCTGGCAACGAAAGCGACATTCCCGTCCACGAGACGCTTGCCAAGGACAGCAAATCGTCGGACCTGGAAAAGGCTGCCCGAACAGTTTTCCTTGCCAACGTGTCTACCGAAGCAATCAACTCCAAATCCGCTAAGAAAACACTGATGGCGCATCTGTCGTCCGTCTTGGACAAGGATTCCACTCCCCCTCAAACCATCGAGTCACTGCGTTTCCGCTCCGTTGCGTTTGCGGGCGGCTCTCTACCTAAGCGCGCGGCTTACATCACAAAGAGCTTGATGGATTCCACAACCAAGTCAGCCAACGCATACGTCGTGTACTCGACCCCTGCGGCTGCCCGCACGGCCGCCACCAAGCTTAACGGTACCCAAGTACTCGACCGCCACCTTAGAGTGGACAGTGTCGCTCATCCCAGTCCTACTGACCATCGCCGATGTGTGTTTGTTGGTAACTTGGGATTTGTTGATGACGAGACCATCCTGAACACCAACGCTGAGGGAGATACTACGGAGAAGAAGAGGAACAAGATACCTTCCGATATTGAGGAGGGCCTTTGGCGAACTTTCGGCACTCAGGGTAAGGTTGAGAATGTCCGGGTTGTTCGAGATCCCAAGACTCGTGTGGGCAAGGGTTTTGCCTATGTCCAGTTTTATGTAAGTCGACGATTCCGTAACTTACCCGTTCAACTGCTAACGCCACTTGACAGGACGGAAACGACGTCGAGGCTGCTCTGCTTCTTGATGGCAAGAAGTTTCCTCCCATGTTGCCGCGCAAGTTGCGAGTAACTCGAGCCAAGGATCCTCGCAAGACAGCTCTCGCCCAAGAGCGAGCCAGAGGCAAGCACATGCCAGCCAATGGTGCCACCAAGAGTACAAAATACAAGCACAAGGCCACACCTGAAGAGCAGTCTATGGCTGGCCGCAGAGGCAAGCTTCTCGGCCGCTCGGCTGCCGTGCAGCAACGCCACAAGAAGCGTCCCTCAACACATGGTGACGCTCCTGAAGCTGAGAACCCGCTTGCGGGTATCAAGGGCCCAGAGCAGTTTGTTTTCGAGGGTCGCCGTGCTTCAGCAAAGGATGGTACACCCAAGGATCTTAAATTCGGTAAGAAGGGCAAGAGCAAGGGCAAGTCAGGCCGACCTCAGACTCGTGGTGCAAAGAGAGCAGCTGAGTGGAAGAAGAAGAGCTGATTAATTATAACGAGCGCTGCATAAGTTGTTGAGGCTGATAGATGAGTGAGAGGTGTGGGCTATTTTTTTTAGTGAGAATAAACGAGAAGGAGGGTTGGTTGTTAAACGCAAGGTCCCCGCGCCCCGGAAAAGTTACGAGTGGTTTTTTGCCTTGGCTGCACTGGTCTCTCGCCGCTTACAAGAGATGGAGGTACTGAACAGGATTCATGACAGAAAAAAGTTCATGTATTTGCACAGATATAATTTACCTGGTACATAAACACTTTATCATTTGTTGGATGGCTCGAAATTTGTCTTATTTTCTTTACTGGTTGCCTTGATTGGCTAGGTGCTTTGTCATTCCACTCCTTACACGACGTAACATATCTCGATACAGTTACAATATACAGTTTCAAAGTGCCCGATTTGGTTTATATGAGAATGGATATATCATCAATTTTACGTGCCTGCTTTGCAAATAAAGGCGCCAAGTTTGCATCGGGGGATAGTCTCATCTATTAGGACCTGACTCCAACATGTAAGACCATTTACTAACGGGGTACCCTGAGTCAAACTTGGTCGCATGACGGCCTACACACGTTTACCCCCATATGTGTGGCGCCGAAAAACCGGGAATCTTAAACAACTTCCTCCACAACTCTTTTCTGCACAGTGCTTCGCGGGCGTGAGCCCTGTCCGAGCCATCGCTAAAACATGCCATCAAAGAAGTCGAAAGAGATTACACAAACTCGCAATATGCGGTTGTCTAGTATTCGAGTTCCTCCTCGGGCTCGAAGGAGTCGGCAGCAACCTCCTCGTAATCCTTCTCCAGAGCAGCGAGATCCTCTCGGGCCTCGGTGAACTCTCCTTCCTCCATACCTTCGCCAACGTACCAATGGACGAAGGCACGCTTGCTGTGCATAAGGTCGAACTTGTAGTCAAGACGCGACCAAGCCTCAGCGATGGCGGTGGTGTTGGAAAGCATGGAGACGGATCGCTTGACAGGAGCAAGACCACCAGCCTCAGCAGGAGCAGGGACAGCCATGGGCTTCTGGTAGTTGATGCCGAGCTTGAAACCAGTAGGGCACCACTCGACCAGGTTGAAGGAAGCCTTGGCCTTGAGGGAGGCGATGGCGGCGTTGCAGTCGCGGGGAACGACATCACCACGGTACAGAAGAGCGACAGCCATGTACTTGCCGTTTCGGGGATCACAGACGACCATCTGGTTGTTGGGCTCGAAGCCTGAATCAAGTTAGCATCTTTAATGGTTTAGGTGGATCATGTGCATGACTTACACTGGAAGGTAAGCTCCTGAACCTTGAAGCTCTCGTGCTCGCTCTTGTTAGCAGAGATAACAGGAGCGTAGCTGATGAGAGGGTAGTGGATTCGGGGGTAAGGAACCAGGTTGGTCTGGAACTCGTTGAGATCGACGTTGAGGGCACCGTCGAATCGGAGAGACGAGGTGATGGAGCTGACAACCTGAGCGATGAGGCGGTTCAGGTGCTCGTATGAAGGTCGAGGAATGTCGAGGTTGCGACGGCAGATGTCGTAGACAGCCTCGTTGTCGACAAGGAAAGTACAGTCGGAGTTCTCAATGGTGCTGTGAGTAGACAGGACAGCGTTGTATGGCTCAACGACGGCGGTCGAGGTTCGGGGAGCAGGGTAGACAGCGAACTCGAGCTTGGACTTCTTGCCGTACTCAGTGGAGAGACGCTCGAGAAGGAGAGCACCGAAACCAGAACCGGTACCACCACCGAAAGAGTGGAAGATCAGGAAACCCTGAAGGGACTGGCAGTTGTCTGGATTCTGCTGTTAGCTGCCGGACAAGAGCAATTGTTCATCATTGAGACTTACCGGCGACGCGACGAATGCGGTCAATGACATTGTCGACCATCTCCTTGCCAATGGTGTAGTGACCACGGGCGTAGTTGTTGGCGGCATCCTCCTTACCACTGATCAACAGCTCGGGGTGGAAGAGGTTGCGGTATTCACCAGTTCGGATCTCGTCAATAGGAGAGGGGTCGAGATCGACGAACAGAGATCGAGGAACATGCTTGCCGCTGCTGGTCTCGGTGAAGAAGGTCTCGAAAGAACCGGGGTCACCAATATCGGGAGCGTTAGGGTCGGGTCGACCATCGGGGCCGAGACCGTGCTCGAGGAGGTAGCTATACAGAATACCGGTCAGCTTGATTCGCCAGGAGAGAAGAAGACAACATACAGCTCCCAAGCAGAGTTACCGAGCTGGGTACCAGCCTGGCCCAGGTGGAGGTGAAGAATCTAGATAGCATAGAATCAGTATCGCGAGTTTGACGAGAAGCTTCATCGCATTGGGAACCGCCCCAGCTTGGACAGCTCAGGACACCAAGTGGAACACCCCAACGCCTCTCGAGCAGAGCAAAAACAGAGCATCAAAATGCAATTGAGTTGCAGTGCATGGCAGCGGGGGAGTTTCAAGGTTCGCAGCATGATTTTAAACGTACCTCGCCCTTCATCTTGTATAAATGAAGCTTAAAAAGCTAAGACGAGAGTTTGGAGTTTGGAGGAGAAAGATGGGGAGAGTAAATAATTACGCGCGCAGCGCTTGAAGGGGTAAGGGGAAGAAGGGGCCTGAGGTGGTGATGGTTTTCGGAGTGGGTGTTTGGAGTTCCCAATCTGTGGGTGCCGTGTGCCACTGACATCCAATTGGTGGCGGGGTCGTCAACAAACTGAACCAAACACGGACGGCGCGCAAAAAAGCTATCAGAAAAGGTACATGTCATATGGGCGAGATTAGGCCTGAGAGGCGGGTACCTGAGATGCCTCTCACCGCCAATTGACAGGGAACAGCCTGGGGACCCCTGTCCGACAGTGGAAGAACTGCACTTGCAAGGGGCTCTCAGGTGGGATCTGCTCACCCAAGTCGGAATGCAAGCTGTACAGCTAACTCGTTTACTGTAGTATCAACGAACACCTACCATATTCCTGCCAGCTCTCATTTATCTGGAGCAAGTTTATCTGGGAATACTGATACTTGACTCCGGGGAGACATCTAAACTAGTGCCATCTGAACCCTTGAAGTGCAAAGTGGCGTTTGCTAATTCGCTATCCCAGTAAAGTTCCTGAGAAGTGACTATCCAACTTGCTCCACGGATATATTCTCCCAGTAATCTTTCCGCCTGGCCTAGTCCAACGAAAGACTTAACGTCTAATAGTATAACATGCGAATTTATATAATCACTCCATCATATCTTAGACGAGATCTCTGCTTCTGCACTTTAAACTCACCCCGGTATTATGTATCAAGTATTCTCTTACCCAGAGGTCTGTGAAGATCGATAATCTATCATCCTTGCTATCATCAAGACTCCGTGCGCCGGCCCGGGGCAAGCTACCAATTGAGTTTTCTTACCTGGCTTGCCTTTAATTCTGTTGCCTGAATATTCAAGGCTGCCTAATCTGACAGTGGACTGTGTCAAAGGCAGCAGGTTTTCCCAGTTGCTAATTCGCGGAGCGCTGATTGTGATGTTAATCTGTCTCAGATGAGCAACTCTTTCAAATATTACGGGTTGCAATGATATTCTAATATTGCTAGATACCTAAAAGCAAAAACCCAAAGTGATGAATGTATCATTTTGTATTACTGCCGCCATACTCCAAAAACCTTTCAAATGTCCCCTCCTGTAAACGGTTTGGATAAAAAAACAAAAGCTCGTAGCAATTGCTAGAGCTGCAAAGTGGTATCATAGGTATAGTAGGCCGTTTCCCGTCCAAGTCATGATCTTTCGCTCTCTTTTCTTTTCCACACTTGACCATTCGCACTTGATTTTGAGTTTAGTTATGCCGGTTGTCTTCTGAGGGCTGTATATCAGCTCGCTCCAGTTGTTGAAGACGGCGCTGAATCGCTTCTTTTTGGACCTGTAACGCCCTGATCTCTTCATCTCGCGTCGCCGTATCTTCACTTAGACGGCTGTCGTTCTCTGTCATACTGTTCGAGTCTGTAGCCGCATAAGCAGGCGGAGGCTCCGCATTTCCGCGACTCCGGTTTCTTTGATGATTGGCGTCGGCAGCAGCGTAAAAGTTATCTCCTGTTCCTGACGAACTGTGGCGCATGTTGCCCACCGCGTTGAGCTCATGTGGTCGTCTCTTTTCCGACCGGGTTGGTTCTCGACGGATAAGCCAAAAGGCTATTCCTCCGACCGCTAGCAGTACGAAGACCGCGACTCCAACGCCAATGCCGATTCGCGCACCAAGAGACATTGAGTCGTCCTTATGTTCGATACCTGGAATATCGTCCTCGTCCTTGAGTCCAAGAACATCCTTGTCCCTATCCTTAAACAGAGCCCGAATGGTGTAAACAGCAATCGTTGCGCTGTACAATGTTGTGGTGGTTCCAGCATCAACATCGTAGGTCCTTGCTGTTTGGTTGTAGGTGTATGGGATAGCTATCACGGAGGAAATCGATCGTTTACACAGACTACCGTCCAAAGTATAATGCCTAGCATAATTAGAATGATGCTTCATGATGCATGTTTTGATAACTTACGAGGAGCAGCAGATTGCCGTGGTTGTCTCGTCGTCCCTGTTCTCACTGCTGTCCACGCGTAGTGATACAGTAGTCCATCCATGAGGGCATGTGCCCGGGCTATAAACCCCTGTAAGACCGTTTTCGAACATGGAATCGGGATAGCACGACAAGGACTTTGCCCCAGGGATTGGTTGCAGATCAAGCATTGCTTCAAGGCCTTCTAAGCCAGACTTTGGCGCGTGGTTCGCATCATAAGTCCATGTACAATCGGGTGGGCCAGTCCAGTGAGTTGTCATCGGTGGGAATGTCCAGTCGCTCGCGAGGTCATCGTCATCGGTTGGCTTTGGTTCGATTACAAGTGTTGTTGGGGGCGTTGGATCAGACAGAGATATGGCAGATGAAGGCGCGGCGGATGGCATGGAAGACCCAGATACCGTGGACTCATCATCCTCAGCTGACGAAGACATATCGTCGGTTTGTTACAACTATGTTTGACTGGTTCCAGGTATCCCAAGTACGAGGCCGACTCGACTACAAGCCGCACCACCAGTGCTTCGCTTGCCGTCAACTCGGCAATTCAGTGGCGGCCTTCAGATTTGTCCATCCGCACATGCGACTCAGGTTTCGTGATTGTGTCAACTGTCGTGGTGCGCAAAGATGTCTGTTGAGCTCGAGGCGATGCGCAGAGCAGATTCGAAAATGCGACTTGACTATGGCTCAGTTACCAGCGAAGGCGAATGCGTGGCCAAGATCGAAGACAGCGTCTCTGACGATATCGAATGCCATCCGGTCGAGTGTTTGGAAAAGGAATGAAGCGAAGGGGATATATAACAGGAAGACGAGAAAAGGTGACAAATGAACGAAAGGAAAGCAAAGGCTACCCAAGAAATGACGAGAGTCAGCCAAGCAAACAGCAGCACAGGTCCATCCATACCATGCCAGCAGCGAGAAGACGGGTACAGTAGCGTTGGTGTTCCCCCTTCTGAGGTCTTTGAAGGCTTGGCGAAATCTTATCACGGGTGGGTGCCGAGAAATGCCAAGGCCCGGATTACACCAAAATACTGTCCACGTTGACCGCTGAGAGTCTGGGCATATGCCGTTCTCTTTCTCATCTTGTCGGTAGCTTCTCCCTAGCAATAGCTGGTAATGATAGCGGCAGCGTAGCCAAGGATAGTCGTTCAAATAAGGTATAAGTTTGGACTGACCGACATCGCCAGGCGTCCATCATAAGACAAAAGACAAGACCATCATTGTCAATGCGGCGTCGCGCTCCTATGAATTTTGGGGGCCCATGACCTGAGGACCCAATATGCCCAGCAAGCGGCGCTGGCCAATGCTCATCATAGTGGGCGCGTCCAGCCAAAGCCGAGCCCTCTGGCCCCGGTGCCACGGTCTTGGCTGATGAGTATCAGATTTCTGGGCACTTGGGAAGCTCTGACACGGGAAATGAAGGCCGCATTTTATTGTGCCGAATACGCCGGCTTGGAAGTCTTGGGGTCTTGGAATCTGCACGCGAAGTCACGACAGAAAGTGCCGGTCCAATTCTCTAATAAAAAGGCAGATATTTCCGTCTTGGCCACGAATCATCAGTTGGCATCTTTTCTCTCTCCGTCTTATTTCCATCCACGACTCACTTTCACATCTTTTAGCCATGAGCAGAATGGCTGATTCCTTCAACCCAGAGTCAAAGCACAATCAATGCCTGGTAAACATGATACTCTTGGCGTAGCACTGCCAATGTATGACGAAGCAGACAAATATGTGACAATGTACTGTACGATATTAATAACCGTCATATAAGAAAAAATGAGGCTCGCTTCTGTACCAATTAGCGTTGAACTTGAAGTTCCGGGGAAGAGGTCACTTAGTGAGAAAGTCGGCTGGCTGATGTGAGGTCATGACCAGTGACCGATAAGGTTACAGTAGCACACACCAACAGGCACTTTTAAGGCTAGACGCTTGAAGATCCGGCATTGAAATCTTGATCAATGTTTCTCGGTAATTGATGGTCTTCATTACAATCAGTCTGGAGCTATTTCGTCTCTGAAATTTGACAGAGTGTTCCAAATTGCGATAAAGAACAAGTTCAGTGGATGCAGCCATTGATCATACAAATCGCCATATTCTCGACTCTATTAGGTCTCACTGTGGGCATTAAACAGGTGTATTGTCAAAACATGATCTTTGTAACAGTTGACCTCAGAAATCCATTTTGTCATGATCGGAAGACATGTTTCAGCTTCAAGTGTCCATGATGAGGTGAAGGTCTCATAAGAGGGTATGCTCTGCTGCAGATCCAAGACCATAGCTCCAAGCAGAATATGCAGAGCTATCTGCACACTGATACAAAAAAGAGCTGCTAGAGAGTGGCAGGGCTCCGTTTGGAGGGTGCAAGAAATGAATGATCCAAGGATCTAGTCTGAAATGACATAAGCTGGCCTACAGATTTCGTCTCTTCTCTTCTCAGTAGCCGAGTTGTTGGTCCCAGGAGCTGCTCCTTGGATATAGATCCTGATAGACAGATGTATGATATATAGCTCTAATACACAACGCAATAACTACCATAGTTGATGACCCTTTATGAAATTAGCATGTAATTGCCAAAAGAGAAGTGAACCTTGGCCAATTGAGACACAATACAGTGACTTACAAGTTACAACCAGAGGCTCAGTCTCTCCACAAAATCTCGGAACCACGGCGCATCACTCTCCGGCCTCTTTGGCAGCAACATTCAAAGCCACATTTTCCAAAAATCAAAGTCACATGATGAGGGGTGAAGGGCATGAAAACCCTACCTAGGAATTTCAATCGTGCCCACCTAAGCGATTCAACCACCGCCTTCAAAGTCGACTCCATCCCGGCCCATCCATATTCGCTCTCCGACCAGCGAATTTCAATCAACACAACACCGCGATCATGGCTGACGAATACGTACGTGTGAACCCTCGAGATACTCCCTTTCCCTGGAAACCCCTGAGCAGAAGAACGCCTACCACCGGCTCCCTCGACACCAGCTTGCCACTCGCCCGCGAAAAAAAAAGAGAAATGATGATGGATCGATCAAGGGGAAACGATGAGAGAAGAGCTTGACTGACCTGTATGCTTGGATAGGACGCCGAGCAGGCTGCCGAGCTCAAGAGAAAGAGAGCGTTCCGAAAGTTCTCCTACCGAGGAATCGACCTTGACCAGTATGTTGCTGCCACACCAACTCCGCGCCTCGATCATGGAAGATGAAACTGCGACGAGGCAACTCGAGCGAACAAGCCCATGCTGATTTGTTACTTTTCCCTTTCCACAGGCTCCTCGACCTCTCCTCCGACCAGCTTCGCGATGTTGTCCACGCTCGTGCCCGCCGCAGGATCAACCGTGGTCTGAAGCGCCGCCCCATGGGTCTCATCAAGAAGCTCCGCAAGGCCAAGCAGGAGGCTCAGCCCAACGAGAAGCCCGATCTCGTCAAGACCCACCTCCGAGACATGATTGTCGTTCCCGAGATGATTGGTAGCGTCATCGGCATCTACTCCGGCAAGGAGTTCAACCAGGTCGAGATCAAGCCTGAGATGGTTGGTCACTACCTGGCTGAGTTCTCTATCTCATAGTATGTGATTCCTTGCTCTGTCGTCATGCACATTACTGACCCCCTCCCAGCAAGCCCGTCAAGCACGGTAGACCCGGTATCGGTGCCACGCACTCTTCTCGTTTCATTCCCCTCAAGTAAGAAGGTTGCGGTCTTGGGTGGTTTCTGCATTCACGGACATTTTGGGCGAAAAGGACTGGTTCTGATAGATGGGCTTTTAAAACATCTATCAAAATTACTGATGACAATGGGTACCATGATAGTACAATAAAGGAGCATTGTCCGCTTGATGACTACCCTCAACTATCGCTCATGCTTGAAAAGATACGTGGTGACGCTTCTGCGCCTCAAAAGGCTCCTTGACACGAACGCCTTGTTTAGCGACCAGTAATGCCCCGGTCGTAGATATTTACCCGTATGATGTCACTGTTATTTCCCTTAATGTGACCTTTTGTGAGGAGTGAGTTTGTTACTGAGGATCTTGAATCCGTTGCGGATTTTGTCCACCCTCTGCTTCATTCTTTCATTTCGTTCCCGGGCACATTTTGCACAGCCAAACCGCATCCTGTCCTTGTAGTAGTTGATGAATATCTCTTCGTTTGCCTCCACAGACTTCAAAAGCCAGACGCTGATACGCTGGTTCCCATCAATGATGAAATGAGCTTGCGCGCAGGATGGACAAGCATGGTTGATATGGCACGCCAATGCGTAGAATAGAGAAGACCTGCCCAGGGGATCCCGGAAGCCATAGTCTTTTCTGAATTGTTCGAGTTGGCGGGTGTACTCCTCGCCTGCTGCCAATCTTCTATCAGTCGGGAAATTTCGTAGAGGTTCGAAGATGTTTGCGAGTCTTGCACGCCTGCGGCTGTTCGAAGAGTTCTACTCTGGCCGTAATAGCAAAAGACTTCCGACAAGGACTGGGTCTTCGCAATCAATAATTTTTGCGTATTCGGGGAGGTCCCTAGTTGCAAAGAGGCCACGGCTGAGATCGTCCGTGTCACGAATTTCGACCGCGTTGCGGTTGGTTCCTAGTATGATATTAGCTTGGTAACAATAAACCCAGGCTGCTTAAAGAAAAGGGGAGGTGAGGTGAAAAACGAGACTCGATTTGGTGGCAGATCGTCCATTTATGGTGTAAGTCAGTCTTGTGTATCTATTTCCACCTCCCGAAGGCTGTGAGACTCGGATAGTGGCCTACTTAGGGGGTAATACAGCCACTCTAGGCCACTTTAGGGGGGTTGAACGTATATACGCGTCTAGCTACATACCTGGATTCTCCTGGGGCACTGGTGTTGATGCTTCCTGAGGCGCCGATGCCTCCTCAAGTGTCGATGTTTCCTGGGGAGCCAATGTTTCCTCGGACATTGATGATTCTTGCAGCGTTGAAGCTCCTGAAAACGTCGATGTTTCCGGTGAATTCGAGGCCTTCGATGGCAACAAGGCTTTCTGGGGGGGCGATGTTCCCCGCGATGCCAATGTTTCCCCGGACTCTGACGGCGAGGAGTCGTAAGTAGGCACATGTATTTCCCGGCGGAAAAATTCAGACTCATCCGACGAGGAGCTGCGAGGAGACACATCCTTATCTTGACAGTCTGAATAAGAACCAGACACTGAAGACTCATCTAGGATACGAGAGCGTCTGAATCGATCCACTTGCCGGCGGATGCCGTCTGTTATGAGTGTCAGTACCACAAATCGAGGCTAGAAATTGGTCTACCTCTCAAACGCCTGACAGGCTTGTATTTGTTGAACCTGCTGCGCCTACTGGGCTTGTCGGCTCTCTCTTTCGCCATCTTGCCAGTGCGAGATGGATGTCTGGGGTATCTGTGGTAAAAGTAGTGTAAATGATAGTGAATGTCGTCAAAGAATGATGGCTTGAAATGGGTTTAAACGACTGCTCGAATCCAAAATGGATGATGATGTTGGACGATGATGGACGATAATAGACGATGTTGGGATTGTGAAGGAGGAAAGATATAGCATCTAGGAGGAGTCAAGATTTATGAGTTGCCAGCTTCCTATCGAATGAATCAGAATATGACCCGATGCTCTTTCCCAGTGTGTAGTTAAGATGACACGAACAGTCGGTAGACTCCATGAGCTTCCTTCCATTGCGAAACAATATTCGCAAGACGAGAAGGAGCGGTGCAGAATAAAGACAGCGGACAGCCGATACAGCAAGTACAGCTTACTGTACTAGCTCAGTGAGTCAATGCACTTAAACAACTCAACGAAAAATGAATTCATGTATCGATTCACATCTAGTGTACAGCCCTTATTCCTGCTTCTGAGCCAACTTGGCCGCTTTTCGCTCCTCCTCCTTAAGGTGCTGTTGTCGGTAGTGGTCAACAACATAGTCCATGTTGGCAAGGTGACCAGCGATGTTGTTTCGGGGAGCGTAAGAGGTCATTGCCCTGTTTTTCTGGTCAGCAATTGATCTTGCAGGAGCGTCCTTGCCGCCTTTGAGAAGTTCTGTCCGAGGTTGGCAGGTTGGTAGACGAACTCGGGGAATGCAACATCGACAAATCGGTGCTTGTTGCCGCCGTTCTCGAAAAGGTTTCGGTCGTATCCAGCCTGCTCCATGGCCTTGGTGTGAAGAGCGTTGATTTCCTCCCAGTCCTTGCTGCGCGAAGTGTACTTGTTGATGAAGTTGAGGATTGAAGATTGCTCGCCCTCGGCGGGAACGAACTGGTAAAGGAGAACGGAGCCGAAGAAACCGCCGACAGCGAGGAGAGATCCGGTCTAGATAATACCGTCAGTTGTTTTCTCATAAATTGACCTCATTCATCAGCCCGGTTGGACGGCGCGATGCAGATGATGTAGTGTGTTCTGGATTCGACATACGCTGAAGGACTCGTTAACTTCGGGGGCCTTGTGGTGGGCGTGGGCGTCGGAGGCGTAGGTTCGTGCTGTTCGCTGCAGCTGTCGAGCCACGAAGGCTGCCCTCTGTCGTGCGACGAACATGTTGGGCGATGTGGGCAGCGTTCAATTGAGCGATCGGTCGTGAGGGTCTCGTGGGAAGAAGCCGCACCCAAATCAACCAGGTGAGGTCGTCGCCAGTCCGCGGGTGTTTACGTAAGACACTTGTGGTGATTGTCCAATTAAAAGGCAGATGTTTACCATCTATCTCTCCACCGTGGAAGTTCATCATCAGCCAGACGAACGGTTCCAATATTGACAAAATTCTCTATGTGTAATATGCCCTTATTATTGATATCTCTTTTCGATTGACACTAGTTCCATTATTCGATGTGCTCATGTCCGCTGCTCAGGATGTGGCTTTGTGTTGAGATAGTGGCAGACTCACTATTAGTGTCTAGACATGTAAGCATTAAGAGAAACTCGCTGCGAAATGGTACAAGAGACGAGTCAATAAATCGGTTTGCGCCATCTCAGATTGAGGTTGTTTCTCATGGTTTGCGTCGCAAAGTTCAGAGGTCAATGTGTCTGTTGTTTATTACTTCTCTAGGATTACGGAATTGATACCTCTATCATAAGAGACAAAATAACTTGATCACATTACATGGGCTTAGATAGGCTCTTAAACTATTGATTTCTAACATCCCAAGCTTTGGTCTCGAGTTTTTCTGTCACCCCCAGCCTGGATGTTAGGTAAATAGGTTGTTCAATGTGATCTCGCACACTAAGAGCAATGACATGATTGCACGATTCGTCCAAGTCGACTATTCCGCTCAACAAAACATAGGACACAGGACAATATGATACGAAAATCCCCTCATCAACTGTAGTGCGTTTTAGCTACATCAGTTAAGCACTTGATATGTTTGAACTATAGGACATCCTCAGATCCATTCGCTCTATCACCTACCCTATAGCATACCGTTCCATTAATATCGCTACTATCCACGACCTGGATCGATTTAGCCTCCAAAGAAAGCATAACAGTATGATATGGCATAAAGCTTGAAGATTCTGATCAGGAGGCGAGATAAGCCTGAATCTTCCAGTACCTACATATCACGTTAAGTTGAGTCCCAACGCTTGGCTTGAAATTGTTTATGGTGATATCGATAGCGCTTACTGGTTACATTCTCGTCAAACCGTGTAAAGAAGCGCTATCATTCACCAGCCTTCGCTTATCGGAACAACGGCGGCAAATCGAACCTTTTCTCTCTATAACCGTAACAATAGGTAGCTAATGATAAGCAAGGAACTTAGGTATTTAATGCCTTGATTCAAAGGAGACTATCAGGTAGAAGTGGCTGAAGCTACCACAAGGTTCAGACGATCGACGCGGCTAGCCCAAAGTGTGCATCAACGCCGCATCGGGCTTTTGCAATGATGGGACGGACAAGTGACAACATCCAGGGCAACTTCAAGCCAATGTTTCCGTCATGGCGCTGCCGTGGTTTGGTTTGTGGAGATAGAAGGTTCAACGCTGACGATATCACAACATTGAACAAACTCAACAAAAGAGTTTATTATGCCACACCTGACCGCAATTACAGTGGCAGTACCCAATGCAGAGCCCAACTCATGAACTATCCTCGTCCTGATCAGGAGGAGGTTATCGTGGATTCCACGCCCTGGACCGTATGGAGCCAGCGAAGCAGTTACGGGCATTTTGGATATCGCTCGTGTCCGCAGTGGAGGTCGTCAGCCTCCTCATTCAGTCCGAATTAAGCTCGTCACTTCGCACTGCGACCTCAGAGGGGACCAACCTAGGAAAGAAGTCAATGCAAAGGGCTGGTCTGGAACTCTGGAAGGATGACGAAGGAGGTGCGACAAAGATTGCGGCGCCTCGACTATAATGACATTCTGCTGCTTTGGCCTCATGCAGGGCCAAATCACAGCAGTGTGCAGTATCGGAAAATGACCAGTCTAACCGGCATTTGAATCATAGCGGCAAGGCTTGATTGAGGTCGATGCTTTTTGCCTGATGACGGAGGACAAAGCTTCTGAGGGTATTGACAGAGTTGACATCAGGTATAACATCAGCTGAGAGACATGCTCTTTTGTGAAACATGATCGAGATGCGCATTGCATGATAAGACGGAGATATTTGGCCGGTGATTTACGTCGTAGTGAGAGCATCACGGGTAAGCAGGAGCAGTGTTGGTGATCTTTGGTCGAGTGTCTAGAATGTTCATACATACTGATAGACCAAGACAAGGTACAGACATGTAGGTCGAAAGGGGACCTTTCCCCTGTCTCACGTCGATTCTACATCATCCCGTGTGTTTGATAGGCAGCAAGGGGCAAACGTCCCGAGGCAAACCACCGAACGCCCTTTTGTTGTTATATTACATCGTTATGACTGTTCATGTTTGACTACGGCAATGTTTGTATTGCATCGGTTTCTGTCCCAAGTTCATCATGATGAGCCATGGCGCGGAAAAGGTGATGCGATATTCGTCTTGTCAGGCCATTCTTGATAAAGGGAATGTATTTTCCATGTGACAAAGGAGACAATGTACAGAAGATACAGTAGTACTCGGTATCTGGTCGGGTTTGGTTATGCGCGCAAGAGGCAAGAGGCAAAAGTCCAATTCCCATAGAGAATCAAATGCCAAGCTTTGGAGTGCGTGCCAAGTTGAATTAACCATGTCAGCCCCGCGACAAGAAACTCCAGGAATGGAGGGAAAAGAGGGGAAATGACATGAACTGTCCAGTCGTTTCGCGTCCTTGTGCTCCGTGTAATTTGTCTGTACAAGTATTTTTTTTTATCAGGTAAAGAAGGAGAACAAAAGACAATAGCCGTTGATATCCTTTCGTCCCTCTGGACAAGGTAAAAGTGCCTCATCGTGATTGCACATCCTTGCAGTAGTATCCGAGCCAAGGTTGCCTCCGTGGTCGTAAATTGGCAATTCATTAGTCAAAGCCCCAGAGATTTTATTCTTTCTCTGGGTGTTCGCAGACGGTTCAATGCGGGGAAGGCTCTTTTTTTCTCAGGTCACGGATGCATCTTGTCTAGTGATTAATTGGGTACAAGACGACACACGTTTTCAGAGATGCAAAAAGTCTCGGCTCAGATGGAACCTCCAAGTTGCCATTTCATGTTGGCCAAGCTGACTATTTTTCTTCTGTTTGAGCCACTCCCTTGTTAGCACAGTGTTTTGAGGCCAGCCCTTTTTTCAATTTTGTTTTGGTTCTTTTATGTTGCTTAGGATGCTTTGATGAGCTGGCGGCGTCTCTTTTTATCACACACCCATTCATTCATTGAACTTACTGATTCTCCAATCCAACGTCCTTTCCTCTTGTTTGATAGGAGCAATTAGTTTGTGCTTCCTCCAATTCTCTTCCGAATATTTCCTTGGAGAGATAAAAACAGTCATCTGATGGCGTACTGTGGTCACACACATACTCCCTCGGACTGTGTCCCCTCACCCTCATCCTCATCCTCACCCTCCCCAGATCCATACTGTACAGTACAGTGCATACACCCGATACCAACCCCAACGTTGGCTATCCTGTCCCTGTTTGAAGGAAAAACCTAACTTTATTATTTCCATCTACTATCTTCTACCACTACCACCTCCTTTCTACTCCCTTCCCTACCTGCGTCATGCAACTGTCACTCGTGGTCCTTTAAACACCCCAGACTTATACAATCTGACGGAATATTTGCCAAAAGATTAAAAGGGATCAGAAACCCCCTAAGAAGCTTGTCCTCTCCCTCTTGCTTGTTTGGTTGGATAAAATCATTCGAATCTTCAACACGCATCTTATCTATCTACTATACCTATGCCTGAGATACGTCCAAGCCTCCTTCAGAAACATAAACAACAATCAAGGCTGCGCCCCGGCCTGCTTACGTTGTCAATACGCAGCGAGGCCTCATTATATCTGAGTTACAAAAGTAAATAACCAGACCCTTCGACGTTTCGACATTCTTCTCTTCGGCTTCCAAGCTTTTCTACCACACACACTACATACTACCTACCTACCCCCTTGCTACATCTTGCTAGCACTTCCGTATATCAACGCGCCCTTACATATATCCATCCCTCCCATACTGTCCCATACTGTCCCGTCCCGTCCCGTCCTATTCATCTTATATTCTTTTACATTTTACCACCTCCATCCATACATACTCACATCCCCCCTCGTACAACCACAAACTTCATCAACATGTGCCATACCGTAATCGCTCAGCGGATATGCAAGGATTGCCGTCACGGCCTCGGCGAGACGGTCATCGACTTCACCCGCTGTGCTCGTAAATGCTCGAGCCCTTTCTATTGCCTTACACCTGAGCCTCAGATGGAGCTATGTAGCCTTTGTACCGCGACGGCAACACTGTCTACACCGGTACTTGCACCGCATGCTCTCGAGGACACAACCACTGCAGCCGCAGCAGTAGCCGCCGCATCGGCTGGCACAAGACTCTACGATCATCCAATTGCAAAGGCAACCTACCCAGGACCTGGAGTAGTCCGTTCCACTGCGGCTCACTAGAAGCTCGAGAAACTACGACCATGTTACGATACCGACACCGGGGGCGTTCATTTGTGTAAGATCTTGAAGGGGGGAATTTTGGGACGACGAAACGAATTTCAACAAAAAAAAGTCATTGTATTTGGGAAACGACATAGGTATGATCCGGGCAACCGACACAAGGTCAAAGGCGCAATAGGACAGCATTCATCAATGCTTTGCTTCATCTCATTTTTTCATTTTCATCCTCATTCTCATTTCATCACTCTACTCCATTCCATATGTAGTGTCACATAGACACGAAGCCCGGTGAGGACCACTCTACTGGGATGGGAGAACCGCAGGCCTAGCCAATGGTAGCGAGAACTAGGGACAAGGAGTTTTCACAAGATAACATATCTACAATCGTTGATAACAAAGAAATTGAACATATACCTCCGTAAGAAGAAGACAAGAATTGCAAAGATAATCTTGGTATTGTGACAGATGATCCCTCCAAAATTCCAATTCGTTTATTGCAATATACGCCAAAAAAGCCCACATTCTGCGGGCGAGCGGGCGGATGTCCGGGTACTGTTCCGCTCCCGTCCCGCTAATTAAAGCACCTATCGAAATCAAGATAGGGCAAGTTAAGGTAGGTAAGGTACAGCTGTTCAGTGGGAAGGAAATGTGAGACAGTCCTGTTGACGACCCAGACAACTCCATACCTCTCGCACCTCCGACTTACCCAAGTACAGAGACAATTTCTCTTCACCTTCAATTCATTCACGCAAGCCCAGCTATATTCGGCGAAGCAAATGCATGTATATGTGCGTCCTAAACACGTTTTGAAACACGACTCAGGAATCAGTTCACTTGTCCTTGACCGAGCTGACAGTGAGCCCGAAGAGAGGCACACACGGCTGGCTGAATCACATACAGTCACAATCTCACTCAACCACAACCATACACGCATGTCATTCAAATCTAACACAAGCCTCCTGTTGCACCACCAGCACAAGTGTCATCGCTCTCATGACCCGGCCAGGAAGCACCTGGTCCAGGTCGCAAGGGCGAGGGTTACCTGAAAGTTAGTGCATTTCGGAGATGAGTTGAGTCGAGTCGACTTAGGTTGGTCGAGTCGAGAATGAGAACCAAATAAGATGGTCGCATACCCGTCTGCACCTACCCAGAACAAACTATCGCTGTTGCCCGTCCTACATCGCCAAGGGCCTTTTTAATTGATTATCTTGCTGGGGAAATTCTTTTGAAAAAAGGCAGCGGCCATCCGAGGCTGCGGTTCACGGACCAGAGACCCAATTGCAAGTGTCATCCTTCCATGGGTGCACATGCAAGCGCAAACGGAATTTTTTTTTTCTCTTCACAACTGCACATCACGACACCTTCGCAACGCGCAACGATCCTGCATTTTTCTTATTCCGGCGAATGACTGTTGGTCAGCGGGGTGTTCTTCTCTCCTTTAGGGTTCCTGCCATCCATCTATCCTATCCTATCCTATCCGTCATAGCCTTTGTTCAAACGCCTTCTCCGATATCCTTCACCATGGCTTCGGCAAAGTTAGCACTGCCATCATTTCCGGTGACAGCTTCACCACGGCCGAGACCGTCTCTGCTCTCTGGACACCTCTATCAGAATCATTTACCTAATCCAGCAGCTACCATGGAAACACTCTACCCATGTATTGATTACGCGAATAAATACGACTGGGGGGACCTTATCACAGACGTCCATAAATTTTACATTCAAGGCGTCGAAGAGCTTGTGGGTGTCGTCCCAAATTATGTGGCTAACAGTCTACATTGGGACTTGACTTACTTCATTCTCCCACCTACTGATGATGAAGGTCATATTGATCAAGGGAATATATATCTTCGTACAGATTGTCTTACGAAAGAGAATGGTCATTGTCCCGGCATTAAAAATATTACGAAAAGCTGCGGCGTCGCTTTTGATAAGCTCATCGACGACAATAGGGATAAGCCAGAAATATTTCCCTCCTTATGCCAATGGATTTCCACGAGACATTCACTTCGAGAATACTCGCCAATACACCTGCTTCAAGATGTTCCCGGAACACCATGTATTCCGTCGCCTTTGAGGGGGTTCCTGGGGGTACTCACAGTCGGGGTGCATCTGAACGTCTATAGCCGCAATTTTAAGGGAGAGCATCGTATCTGGGTCTCTCACCGCGCCAAGGGGGTTGACTTGAGCTACTCTGGGATGCTAGACCAGATTGTTGCCGGCGGTGTGAATATTGAAGACCAAATTGATGGGTTTCTAGCTCCCTGCGAGACACTGATCCGTGAGGCCGAGGAGGAAGCAGGCCTGAAAATCGACCGCAATACTCAGGATGTATTTACGTCTGATACAACGAGGTCAGTTGGTAAAGTGAAGAGAGTTTCGTGGATCACTTTTTTCGACAGAAAAGACGAAAACGCAGGCCATCTTAACAAAGATCAGCTGGAGCCAGGCCTTAGAGTCATCTACGACCTCGAAGTAACAGACCCAAACTTTCGTCCACAGGCAAGGGAAACGGGCATCGAAAGGTTCGAAGCTATGAATGTGTCACAGGTGAAGAAGAGCCTATTGGCCAATCGATGGAAGCCGAATTGCGGGCTTGTAATGCTAGACTTCTTGATCCGACACAATCTTACTACCATCCACGACGATAAATTCTTCAGCCTCATCATACAAGATTTACGCCCAGATATACCGTTTAGTTTCTCAGACAGATACAGGGACAAGATCAGGGGGTGGTAGCGTTGTCGAGCTGAGTCGAGTGGCTTATTGTATGTAGGTGATCACGGTTGGCGACGAAACATAGAATATTGTCCTTGTTTTCATTTGGACGAGTTGTGTACAATCCGGCAGCGGACTATTTATACAAATCACCCATTTCCTTCATTTACCCCTCGTGCTATGGCTTGTCCCGTCTTCGCCTCCTCTAGAGAGTTGATTTCTCTGCGAGTCGCGCAAGGTCAGCAAATCCATGCACTTCGAGCTCTCTGCCGCGAATCTTGACTGGCGGCGAAGGCAGAAGGGTAAAGCAGATGCGAGCAACTTCGGTCCTCATGTTCCTCCAGGCATGATTGGTTCCTCTCTGAACGATAATGTCGCCTCTGCGGAAGGTCTTCGTTAACCCATTGTCAAGAACGCATTCAATTTCTCCCTCCATAACGATACCGTAGTCGACACTGGCTGTTCGATGCATAATGGCTGGGAAGCCGGGCCAAAAGTCGACAACCCTGAGGGAAGAGCCAGAGGCAGGAGCAAGATCCTTCTCTGAGGGGTTCTCCCTGTAGGCGTTGAGGTCTTGATTTCCGGTCAAGGTGTTTGATCCGTCCTCGTTGACGTATGCGACATAAGTGGAGAAACCGCCGTTACGGTTCTCCTGGACTTGTACGGGGACGGTATCATCCCATATAGCGTTGCCTTCAGCATCGTGGGTGGTGATGAAGCGTTTGATGGCAGGAAGTGGCTTGGGCTGGGAAGACATCTTGTTGAGGAGTGGTTAAGTTGCGTTTGACTGCTTCAGTCTATCGTCTCGGGTGAGTTTTTGGCGTAGTGCTTTGCTTGTTTGTATAGTTGTTGATGCTGCTGATGGTCTTCAAAATCTACGAAACACCTGTTCCCTATATACTGTCCAGGGATTAGAATACTGGAATCGATCGGGTAGCAACGTGCTGTTATTGTTGGCAGTATGAGCTCTATGATTACAAGCAAGTATGGTACTTTGTCTATCTGACCAATTGAACTTCATCATAACCGTCCCTTCTCCATCTTTCGTGCTTCGAATCTCGGATCCGAAGTAGTATCTTTTGACTCCGTTGTGAGGCTTTGAAACCTCGCTGTTCCGTGGAGTGTTGAATGAGCGTTGGTGTTGGAGAACATTGGTAAGCCGGTCATTCTGACCATCCACTTACAAGATAGATCGGGGGGTTGGTTTCAATTCAACGAAAACATCCTAATTTCTAAGCTCATCTCCACACAAAAATCGTTTCCCCGCCCGGCAGGACAAAACTGGGCCCAGACAATTGATTAACCAAGGGTCTTGAGTGTTTGTCATGCGGAGACTCCGTGGAAAGAAATCACTTGTGACGTGCGCTGGTACGAGCTTGTCATTGTTCTATGTGAAAAGGCACTGGTAACGTAGCAGTGCAACTCAGCCTTGACAACGAATGGCTTCATTACTACTGTTGACGGAATTTATGCTACATTGGACTATTGGGCAAGGCGTTTTTTTCTTTTTCTTTCTTTTCTGGGTTGCCGGGCACGTCAATTCGTCCCACCAGTTAGGTACAGTACCTTGCTTAGAGGTGAAATTAGTCTCGTGTAGCTGGGTTCATTTTCTGGTGGCTTGCTGCTGGTGACAAGCCAAGAATTCAAGGTTGAATCGAAACGGCCAACTAGAGACGGAGCAGATGAATACCAAAGATTGACTACCGTGTTCTAGGCCATGGCTGGCAATAATTACGTTCTATTTACAGCATCTGAAGAAATTCAGCAGTCGCACTGATTCAAGTACAGGGTAGCCCAACTCGCGACTTCTCTCTTTTGTAGAGTAGAGTACCAGTGCTGCCTTCCTTGTTAGCCGATGATTCCGCACTAAGCAAACATATTCCGCCCGATCATTGAAAGGATTCAGGGATCTTCGCTACTGATCCTCACTCGTGTCCACCCATCGTCAATCTTGTCCTATCCCAACTACATAGCTATCAGAACACTTTCTGCGTCCAGTTGTACCCGACCGGTACCATCACTTCGCCTATACTGCCTTCCCTTGTCACCGATGCGAATACTTGCAGCGACCGTTTATCAAGACCGGGGACGCTAAACTGTCCAAGTTCTTAGTGGCACGAAATGACACCCTCGTAGGGCTAGTTCCTGTCCGCGCCATGAAACATACCAGCGGCTTTCCCTACAACGAACAGAGAATAGCAGCCATAATCTAGCTGAAATGAAACTCTGTCGCTGGCTATTCCCTCAGTGTCAGATTTTAGCGGCCACCAGTCTGTTCTTAGAGCTGCCATGGGATGAAGTCGTCGTGATTAATTGATGGCGAGAAGG
Source organism: Fusarium cf. aywerte (assembly GCA_011034095.1). Lineage (NCBI taxonomy): Eukaryota > Fungi > Ascomycota > Sordariomycetes > Hypocreales > Nectriaceae > Fusarium > Fusarium cf. aywerte. The sequence goes on along the minus strand of WETZ01000026.1, from coordinate 349,858 downwards.
TCTCAAAAGTTCAACGGCCCACACGCAGCAATATGGGGTGCTTCCACCACTTTACTAGCGGTGAATGGAACTCTTGAGTTAAAGTGGCATCCAGCACTACAAGAGGATAATCTACGACTTTGTTATACCCGTGGTTGGGCACAGCACAACCAACTCTCCGTCGGTTAAGCAGCAAGCTTAAGCTGGCACCCAAGCGCCCCAGTGTGACTGGAACCCCATTCCTCTCTGGGCCACCTGTGCGAGCGAGGGCCAGTCACGAGCCAAGCGCATCCGGCAATCTATGTTAGAAAGCCAAACAAAATTACGGAAACGTGGGAGGCCACATCAGATCTGGCGAGCTCAGTCTTGAGCGTGCGGCTGATAGCTGCGTTCTAAGCCATTGTCTGGTCACCGCCAGGTACCTGTTAGTGCTGGTCACGTCTGTTACATGCACAACATTCTTCATTGCTTGCCAATGCCCATTTCAATTCAACAGAAGGAAATCCTTCCGTATATATTGTGTACCAACGTCCCTGCATTATCAAACAGCCAGGAACAAAAGGGCAAGTGGCTTGCGCTACGAAAACCCAACCGTTCGTGACCTGACGATCCGGAGGAGAACGAAGTTCACTGGTACTGTACGCGCCATCATGAAAGAATCTTGGAACTGGACCTGGAACTCTGCCGAGCTCCCCAAACCCTTCTTCCTGAACAATGTTGTACTATAGAGTACATTGTCACTATGAGCTGGTTCGAGAACATAGCCTCATGTGCCTCCTTGAAGAGACGAATACCATCTCAGCAACGCATTTCAATGTAACGATGGAAAAGCTTAGGTAGATGCATCGACTCGAAGATGGCACAGCCTCGACAAAATGCAGTCTAGCAGTTTATCCCGCTTTCCACTTGCTGCATTTCACTGGTGCGTTCGAGGTTGTCTTAAGCCTAGAGACAAGGAGGGGCAAAATACCCACGCCCTATCCAGGAAGGCTGGCTGTCCGTTGTCAACCGGACGAGAGATGCATGAAAGTATTGCCATGTATAGTACAAGCGAGCCTGCCCATGCTCCTGCTGCAGAGTTATCGTTAGATAGCTCCACCACCCACGATCGTCGGTCACACTTCGTTCGATATGTAGACGAGACCTTGGCGGACTTATACAGAAATAGGGCGTTTTATTACACAGGTTGTCACCATCAGACTTGACGGGAACTGCCTGTTGATATGGAGTAGCCAGTCGAATTGATCTTCATTAGGCTACTCAGAACAACCAGAGAACTCTAGAGAAATGTGTTTCTTTTTAACCATAAGAGTTGGGTTGTCTTTGGGGGGCTGAGTCTGCCAAAGGTTGAATGCTAACCAGCAGACCATTCCTCGACCAAACTTCAAATAGAACATGGGTCAGTTCAGCTCGACGCACTAGAGATTACTCACGCCAATGAGCGTCTGCTAAAGGCGCCACTAGCTCAAGGATGGTGTTAGGTCGAGCAGGGGGCTGAGAATTTGGAGCTCTTAGAAATGTCCCCTTGTAGCCATTGATCTCGTCTAGTGCCGTCTGGGGACCCCTGCACTAACAGACACCACATACATGCATGTACTTGCAGTCTACTGTAGGTCGAGATGGCGGGCAGCCTCTTCGGGCCCGAAAGCGCCAAAATGTTAGACAAGCGCAAGAGAAACAAAACCCCCAGTGGTCCCTGCCTCGGTGCTGCTTTTCTCCCCTACAAACGCATCTTTTTGCTGTGCTGCCTGAGTTGACTGGCTTCTTTTGAAACCGGTCTGAATAGCTTCACTTACACCGAAGGGCACATACCCACTTAAACCACAGGATAGACTATACACCAAAGCTCGTCCTCACTCCTGGAATAACCGGAATTCGCCACTACTGCAAGGAGGAACGCAGAAGCGGGATTTGAATACTGTATCTTGACACCTTCGACTTGGTATCGATTCGAATTAACCGTACGGCACCGAACGAACTACAATGCATCGCTCCTCTACTCTACTTGCCCTTGGGGCTCTCAGCTCGCCAGCCGCGGCCGGTTGGTTCAAGTCAAACCAAGAAGCATCATGGGAACCTCCTCGCCAGACGGGTATCTACGGCCCTGAAGCAGGAAACCAAGCTAATATGGCCTTGGGATGGTCACCAGTACCAACCGACGCCCCTCAGCTTGCTGGCGCCATGGATTTGAAGTTTGCCTTGGGAAAGAGAGAACTAGGAACAACGACCTGTGGTTTTGGTAAATCAGGAAGTGAGTTGAAGCCCCATTCCAACAGAGTGCACCAGCCTTTACCGATATGGCCACCCAACGAATGAAACTACCAATTCTGCTTGCGAAGTATCGATTTGCTAACATGATGTGAACAGACTCTTTCACATGTATTTCCAGTGTCGCCACCTGCAGTTACTCTAACGGTTGGATCGGATGCTGTGAAACTGGCCGAGCTTGCAAATCAGTGAAGACAACTTGTGTCGATTATACTGCATCTTCCTCTGTTTGTGCTTTCCTCGAGGATTTCCACACTCTTTGCTGGTACGTTCTTGACAATAGCGACCGTTTTCCTATCAGTTGAATTTTGTTGCTAACCTTATACCAGTGACTCGACTGCCAAGTTCTGCCATACCTGGGTAGGCACCACATCTGGCGACCCATACACGATCCTCGCCTGTGATACTACCAAGGGCAGTTCCGCACTGCTATTCTCCGACCCTTTAGCCACTGGCGATCCAGAAAGCTCTCAAAGTGATGCATCAGCTACGGAAGATGCGACCTCGACCACCAAAGATGCCGCTTCCACTATAACTGAAACTGAGGCGGCAGCTACAGAGTCAGAGAAGAAAGACGATGGCGGTACTCCTGTTGGCGCCATCGCCGGTGGTGTCGTTGGAGGCGTTGCTGCTCTTGCTCTTGTCGGTATTGCTGGGTTTCTGCTCTTTCGCCGACGCAAGAAGACTGCTGCTGCTGCTGCTCCTCCAGCTGGTGGTAACCCGCAAAACCCTCCACCAATGGCCCAGAACCCTCAGAGTCCAGGCTTCGTTCCTTCTTCGCCTTCGAATGCTACTTATCCATCAGGAGTGCCCTCGAACTTCCAAGGCTATCAACAGACATACGACCCTGCGTTGGCTACACCTTACGGCCAACCTCAAGGTTACCAGCAACCTGGTTACGGCGGCTACTCCCCTCAGCCCCAGGGATATCCTCAGCAAGGTTTCGGCCAGCAAGGCCAATATCCTGCTCAATATGGCGCTGGAGGTTACGGAGTTCCATCTACTTCACCTCCTCCTGGACAGTTCACACCCAGTCCCGGTCCCAACAAGGAAGGCCATGAGACTCCACAAGCTCAGGAACTGCCTGCTGTTCAACCACTTGGAAATGAGGGCAACCGCGCTGAGCTTAGCTAGAAAGCTCTTGATTGATATGATCGGAGTAAAAGGAGTCTTAATTTTTGGATGAGCGGGATTTTTGAAGAGTAAAGACTATTTGAACATACAGGTGGAATTTCAACTTACAAATGCATGGCTAATTGATTGTATGAGCTTTTACCAAATCTTACTACATGACAGACCTAACTGGGTTATTTTTTGATGAATTTTGGAATATGATTATATGATAATATTATCTTGAGCAAAACCTGCCACATGGAAAAATTCGTGATGTTGATATATTACTCATCCTTATGAACTCAAGCATAAATCTCACTCCCGATTTACGACATGCAGTCATCATAATCAAGATAACGCTTTATGCATGTCCGTTAAGCTCCAGTTGCTTTCCAAGAGCCTTGTCCCACCACTCTTCCCAGTCAAGAACCTTTCGGCCGAGTCTCGCTTCCTCAGCGGCAAAGACCATGGCGTGGCTACGTAAGACCTCGTCGAGGGTGCATCCAATAAACTCATCCTGCGCACGAGGAGCTTCCCAGCCATGGTTCTTGACACGGTCACATGCCATGACAAACTGCCGTGTAAGACCCAAGTCTCCTCCACCGTGACCAAGGTCTTCCACGCGGGGGTGATAAGTCTTTGTCTCGCCCGTGTTGAAGTCATCAACAACGATGCGTCGCGAGTCGGCGTAGACCTCACCATGCTCACCATAAAAGTTGGAGTAGCGCTCGCAGATCTTGGTTGTTTGGGCGACCATGTGCAAAGTGGCTGTCTTCGCAGGCTGGGTGGACTCAGGCCAGGTGATTGTGACGAATTGGTCATCACAAACGTTGTTGTCTGCTTCGAATACGCAACGGCCAAACCAGTTGCGGGATTGAACCTCAGACTTGGGTGTGGACTCATCATAGTCTTCCTCTAGGGCTTTCATGACGAGCTCCTCTCTCTTTTCTTGCGAAGGGTAGTCCTCTATGTCATGGACGACGATGCTGACAGGCCATTTAGTGTTGCCGGATTGTAGTCCCTTGAGCTTTGGGCCGAGGTAGATGTTCTTTGCTGAGAACTTGCACCCTTCGTCACCAAGGGGACACTTTGTGCAGTTTGTTGCTGCCCCTGCAGCCTTGGGCTTTCTACTCTTTTTGAACAGGTGGAGGCCGCCTGAGGAGGACACTGTTGACGGCAGATGTGGTTCACCCTCTCCTGCCTTCTTGGGGGAGCAGAGCAGCCAGAGCAACAGGTCGATATCATGACAACTTTTTGTCAGGAGTGATGGAGCAGTGGTGTTCTCATTGCGCCAGTTTCCTCTAACGTACGAATGAGAGAAGTGCCAATAACCCACAGGTTCAGTGTGAACTACACTTGATATATCACCAATGACACGGTTTTCGACGAGGAGCTTGCGCAACATGATATTGTGTGGACTGTATCGCAGTACGTGACCGATCGAGAAGATCTTTGAGGATTGCGAGGGGCGCATGGCTTTGTACATGTCGATACAGTCTTGAAGAGAGCAGGCAAGGGGCTTTTCGCACATGATGTGTAGGCCAAGTGGCGCGAGGCCAACGATAACCTCACGATGCATCTCATCGAGAACGCACACAAAGACACCGTCGACGCCTTCCGGAACATTTTCATCTCCTGCAGCAGCTCTCTTTCGACGATCTTGTTCATATGCGAGGAACTCCCGCCAGTCATGAAATGATTGGCCTTCTCTAGGGGAACCATCGCCCCAGATGTGGGCACGACCAATAGACTCGCGCTTGAACTTGAGGGGTTCAGCGACAGCAGCGACTACACCGTTGGAGACGCTGTCGATTGCACCAGCATAGTTTTGTCCTCGAGAACCTGCGCCGACTATGAGGAAGCGTGGTGGTGACTCGGACATTTCTGGTTTAGGAGGGGGTTGAGGCGGTGACTTTGTGTCTCCATTTTGGTCTGTTGTGAGTTTTGACAAGAGGTTGTTTAGTATTGTCGACATGGTGATATTGTGGTTGATTTGATGGTATAGTGATATTAAGTCAATACGAAAGTGTCAGATGTTTTATACGAGTCAATTGAGGCAAGCTGGATATCTCTGTTGAGGGGGCTCAAGTTGAGGAGTAGAACATCTGATGCAGTCCCCGATGGCCAGAGACACTAATTGAGAGTATGATTGGTAGATGGATAGAGAGGAGTATACAATGGCTAATCAATGATTGCTCTGAAACAGATACAATGTTGTAGAACGTATCATTCAGTTGAGGGCTGAAAGACTGTCCCTATCGTGTAGTTGTTTTCGTATATCGTGTTGCAGAAGTTGAGATAGTGGCCAATGAGATAGAACGCATTAATACATACGACGTTCCAGCGCATCGATTCACTACATGCACTAAGTGGACTGGACTGCAGTTGGCTGGCTCTGATACTCAACCCCACTAATAACTGCTAACCAAACTAACTTAGTGAAGATATGCTTAGGTTCCCATGAGAAAAGCCAGCCCTGCTCAGAGACTCTCAACGTAAACGTTACATTGCAACCACCCAAAACTCTGCAACAATGTCGACGGCAGTAGAAGCTCAGGCCGACAACCAGCCCAAGAGTGCTAGCGATGATCCTCTTGTATGGATCGACTGCGAGGTGGGTATGTCGTGTTACGTGGTAGAAAAAGGCTTGAGCTCACATCGTCCTTTAACAGATGACTGGTCTCGACCAGGACAATGATGAGATCATCGAGATTTACTGTATCATCACAACTGGAAACCTTGAGATTCTCGATGAAGAAGGCTTCCACGCCATCATTCACTTTCCCCAGTCTCGTCTCGACCAGATGGATGAGTGGTGCACAAAGACACATGCAGAATCCGGCCTCACCGCTGCTGTTCTCGAGTCTACGACTACCCCAGAGCAAGCCGCAGATGCTCTCTACGAGTACATCACTCGCTTCATCCCAGAGCGCAAGCGCGGTCTGCTCGCGGGCAACAGCGTGCACTGCGACAGGGCGTTTCTACGCCGAGAGCCTTACAAGCGTGTGATGAGACACTTGCACCATCGTATTCTCGACGTGAGCTCCATCAAGGAGGCCGCGAGACGCTGGGCGGCCAAGAGGATTGTGAACAAGGTGCCCAACAAGAAGGGTCTGCACAAGGCGAGGGATGATATCCTGGAGAGCATTGAGGAGGCGAGATATTACAGGGAGGTCATTTTTAGACCGACATTTGATGTTGTGCCTGCTAAGAACAAGCCCAACAAGGGAAAACAATAGTTTATGAATTATTATCGTGTTCTGATAGAGGTGGGTTATAAACTACTAACTATACCAGAAATGAACTGTGTGTCCCATATTGAAGGGGTGGCGGTCCAAGTGTCATGATTGAGCTCTCTGTCTGCAACAACTCTAGAGGTACCTTAAAAGCTCTAGCTCTTTTATTATGAGAAGCTAAGCTTGTGTCTCTTGTGACAAGCTTTTCGTCAAGATTTTAGCAGGAAAAGACCAACCAGATGAGATTAAATCATGTGTCAGTGCTGATTGCTATTTTCATGGCAGTTTCATAGATATCCATCAGCTTCCATCATGAGCTCTACTCTCATATTTACGTTATAATGCTGCATCTTGACCACATACTCCAGACACTGTAAACACTGTACATTTCTAGTGGAAGACAACTACAAACACAGTATCAATTGTGCTGCCCCTCCATTAGCTCGAGTGATATCATCTCGTCTACCCCACCAGAGGCCAGAGCTCCGTCAAGCTCCCCTCTTTTTGTTTCGGTCTCGGTCTCGACACCCTCTACCGACCGCTATCTTCGCTTCTCTCCTCCTCCTTTCTCTTTTTCTCCAACAAACCTCTCCCGAATTTACTCTCATACCAATCCATTTGTACTCCATCATATAAATCAATCATGGGTGTTCAAACAGTTGAGTTCAAGCCCTTCCAGGACCAGAAGCCCGGAACGTATGTCTCTCCCTTCCCCCTTGTTCTTGACCTTGAACCTGAAGATCTTCCTGTTGTGTTCCCCCACTGTCCCGGGAGCTACCGATGAATTGCTTATTCATTCTCCATCTCTACCCCAAAGCTTCAGCCTTCTCACTCCATTGGAAGCTATACTGACCTGATTCAATAGCTCTGGTCTTCGAAAGAAGGTCACCGTCTTCCAGCAGCCTCACTACAGCGAGGCCTTCATCACCAGCATTCTGCTGTCCATCCCTGAAGGCGTTGAGGGTATGCATGCAATCTTGCTTTACAATACAACACGAGCCATGATCTGACCCATTGATAGGCTCGAATCTCGTCATCGGTGGCGACGGTCGCTACTGGAACCCCGAGGTTATCCAGCTTATTGCCAAGATTGGTGCTGCATACGGCGTCAAGAAGCTCGTCATCGGCCAGAACGGTATCCTTTCTACTCCCGCTGCCAGCCATGTTATCCGTCTTCGCAAGGCTACTGGAGGTATCCTCCTGACTGCCAGCCACAACCCTGGTGGTGAGTATACTACACATGCCCGAACTTATAACCGTAACATAGACGCAATATCTGACCATCGACAGGCCCCAAGAATGACTTCGGTATCAAGTACAACCTCGCCAACGGTGGCCCTGCCCCCGAGTCCGTTACCAACAAGATTTATGAGTTCTCCAAGACTTTGACTTCATACAAGATTGCCGACATTCCTGATGTCGACATCTCCAATGTTGGTTCCCAGACCTACGGCGACCTCGAGGTCGAGGTTATCGACAGCACTGCCGACTACGTTGCCATGCTCAAGGACATCTTCGACTTCGACCTTATCAAGAAGTTCTTCTCCACTCACCCCGACTTCAAGGTCCTCTTCGACGGTCTTCACGGTGTCACTGGTCCCTACGGAAAGGCCATCTTCGAGCAGGAGCTTGGACTGAGCAACTCTACACAAAACTGTGTCCCCAGCCCCGACTTCAACGGCGGCCACCCCGACCCTAACCTTACCTACGCTCACTCTCTAGTCGAGGTTGTCGACAAGAACAACATCCCCTTCGGTGCTGCCTCTGACGGTGACGGTGACCGAAACATGATCTACGGCGCCAACGCTTTCGTCTCTCCTGGTGACTCCCTCGCCATTATCGCCCACCACGCCCACCTTATCCCTTACTTCAAGAAGAACGGTGTCAACGGTCTCGCTCGTTCCATGCCTACCAGCGGTGCTGTCGACCTCGTTGCCAAGGCTCAGGGTCTTGACTGCTACGAGGTGCCTACCGGCTGGAAGTTCTTCTGTGCTCTCTTCGACGCCAAGAAGCTCTCTATCTGCGGTGAGGAGAGTTTCGGTACTGGTAGTGACCACATTCGTGAGAAGGATGGTCTGTGGGCTGTTATTGCCTGGCTCAACATCATCGCTGGCGTTGGTGTCCAGAACCCCGACGTCACCCCCTCCATCAAGGAGATTCAGAAGGAGTTCTGGACCAAGTACGGACGTACTTTCTTCACCCGTTACGACTACGAGGACGTTGACTCAGAGGGCGCCAACAAGGTTGTTGGTGAGCTAGAGAAGCTTGTTGCCGACTCCAACTTTGTTGGCAGCACTATTCAGGGTGCGTACTTTTTCTATCGTCTGCAACAAGGACATGTGCTAACTTATTCCAGGCCGCAAGGTTACCAAGGCTGGCAACTTCTCATACACAGACCTAGACGGCTCCGTCGCCTCCAAGCAGGGTCTGTACGCCGGCTTCTCCTCCGGCAGCCGTATCGTCGTCCGACTCTCTGGTACTGGCTCTTCTGGAGCTACCATCCGCCTGTACATTGAGCAGCACACCAGCGACCCCTCCAAGTACGAGCTTGATGCTCAAGACTTCCTCAAGGAGGAGGTCAAGTTTGCCACTGAGCTCCTCAAGTTCAAGGAGCACGTCGGCCGTGACGAGCCCGATGTCAAGACCTAAATGGGTGATGTAATGAGTTGTGTTTAAGCCATGAACAGAAGAGATGGATGCAAGCATAAGATAATTCAGAGATTCTGAGGTTGTTATTACGTACAACAATATTGAAAAATTGAGCGTTTTTGAAACTACCAACCAACCAACTGGCAAACAGATGATGTGTTTTGTGAAGCAGGAGCACAGTAGCATGAGTTAGTGACACAGCATTAAAAGCTCTTAATATCGTTATGTTAAACAAGAGATGGCTCAACCAACTGACCATGAGAGCAAGAGAGTTGTGCTAGGTATCGTACAATCTGTTTCCCGTGACTTGAAATATATTACCAAGATAGTGAAAATCATTATTCGTGAGTCATCAAACCGTTATTTCTCTCGTGGGACGCCGTCGCTAGAAAAGCATAAACCGAATTCAATGGGCTATACATGTTGGAACAGGGGAAGTGTAGGATAATTCACATGGGCGCGAGGTCATGATGTTAGTTTAGATCTGAACCGTGGAGAGAGATTGTCGTTTCATCTCTAGGCCGTCGTATCTGTCGTTGTGCTCTCGTCTGTAAACGAAGGGGCAAACAACTCCTTGAAGCGTTTGGCCGCTGTCTATGTCAGTCTCTGTATAATCGGTGGTATAGATAACTAACCCTCTTCGCTGACGAATCGCATCTCGAAGGCACCGGAACGGTTGATCCGTTGGTTTTGCTGTCGGTATTCCTGGCAAAAGACATAGAGATGAATGTCGGCTAGGCGAACCCTGGTTTTGCTCACTCTCTTGATCCACCTCGGTGAAGCGGATTGATGTGTGACTGGGGACGTTTGTTAGTTGCATGTTTAGGTTAATTGTAGGCAAGCCAAAGTTCTGACGTACTGAACGCGGTCCAGACAGGACACTGTCGTAGATCTCCTTCCCAAATTGCAGCATGAAGACGGATGCCCTTTGTCACAAAGTCTTCATAAACGATAAGAGAATGCATGAAACCGTCATCTACAATTCGGCTACTGAAGTCAATAACAATCAACAAAATGTTAGAGGCGGTACGTACGCTTGAAACAACTTGCGCTCGCCCCAAAGACTGAGGTCTTTGTTTGCAAGCTGAACAGTCAGGTTGTCACGAATCTTGAATGATAGAAAGCAACAATATACCAAAACCATTTCTAAAGACATAAGCGACTTGTTGTGTGATTTATATGCCATCTTTGACTCACCTTCCCATGTCAGGAAACAAAGGTTGGCCCACTTCTTGGTACATTGCTCACTCGCACTCCATTGCCAAAACTGAAGACAACTTCCGTTGCGTTCGACAGAGAGCTCATGCGCTCCACGAAGCGAGAACCAAGGGGTACCCATATGGAAAGTTCGCAGAAGAAAGTAAGGACTTTGATCCTGTACACTCTCGTATACTACTAAAGTTATTTGGCGCTCATTGAAGGAACTGTTCATCCGTTAATCTAAAACCGACGTTGGTCAAGTGCATTTTGTTCTTACCGCATAAAGAGAATTCTTGCATCGCTAGGCATCTGGATTTGATTCCAAGGGACGAGTGGTCCCCATGCCTTGGATCTATGAACAGTTGAGGATGTGTGAACACAGCGATGTTGTATGGGGTACTCACGGCTGCTGATGTTTGAGTGCAGTTCGAGATGGCAGCGGCAGAGAGAATATCTTTTCAGACCAATGTATATCCTATTGCCTTTGTGAGAAGCCCATCTTGGATATAATGTTGTATTGACCTACCGCCATGGTGCTCGAATCATCGTCTAATACGGCGTCGAGTTGAGCAGTAGTGTTTAGACGGCTAGGGGGAGGAGCTGCTGTTCATTAGCTCTGCGTTGAAACTAGTGCCTATGTTCTCACGGATGTTCCGGGCTTCTCTGAGCTTCATCAACTGAAGCCTGGTTGTTTCCATTGTATTGAAGTCAAAGCTCAGCGACCTGTGCAATGGTGAGTTACAACTTTTACAAGTAGCATTGGGGTACCAAAGGCCAACCTTGTTAAGAGCTCTCGCAATAGCGTCAGAAAACGATTATAAAGGATGAACCGCTGAGACAAAGACAGACCTCCAGCTTCCTGGGCCATAGAATGATACATCTTTCGCCAACGGTTCTCTCGGGTGAGGGTCCTATCTTCGTAAAACGCGGTGATGTCTCGCAGCGATCTCGATAAACAAGGAAGAAGAATTTCGAGATAATCGAGCACGATGGGCACACGAGAGAAATGGACGCTGCAGTACTCTGGTAGTTCACGAAGCAGCTGGGCCGAAGCTCGGATCTCTTCAATGGCCATCATGAGATGAGAGTGATTGCCATCAGGCAAGGTGTGCCGGAGTCCTAGTAGCTGCATTGCAACGATATCCGCCCTTTCTGCCTCTAAGCAACAACCCTGGAGCAGGTGAAGCTCAAGTTGGTCGCCCAGAACCATCGCCATCATGAAAGTAGGCGTCTCTATCTCATCACATAACGAGAGGGACCACGATTGGTCTGATATGCTCTTTGTTCTGGCTTTGCCCCGGCCACACGCTGACAACAGTCGTGTCAGTTGGAATGATCGATCGAGGCAACGTATACGATAAAGAACCCGGAATGATTGATAGCAGCGGGGTAGCTGTTATGAATTAACGGTATAGACAAAGTAGATAACCGACGAGGATGATCAATTGTGATATCGTAAGTCAGATGAGAAACCAAGAATAGATTCGAGACTCGAGAAGAGATCCCTGGTTAATAATGGAAGAAGAGGGGACGACGGGTATGCAGGCCGTCAATAACGTGTGATCCGATCCGAGCAATTGTTCAACACCATCAAGAGGTGCACCCGCACCAGTCTAGCCATACACACGACCTTCCCTGACGTGGTTGGTGCACGGTTCTCAGTCTGAGCCTTGAGTGAGCCCATCAGATTGACGCACGTAATGTCCGAGGTTCTTAGAGGAGTAATCGTCCTGTCGTCGCCTCAGCTAAGGCCAGGCCTCAAGTCCGGGGTCTTGGACCACCTGATTGTCAGATCCCCTCGCATTCTACATAAGTCTGTGGCATCGACACTATCAACTTGGGTTTCATCGGGACAATCACACCAACGAGAGGAGATCGTTGTCTTAGCGAGCGAGGCATTGGGTGTGTGTCTGTCAACTCTGGATTTGCGCGCGAGCCTGAGCCAACTTCTCAGGCGTTGCCACGATAGCAAGCGTGCTTCGACATGACGCCAGGCAATGCATGAGGAGATTCGGGGGCAGCAATTGAACTGGATTAGGATAGGAATGGGTGGGCACTCGCACCAGTTAAGATGACCATTCCCAGAAGAGAGCAGCTGTACTGTTCTGTCCAGTGACAGTCGAGATGCGACGTGTTGCTACGACGGCGACCCTTGACATGCATCCGCGGGATGTGGACTCTTGTGTGGAGAAGATATGATGATAATGGGGATCGAGAAGGTGAAGAAGCAGCTTCGAAACAATGTTTGTGCTGGGGTATACCGCATTTCCCTCCTCGTCCTGATCTGACCTAAGTTGGCATGGCATGGTATAGCATGGCCTCGTGCTCATTCAATGTTGCTTGTACTCCACTTCGATAGCCGTGGGGGGTCCTGGCAATGAGGCTCGGCAGGACAGGACATGGTTGACGCCAGTCCAAGTGATTTGCACGAGGTTGTACGTATTGATTATGTGCGAGCCGTTCGTACGTGGGTAAACGTATAGGCTCTTGACAAGAACATTGTCTCCCTGTCGTCTTAGGGCAAGCATCACAACTTGCCTTGCTCATCTGCATGCTGTGGGTGATAGTAACAATGGTTTGGCCTCTCTCGCTGACAGCAAGCATAACGAAGGTTGGGCGATGACAAGAAACGCATATGGTTAATGTTGGTTGGCTTGGTTTCTTTACCCTCCTTCCCGTCCCTGCCTGATAACTATCAACCAAACCCAATCTCTACATGCAGGCAAGTACGACCTGGAAGAGATACCACCTTGCCTTTGTCAAGAAAGCTGTGAAAGGGTCTCCATTAATCAATTGGCAGGCCAAGAGAAGTAACAAATGGAGGTTATCATCATGCTACAAAAAGGATATTGGTTCTCAGCTTGACAAACGTTCACGAGCTTTCAATTCCAGGGACTTTGATTTACTTCCCTACTGGCCACCCTCAGCCACTTTCAAATAGCAAGGTGGGTTCACGCCTCAATAGCTTCAAGCCTCATAGAAATTTAAAGCTTGAGCTTCCACGTGGTGAATCAGAGCTACAAACCCTGCGATTTTAACAATGCATGTGCAAGGGACAAAGGCCAATGTTTTTACACTTTCGATTATTTGGGCCGAAGCTCCCTTAATTGTACAAGCATTCGTTTCCTCGTCCCATGATCCTCGAGTTCGTACGAGATCTGGTTCTCATGGCCAAGGGCACCCGAAGTAGAAGCTGGTAGCTTGATCGACCGTCCTCTAGATCATAATAAACATGTGTGGAACGACCCATACCCTTGAAAATCCCTAATAAAAAACAAGGCACTCTTCCTGTGCCATCATACACCGCCCAGACCCGAAATACAAAGAAGGACTTCCTGAATAGAATCTGTAACACGGCACTGACGTGTTAGGACTAATCCGATTCGGATTTCTTCTGCGAGCGACGCTTGGGTTTGACATCGGAGACTCCATTCTAGGAAGACTCTTCCTCCTCCTGGTCGGCCTTGACAAGTTGTCAGTATTCAGTCGGTACTTGGATAATTCTCAATCTCAACTTACGTTGTAAGCCTGCTTCTCGTCCTCGTATCGCTTCTTGTCGGCAGCAGCCTTGGCCTCATAAGGAGCACGCTGCTTCTCGTTGAGGGCCTTCCATCGCTCACCGAGGAGCTTGCCAACCTGGCCGAAAGAGATACCAGGGTTCTCCTCACGGACGTTCTCACGCTGCTCGTTGGCGAAGAACATGTAGGCGGAGAGACCACGCTTAGGGGCGTTGGGGTCTGTTACAGTCAGCAGGGCTCAATGAGTGGTGTAAAAGCTCGCCGCGTGCCATACAAAGATACAGCATAGTGTGTAATTGCAAACAAACGCGTGCAGAGTTGGGAATTGATCAGGACTTACCCTTCTTGGCGCGCTTGGTCACCTTGGTACCACGCTTTCCGGCAGCAGCCTTAGGCATTTTGAATGTGTTCTGTAAATGAGTGTAAGTAATTGAATATACCGATACTTGGACGACGAATAGTGCGCGAAGCAGCAAAAGCACAAGGGACTGCTAGAAGCGAGGCCGTAATGTGAAATGCGATGCCAGTGACGATGGAGGGGTAGCTCGAGCTAGCTCGGAGCTGAGCTGGGAGCAATACGGGTGAGGGCAAAGTGGCGAGGCGCAAAAGCAATTGCGCCTTCCAACGCGTGGAAATGCGCGTAAATTGAAGGGGGAAAGTTGTATAGAGGATTTGCGCGTACCTGAGGGGTGAATTTGAAAGAAAGGGATCGGTGTTGTTGATGTTGTCTGTAATGCGCTTCTGTTAGCTAAGGTGTTAAGCTGTTGCGCGATCGGCTATGTATGAGTGAAGGTGATGCGATAGCCAACACGATGCAGCTTGACCTTGCGATAACTTTTTCACTGGTAATCGAAGATCGAAAACAGATCAAAAAAGTTGGCGCAAGAACAGGCGCAAAGGTTGAATGCAAAAATGGTATGCGTTGTGGTGCGTGGCTTGTGAAGTATAGCAAAGGACGTTACTCACCACGAAGACGTGTATAGAGGCGTGTTGAGTGTAGAGACGATTTTGGGTGGGAGAATTGTATGGGAGAAAAGAGAGTGAGAGAGAATGTATGGGGAGGGCCAAGGCAGCCTTTTTACTATGGGGGAGTGATTGTGCGTGGGGAGGGAACGCGGCCTACCCAGCTACCACACTTGGACTGTTATGCAATGGGCTGGGCTGGGCTGGTAGGCTGGGCTGGGTGAGCTTGCTCTTGGTGCCCCCCTTCCCTTTTTTTCCCTTTTCCCTTACCCTTCCTTTACTCCTCCTCTAAGAAAATTAGGTGCGTGTGCGGTACGGTGCGGTGCGGTGCGGTGCTTGGAGCTGCACTTGCACTAGTACTGTCGCAGCAGTCTTGAGTTTGAGGTGAGGTCCATGTATCCGTACCTGTACCGCACCTGCGTTGGGCCATTTCTGCCCTTGGGGCATGCTACTAGGGGAAACGACCAGGACTCTGTCCAAGCCCCGTCATCCAAGCTCCTCAGGAGCACCTCTCTCTGACCACTCACCAGCGTGTAAGCGAGTGGTCCTGTTGCTATTGTTGTATGGTACTGTACGGGTACAAGCCGTACGCAGCCCGCCGCGCCGAGGTACAGTACAAAGCTCTTGTACTGCGACGCGGTCATGGTAATTCGCACAGTATACTTGCGTCTTTAGGAGTCATTCGCAAGCCCCTCTGCCTTTGATTACGGTACCTCTTACTCTGATCACTCCTAGGTAATCACACCCGCCTGACACTCTTGCTCTAAGCTGCTCTGACTCTCTCTTTCCCTTCTACGCCGTGCTGTCCTGCGCTACCCGTCCCGTCGTCCGTTGTTCCTGTCCAGTCACTGGGCTCAATCAAGCGGATTTACTAAGTGATACCGTAACTTTCTGCCCTTTGGCTTTTCCCCTGCCTGTCTTGGTCTCTGTTCAAGTCGACGTTTCTTTTTGGCTTCACATTGTCTCCTCTTCTACTACCTACCTACCTACCTACTGTACCGTACCTAGTCCCCTCCTGTCCATGTCCATGCCCATCCACCTCCACCTCCACCTCTCTGAGGCCGCTATGCTTCATCAATCATCAATCTCGGACTTGAAGTCGCGCTCACCATTACGCTCCGCTACTGACACCCTCCTCCCTGCTCACGTTCCTTCTCATGTTCCTTCTCCTGCTGCTCGCACCATTTTGACTCTTTCCTAAGTCTGTTGCTTGTGCCACACCAATTCATTGCCAACCGCGTACAACACCAACGCTTCCTGCTCAATGCGAATAGCGATTGATCAAGCCAAGTTTATTAGACGAATGTTTTAGCCGGAGAAGCAGAAAATACCTACGCAACTAACACCATATGACGTATAATGGCTTTTCAACTGATATGCTGTGTAGCCTTCGTCTTTCTTTCTTCGCCTCTCGCCTGGTGTTTGAGGGCGTTGGGTTTTATTCATGTAATCTCGAACTTTCGTGAGAGATGATTCGCTGAAATGACAACTAGCACTCAGATCACTCCCTCGTTTGCTACGACGCACGCAAACTTGCCACTGCCAGAGAAACAGCCAGTTACTGTACATAAGAAAGTATGCAAAATGGCAATTACTACAAATACCAGGCACTGAGATTGCCATACGAAAGACAGTTTCTCAACCAGATGTTGGTTAGATTCCTGTTCTCAAGTACAACCAAGTCGAAATTTGCTTGCTCTGGCTATTCAACATCACGAGTTCCAACGGCAAGCACAACCTGTGGTCGGAAAAGGGTCCAGTTATCGCTCCACGAGCATTGACTGAGCGAGCACCAGCAACCGGGCAACCAAATGCAATAGCCCGTTTCCGGGTTCGTCTCTAATAATACTGTATTCACAACTCGTCCGTTGTCCGGCCTTGGGAGGGATTGTCCTTCGAAACCCCAGCGCTAACTATCCTGTGCCTAAGACAATCTCGGGCTGTGTTTTACCTCACTATCCCTTACCCCTGCCATACAGACTCCGATGAGACGACCAGTTCGCGCATACCATGATGCACCATTCAAGCGCACATCACACTCAGTTCGGCACTACCTTGAGACAGTGGTATCACTTGCGTGACTCCTACAGCCAAGAATGATATTGATACAGCAGAAACGACTCGTTCGCCACGGTTGCCAGGCGACCCTTCTGCTCTGACTAGTTTTTACAATGGCTTCTCAGCTTGTTCATCGTATATTTGGTCACCAGGTGATTTTTAATCAACGCCAGGCTATCCGTCAGTTCTAGACCACTTTTCATTGTTGACTTGGAGAATAATGGGCGGCGGAGTATAGTAGGTACTTTAGCCGTGTGTGATCATAAGTACTGTCATACGAAAATTACAAGTACAGGTACTTGCTGATGCGTACCCTCCTCCCACGACCAGATGCTTGCTCGACCCCTCGCATTCATCCCTTTGTCACCTCGAACGTAAGGAGACAATATTCCGATACTCTCCTTCCTATCCAGCCTCTCACTTTCACACTGCTCCTCTAGCATATGCTTGGTATGCACCACCAGTTGAGATCTGACTATGAGGTACGCCTTAGCCTCTGGTTGATCGTTTGAGTCTAGGCCCGGACAAAGTTACCGTCGCCTCCCATCATGCTGCTCACTCAAAAGAGCGTGCAAGGACACAATGAGGTCCTAGCTTTAACAGAGGCAAGACGGGCGCCGTGCACCCGTGTATCACCACGGTGCTTTCTCAACTGTCGTTGGCAGAGTAGAGATTTTCACTATATTGTTCATATGTGCATCATCATCAGTGATCAGTGCGGATACATACCATAAAAACCCATCAAGGATCTGAATACATTTGCTCGAACTGTACACTACCAAGCAGAAAAAGTCAAGTCAAAGCAAGCGAATGTCGCTATGACGCGGAAGAAAGGTACTTGGCGACGCATACTCCATTTGCGGACATGGCGGGTACCACGAGTCGCGCGAAAAACCCTGTTGGTGTACTACGTAGTATATGGAGACATGGTCAACGGGCGAGCAGCGCCTAGCAGCAACGAGAGACCAGACAGGGCAGGGCAGACAGGCAGGCAAGCAAAAGCGCCCGGCGATGGCGGCTTTGCCGAGCATGTCTGGTTGCGCCGGACCAAAACAAGGTGCAAAGACACGCCGTAAGTGGCCCTTGAGAGAGGTACCAGTAGAGACTTGCAGCGGGTACGCGACACACCTGTCTTTGGGTGGTCATGTAGTCCTCCTGGCACCTGATACTGTGCTGTACCTCGACGCCGAGCCAACTCTGGGCTCACGCCAAAGCTCAGAACAGGGAGCTGAGCGGTCCCCCGCCCAAACCAATTCTCTCTGTTCCTCCCCACTCACTCTTCTTGCTCATTTTCCTGCCACCTGCTTTATACCTTTTTGACTTACTAATCTCATTTGAGTCCCTTTCTGCTTTTTTCTCACATATTGCGACATTCGCTCTCAATAAGGTACTTAGGTACATGTCCGAGAGCAACCGTACCCGGGCAGTGTCCCGTTTTCTTTAGAGTTCTTTACTTATGAATACAAATGAAAAACAAACTCATATTTCTTCTCTAAAGGCTAATAGAGGAGTTTATTTATACTTTCTCTCGCATTTACTTCTCGTCCCTCAAAGTCATTTAAGACAAGGTTTGGTTGTACTGTAGTCCTTAAATCGCTGCCCGATACGAGACCCTGGACATTAGTCTGGTTACAAAACGCGCCTTTTTTTTTTTTTTTTTTTTTTTTTTTTTTTTTTTTTTTTTTTTTTTTTTTTTTTGAATGCCGATCTGGTCCAGAATAAGGCAAATTAAGGGAGAGCATGACAATGGTGCCCGCAGCTGATTTTCTGTTGGTTATCATGCTCTATTCGCCTTTCACTTCGTCTTGAAGCTCGAAATTGCCAAGAGATATCACGTGTGTATAGCAGCCGGCTGATGGTCATAGCTTCATACATATACTAAACCCTATCGGGATATTCTGGTAGAATGAGATCATGAGATTCGGTTGTTGACGAATTGATGGAGTTTGAGACGAGGACGATAACTAGGGAGAAGCTTGCGATCCGTCACCTGCATGCTCTTCCAGGGACAGCCGCGAAGGCGCATCGCTAGTCGTAAAACCTGGCTGATGAGTATTTGGGAATCTTCCCTGCTTTCTCTCAAAGGCACCCATCCTCTCCTTATCTCCACGACGGGAGATCTTGCAAGTCCCGTCCTGGTCGAGAGGGTACGTATCCTTCCCGACGGGACGGGACAGGAGTCGACTTTCATGCCGGGCAGTTGGATCATCGGCAAGGAACAGGTCATCTAATAGTGAAGGTCAGAGAGACAGTGGGTGGTTGGTAAATTCGGTGCTTTAGAAAAGGGCCTAATTACCAAGTACCATCATTCTTCAGTCTCAGGATCGAGCACAGCATCCCGCAGTTCATCGTCTCGAACCCAGTCAACGCCACTACCGACGATTATACCTCCAGCCACACCTTTGACGACCCGCCATCTCTGCTTGCTCGCCTTGACCTCCGCCTCGAGTTTCTCCTGCTCTTCCATCATCCTGGAATTGTTAGGAGGGACTCTCTTCTTGAGTTTTGCTTGATCCGCTAACTCAAACAGTTCGGCTGCTAAAGTGACGTTTTGCCGAGATTTCTTCAGTGTATCACTTTGCGCGGTTGTCAACGCCTTCCAGACCTTGTTTGTCTGCGAAGCCTGTGTTGCGACTGAGATAGATGCATCGTCTCTTCGCTCGATGTATGGCAGAAGCTCACTGGCAAACGTTAGGGAAGGGTCAATTTCACCAGAACGAACGACATACCGCTCGATGGTAGCTGTTTCCGCATAACTGTGAACAGCCTTGAGTATAGGATTGGCTGCCACAACGGCTTCAATCACGTCGTTCCTAAGAACATATTGTGCTCTAGTCTCCAGAAGTTCTGATCGTGCTTTTTGTGTTTCTTCATCGGTGAATGACGCAGAATCATCTGATAATAGTGAGCACATGCAGCGAGGTTGCTATAAGGGAGAACAAACCTGACTGATACGTTTTTTGGGCATTTATAATAGCAATTTCCAGTCGGAGTTCTTGTAGTCGATCATATAGTGCGAGAATCTTCTCTTCATCTTCTGATATAGGCAAATGAGATATTTCACTGTGACCATTTACCATGGAAACATCGCCTGTGTCCTCCATTGTGATAATGAGTTGATTGTCAGGTAGATAGTTACTCTTTGTTGGTCAACTCTCCTTTGCGGTGCCTTGACAACCAACCTACAGACGCGTTGTAACTTTCGTTACGGTAGTTGCCTGTGGCTGTGATCTGTGGCACTCATCGTGTGGCGCCCCACGAATAAAAAAGTGCCTGTCACAAGGCACCAGTCACGCTAACACCAGGCTCTCATGTCCAAATAGTAATCTGTGGATCCTTCGTCACGCGAAGATATAACTATAGACCCGGTCATTCAACATCATTTTGACGGTTTAGTTTTGGTGGTCATAACCATACTTCTACTGAAGTCACCCCTTCTCTCTTGTAGGTCGCAAATCGCGGCATTGTTTTCGACAGGAGATGTCTCGGGATGGCTCTCCAGGTGTTGATAGCCCATACGGGCCTGCGGCTGGAAGTCGATACCGCACAGTTCTCCATGTAAGCCTTATCAGCACCACTTTGATGCCATGATAGCTAACTCAAGTACAGCCTCGATGATCTCAAAACCTGGGTTTCCAAGAAAACCTCGATACCACCACAGCATATTGTTGCCTTGACCCCTCATGGCCGGACTGTCAAGATTACGAACTTACATACAGAGGTTTGTTATGTTACCTATCCAGGCACACGACACTGCTAACTGTATCCCAGAAAGAGATATTTGTCTACGACATCCGAATAAGCTCTCCAGGCAATGCGAACCTCATCACTCCAGTGCAATCCCCGAAACGGTACGCCATTCCAAATGCGCCGAATACGATCGACGACGTACAATCAATAGCATCATGGCAAGAACTATACAAGGAGCGCCGGAACTGGGCGATGCATCTTGCGGAAGACTGTGGGCAGATGAACTCGACTGCCCTAGCACGATACAGCGAAATCGATGTTATCATCAAATGCCTGGACGCTGCTGTTGCGAACCTCGAAATCAGCATCAAACAAATCGAGCCCAAATACAACGACCTCAAGAAATGGGTAGCGCCCGCACTGGATGAGCATGCGAACCTCGTCGAAAAATGGGACCAGTATCTAGAACTTGCCAAGAACACGCCTGTTTCGCCCTCCATGGTCAAATTTATGACTCGCCGAGAGATCAAGAAGTCTAAACCAACCTTGGAGGATCTCATCGAACTCGATACAGCAAAGAAGGCAGGGAAATTGGCACCAACCGCCCATCGAAGGTTCAGCGATAAGGCAACCCAGCTTAGCAATACGGCGTCCCAGATGTATCAGAGCTTGGAGTCGTTGATTGCCGATTTTGAGAAGCTTATGAGCCGTTCTGCTCTTAGCCATAGCACAGACTCAGCACAACTCCTTGAGGATATTGAAGCAGTGGTGAAGCAGATGGATTCCGACTACCGAGCAGCACTAGGATATGGCAACACACAACGAGATGTGGCACAAGCTTCCAAGACGGCTTCGGTCCATACCGAGCATCTGGTGCCGACACTAAAGAAGCGAGTGAAGGAGATGGAAGAGCTACTTCATTACGGGACAGATGCACGCAACTCTATCGCCTCGGAATCGGCAAAGTTCATGCGCTATGTTACGGAGATCACGTCCTTACACAGCAATGTCAAAAGCCAAATCAACGTGTTGAACCAGTCCGAAGACGACATGACGACATTCGATTACCTTCGCCTCATTCATCAACTTCCCTACATGTATGCAGCTTTCGTCGCAGAAGCAGTCCGGCGCCGCGAATGGGTTGATAAAGTCAAGACCGATTCTTCTACTCTGGCAAACGAGATGGCTTTGTTCCAGGACGAAGAGTCTAAACGTCGGCGCAAGTGGCAGAAAATGGTTGGCAGCATGTACGGTCCAGATTTGGACACAAATGTCGTGGGCCTCGAAGTGAACCTGCTCGGAGAAGACACGCCCTGGCCAGCTTTAACCAAAGACGACCTAAGAGATTTCATCCATATACTGCAAGAGCAGCCTGTTGACCAGAGCGTTTTGGACGACGTAGTCAAGCTTGTACAAGATCTTGATAACCCAACAAAACAACAATCCAAACGACTCAAGGCTTTCAAAAATGGCAGCATACATGAGGCTGCACTTGGCAGGAGCGGACTCATGATCCGAGGGGATGACGATTTACTGCAATCGCTGCAAGAAGACAAGGGCAAATTGGAGAACAAGCTCAAGACAGCCGAAAGTCGAGTGCGTCGTTTGGAAGACTTACTTCATCGACAGAGCCAAGCCAACCGTCCTGGAAATCTTTTCCAACCTCAAGGACCCCAGCAACGCGAAAGAGGGAACTCCGGGTCATCCGTGAGATCAAGCCGATTTGATGACCGTAGGCGATCTTCCGAAGGTATCGACCCTCTAATGCGACGAATTACACAACTGGAAAACGAACTACTAGAGGAGAAACAACGATCTACCCGTCTGCAACAGGAGCTAACGACCCAATCAAATAACCATGAGAACGTCAAAGGTCAGCACGAAGACTTAAAGGCCCAGCATGAAGACTTGAAAGGTCAGATGGCGGAAATTAACATTACCAAACAAGATCTACTTGAGAACATGGAGGCCCACGAGCGCGAATTTGTCGAAGAGCGTAAGAATCTGGAGATCGAAATCAAAACTCTCAAGGCTCGTCTGGAGGATACCGAAGATGAGATCGAGCAATTCGATGAATCAAGGCAGCACGAAAAAGCCGGATTGGTCGTGCGGGTGGAAGAGTTGGAGGCCGAGCTGGAACAAGCTAACAAGCAGCGACAAGCCGACGCGCTCAAGGCTCAAGGCCAGGTTGACTTCTTGCGCAAAGAAACTAAAATTCAAAGAGAGCAACAAGAAGCTCTTGAGCAACAAGTGCAGTCGGCACAAGAAGAGGCTCAAACCGTCTCGAAAAGGTTAAGTGTTGCCGAAGAGGCTTTGGATGACCATTGGCAAGCCTTGACGAAGCTCTTCACTGAGCTTTCGCCTGACGCTAGTATCCCAGACAATCTTGTAGATCTTTCAGATTTACTGCTTACACAAGCCGGGACCTTGGTTGAAAAGTCACGAAGCTCAGAAGCAGACATTGAGTTGCTCAAGACTCAGGTGGAGCACTTCAACTCAACCATTTCAGAGCTCCGAGAGCAGATCTCCCAGAAGGATACTAAGCTTTCTGAAGACGAAATGACCACAGTTCATCTCCGCGAAAATCTGGCCGAGGAGCAAGCAAAGGTGTCCGCTCTCGAGAAAGAACTCGCCGATGGCAGAGAGCAACTTACGGAATTACGCGCAAAGCTCAGCGACGGCGAAACTGGCCCCGAAGCCCTGCAGACGAGATTAGAGGATGAGGAGAAGAAGGTGATGACCTTGGCCGAAGAGGTGGCCTCGAAGCAATCTCAAGTCGGCAGCCTAGAGGAAGAAATTCGCATGTTCCAGGAGAAGGTCGAATCCCTCCAGGGCAAGATATCTCACATGAACAGCCACTATGAGCATCGAGATGAGAAGACGAAGGATTTGACACAACGCCTCTACTCTCAGAATGATCGTATGTGTCGATTGTTGGAGCGTATGGGATATGCAGTCACCCGAAAAGATGGGGAGATGACTGTTACCAAGATCCCACGTTCCGAGAGAAACGCCCAGAACCTCAACGACTCTTCTGACCCTAGCTCGTCCATTCGAAAATCCGGAACTCTCGGCCGTGTCTTGGGTGATAGTGTCGATCTAGAACTACTCTACTGGCTTAACAGTTCCGACATGCAGGCTGAGGACAAGAAATACGAGACTTTCATGAACAACATAGGTAAATTCGACATGGAGCTCTTCTCTGAAACTATTTACCGCAGAATCAAGGAAGTGGAACACATGGCCCGCAAATGGCAGAAGGAGGCCCGATCTTATAGGGAGAGGGCACACATCTTGCAGAAAGACTCTCACGAGAAGATTGCTTTCAAGCACTTCAAGGAGGGAGATCTGGCTTTGTTCCTTCCGACTCGCAACCAGCAAGCCGGTGCATGGGCTGCCTTCAACGTTGGGTTCCCGCATTATTTTCTTCGCGAGCAAGATGCCCATCGTCTACGCCATCGAGAATGGCTTGTTGCTCGTATTTCGCGGATTCAAGAGCGAGTTGTCGACCTTTCCAAGAGCCTTCAACCGAGCAGTGAGACGGATTCGATCAACGACGAGGAGAATGACAATCCGTTCCAATTGTCAGATGGTTTACGTTGGTATCTGATCGACGCTATGGAGGACAAACCGGGTGCTCCCTCAACTCCTGGGATGGGCAAATCAACTGTCGCGGCCAATACCGTGGAGGCAACAGCCAACATTCACACTCATACTGCGGGTGGAAAGGGTAAGAGCCGGGAAAGCGTTACTAGCATTGAAGGTATTAACAAGACTTTATCCAAGAGTCTTGAGAGTAGGCGTAGTAGTACCAACTCCAAGAAGGCCCTGCCCTTTCAACTCGGAGGTACAGCTTTGTTGAAGAATAGTGCTTTGGCCAGCGAAACCAATTCACTCCGTGCGCATCCTGCCGACACACCCTCGGGCACAAGTCCAACTCAAGGGGGACTTCTCACAGCGACCACTGCCAGCCTGGCACCGAAACCTGTTTCCGAAGGACAGAAGAACGAGCAACCAGGGCTCCCTGCTAGACAGCCTTCGGACGAGTCGTCGACCCAAGGCGGCGGTGCCAGGGCGGACGAGGTACGAAACGTCGACGCCCTTTTTGGACCGTGATGATGGGTTGCTGATGGTCTATTAGCAGCCCCGAAATCTCGTACAAAGAGAAGATTCAGCCGGGAGCCCGACGAAAAGATCGATTATATGGGATTCTTTGTGGAGTGTTGACTACAACTATGAGAGCGGAAGCAGAAAGTAGCTAGTTGGTCTGTTTTGATAAATTCACCTTCCCCTGCGCTCAAGGAGTAGGTCCTCTTTGGGAAGCGGTGGGTTTTCTTATGTTTGGCGCATCGGCGGTGTCTAAGAGACTGGTGGATAGACTTAAGGAGCATTCTGGTTGATTAACAATGGTCAGGAAATGGGAAATTGAGGGATTACTAGTTAGGGGGAGCAATATTGGGTCAAGATTACACTCTATGAAACAACTTCAATTCAATTGACAATTTTAGAGTCACATGGATAACACATTGAGATAATTCTTTACTTACCAGGGAATATATTCAGGGGACAACAGAGACCAGAAAGGTGATGAACACGAAACACAAATTTGCTCAGGATAGGTACTAAGTTGAATCATGTTCTGTTCGTGTCGTGGTTTCCCTTGACAATTATGTTCGGCGTGTAAGTGAGATTATCGCTGACGTCAGCTCTTTCATTGGTGTTCACGAGTCTAAGCTTATCGTACTGGCCATGATGATAAGGCGAAACCAACATTAGATACTCCGTCAATGCGCATTGAATAAATCACAATTCTGCTATGAACATGTAAATACCTAAGATTCAAGTTATTGATTGTCACCGATGTCGTCGACACAATTGGATGCGCAGCGTGCTCTGCCAACCGAATTACTCTACCATGTCATCGAAGCTGTTTTACCCTCAAATCCTCGCTCGTTGATCCCGCCATCACATATTTCCACAAAGACATTACTCTCTTTGACTCGAGTCTCACGCGATACTTATGGGTTAGCTAGTCGGCTGCTGAGAGAACGATGTCTCTATATCGACACCAGCCGAAGACTTGCGCAATTACTACTATGCGTCCCTCGACTCGTACCAAGCCTTCCACCTATCATGTCTCTGAGGAACATCACATCACTATATCTGGCCCCGTTCGGTGACAAACTTGACGACCTTCCTACAGCAATTTGGGTGCGCGAACTCTTCTGCGAAATATGCAGCACATTGCGCAGGTTGGTTGTCAGCATGCCATTTGAGAGTCTGGAGCTACTCGACGACCACTTGGACATGAGGAGGGTTCTACGTGAAGGCTTCGAGCGATTGGAGAACTTAGAGGAGTTTGTGTGTCTCGGCGATTATCCGGTGTTGAGTATCCAGGACGCCCCTACCGAGGTCTGGGGTTTATGGCCGAATCTCAAGCGTCTTACGATATTTGGAGCACCAGTTGACAACCACTGGTTATGGTGGTACATTGCATCGCAGCGCAATCTCGAACACGTTATCCTCGCGCGGTCTCTGGGAGTAGAGGCAGCCAATATCAAAGAGGAGTATTTTCACAAACTTCCTCGAGATGACATGCGGCTTGACCGGAATATAAAGATCACTCTGTTGGACGCGGCTTTTGTGTGGAGAGGTGTCAAGACGTCGCGTTGGAAGGAGTATGATCCCAAGGGACGGATGACAGTTGAGCTGTATGATGTGCCGACATCGTTTTATGGCGATGAGACGCCTCGGGAGCTTGTGACAACATGGGTAAAACGTGGTGCTCTGGATGGGAGTTTGTGGGATTGGAAGGGGGATGCGGTTAAGGAGACCACAACCAACGATGCTTGATGTAACCACTTGATACCCATACTGAAGACTTTTTATTTATCCATGCCTTGGTTAAAGCCTTTTGGAGTGGGGTTTGAACATTGTGATGTCCGACGAATTTTATCCGTAGATGCTTATTTCTGATCAAACTTCCTGTGAGTTCCTTTATTTTTTAAACCCCCCATTCCTTTGGAGCAGTCTAGGAACCCCAAGTACATCATCTTGCACGGATGCAGCGGAAACAGATCTCAAATAATCGTCCAATGTGAAGCTCCAGGGTAGTTTTTCACGCCCCCCAACTGCATTCCCACTACCATGACGGTGGTCAGCCGCCCCAAGATTTGGGGGTCCCGAAGCCAAAAATGCCCCCGAAGCTTCCTCCGAGGGCCCTGGACTTTAGGCGGGGGATGCGGCAGGCTGCAGGCTGCAGGCTGCAGGTGGGCTAGGCGGGCTGACTCGAGAGAAACGCCCAATAACCGGAGCTTCTTTCTTTGTTCACCTGCCAAAATGGGGTGGCATTTTGTAATAGTGGGGTACCTCCGGCTTCGCTTTCTTCCAGAAAACCCGCCTTCTCATGGTAGAATCCCCGTGTTTCCCCCGGCCGTTACGTTTTGCCAAAAAGTTAGGTGGATGTTTCTCCATAATCTACCTCACCGGGACCAGCCTGCCCAGCCCAGCCCAAACCAGACCAGTCCAGTCCAAGCCAGTGCAGTACAGACTAGACTTTGCCATTTCTCGATTTCTGTTACATACTCGATCCTCTTGCGCTCTTTTGACATCTCGGCCGATCCTGTCATGTTCAACTGCTCCACGGACTTATACACTATTGTCGAGAGCTAATCCTCTGCCAACACGTAAAAAAAAAAAAAGCCTCGATCGCATATCGAACTCGATACCAAGACATGCTCCGAAGCCACCGTCCTGCAGTGACCGTTTGACCTTGTCCGACACGAGCTTGTTCTTCACTATCCCTCTCGTTCTCCAAATCCTCGACCGATCCCGAGCCCTCCGAACCGGCCATTAAGTCACTGCTGAAAAATGCCCGATAAACCTGCCTCAGTTGTGTCATATGCCGCAGGCGCCTCTCTTGCTGCTGCTGCGCTGATCTATGTATTCGCGCCAAATTTTTCAATCGACCATGACGCAACAAGTTCAAAGAAAAAGTCAATCGTTGGCTTGAGGAACCAGGCCAATGACTGCTTCATCAACTCGGTTCTGCAGGCCCTTGCTGGTCTGGGGGAGCTGCGCATATACTTAATTCGCGAGACGCACCGTCGCCGTATCGAAGACCCTGCTGTGTATGCTAGTCTCGTCCAACCAGAAGGTAAAGAGATCGCGCAATGGAAACTTCAGGGTTTACAAGAGGGACTCGTTACACAAGGACTCAAAGAAATGCTGGACGCGCTTAATGAGCGCCCCATCTACAAGAAGTCCATATCGCCATTCCAATTTGTTAAGGTTTTAGAGGCGGCCTTTAAGCAGAGGATCAGCCGTCAGCAACAAGACGCGCAAGAATTTCTTCAGATTGTTGCTGAGCGACTCAAGGATGAGTACCATTGTGGTCAGCGAGCAAGATTACATGTGCGACGACGTGGATTGTTCCCGACCAACAGCGCCACCGACACTAACAAGACAGGCGAAGATCAAGTCAATGGTAAGGACAGCGATGAATCTTCTCAAGAGCAACGGCCTGATACGAATGGCGACAACGAATCCGCCATCGAGCCCTCCGAGAAAACCGAGATAACCCAGATCAACGGCCAACTGCCCATAGAGCTTGAGGAAGGCTTCCCAATGGAGGGAAAGTACGAGTCAAACCTTGAGTGTCAGACATGCCGTTACAAGACCAAGCCTCGAGAGGAGACCTTTTGCACTATCACGTTGGCTGTCCCTCAAGTTTCAGGCACAACGCTGAATGCGTGCTTCGACGGCATATTTAAAACCGAGTACATCGACGACTTCAAGTGTGAAATGTGCCGGTTGTTGCAAACAAAGGCAGACCTAGAAGCCGAGATGGCCAAGTCGACTTCGGAAAGTTTCAGGGCGCAAGCTCAGGAGAACATCGACAAACTTCAGCACGCAATAGACACAGACCCTGAGAACCCACCAGAAGGCATCGAACTTGGAGATATTCGCTATGCGCCCAAGAGAAGGATTGCAAAGACAACTCGGATGTCCATATTTCCAAAGATTCTGGCCATTCACTTGTCTCGCTCTATCTACGATGTGGGACAAATGACACAGAAGAACTCTGCCAAGGTAGTCTTCCCCGAGCAACTGCCTCTAGGCGGCCTGATGGATCAAAAGAAATACAAATTGCTCGGTATGGTAACCCACCGTGGCGGGCACAACAGCGGCCACTATGAAGCATTCCGACGACAGAACGTCGCCGCACCTTTCTCCAACCCGAATACCTTCCAGGCTTCCGAAGCGTTCAGCAAGACACCGACACCTGCAGGAACACCCGTGATCGGTGGCGGACCAACACATAGCCCAGCGATATCTACTCCCGACCTTTTGTCAGGCTCGTCTGGTAATTCGTCCACGCCGTCTCTGGATTCATTGCCAGTCCCACCTAGAAGCGTGCCGGCAGATCTACGTGACTCGGTGAGCATGCCAGCAATCGGCAAGCCGAAGGACCCTGAAACCAGCAGTCTTCGTTCTGTGGCAGCGTCTACCAAATCTGCCCTATCTAGGCTCGCATCGCCCAAGCAGACCAACAGCAGCTCGTCGCCGCCCAAACTCGTTCCATCAAATATCTCGAAGCGGTCAAGAAAGCGTAAGCCCGCATCTGACAAATGGTGGCGCGTCAATGACGAGAAGGTCAAAGAAGCTAAGACGAGCGAAGTCTTGGGCATGCAGAGAGAAGTGTATCTGCTATTCTACGAGCTTGATAAGGATGCTTAGAACACTGAGCCGGTTCGTGAAAGAGATGGATTTCGTGTGATATCGCGATGTACAAGCTTTGTCACGCTTTCCATGCGTTTTTGTTGGAGAGTTTTTTCTTTTATTCTCACTTGTCCATTTGCATAGGGTTGGCGTTTCGAGCAAAACAGATATGAGGTTTTCCAATACTGTTAGATTCCATCGTCTTTTTTCATACCGTCGTTGAAAGAATATCCGTGGCTTGGATAGGTATCAGGGAGCGAGTTGAGAGGAGAGGAAAACTGTCAGAAGATGGAAAATAGCGTCTGGCATACATGAAGGCATCGTTAGAAAAAGAAGCAAATCAATGTGAACATACGCATTCATGGAAAGGACATATCAACGAAAGTGATTGCCGTCTCGAACAGCCACCCATTGCAGATACAGCACACATAAGCTCCATGATGTGTAAGTTTGATTAGAGCAATAGTTTGACCCGGTAATGCTTATAAATAACTCTACACATGTCCGAGAAATCTTATTTACTCCAAAAGTAAAGACCAGCTTTACTGCCAGACTATAAATAAACCCCACGAATCTCTACAGTCTAAATATACATACAACATAGCTGCATATAGTCGTCGTAACAAGATTGCATTCTGTCTTGCAGCTAATTAGGCCCCACAGTGAATGACTCAGCAGAATATAGAACAGCTAAGAGTCAACAGTTTCGAGATGACGACCACCCCAGCCTCGCTGATACAAACGAGGTAGCTCTTCATATTGCACTAATATTCGGCGGTATTTCTTCATATTTTAAGATCACCTCTTCTGGATTTCCAATTCGTTCTCTAATTCGGCATAGAGCTTGAGTGCGAGTCTGCGGGTCTCACGACAAGGAAGAAACCATCCCAGATCTTTCGCTTGGTCCTCGAAGGCGCAACTAGCTTTACCAACCACATGGAACATTTCATCTCATGAAACTGATCATCCGAGGATGTTCTGGTTAGAAATTGACATTTGACAAAAACCTCAAAGTTTCTGATGAGATCGTACTGTACAAATACAGACAGACACATTTCATAACCGAGAACACCTTTTTCCATCTCATATTATAGCGACTTTGTCATAATGGTTGTCATTTCTCGACGTACAAGACGTCGCCTACGGTCTATTTTCATTCTTCTCCTCATATCTGTCTTCATAATCTATTCTATCCTCCCTCACGACTCAGCTGTCCGTCTGGCCCTTGTCTTCAATGTTTCGCGCTTCTTCAATTTCCTACGCGGTGCAGCATCAAACAAAGATGCTTGGTTATGGAAACCTCCACGATACACCGTGGATCTAAGAAATGACGTGGGGTATCTCATCAAAACTGGCTATGGAACACGTCACAGGGTAGCCGAACAGCTCGCTGCCTTCCAGGCAACAGGAGGATACCTGGGAAAGGAGGGCGAGAGCTTTCTCGTGGTTGGAGATTGGACAACCGTAAATCAGACAGATGCGAGTCTGATAGGGGCTACGGTGCATGATGCCATCAAAAGGGTAATGGAAACCAAGATTAAGGGGAAAATTGATGATTACCCAAGACTTGTCAAATATATGAGTCTCCAAGCTAGGCTCCAGGCTGGAGATGAGGAAGAAGCTCTGAAAATTGGCCAAACTTATGGATGGGAGCTTGATGCGCTCAAGGTATGTCTCTCTGGATGACAAGTCTTTCTAATTTGCTGACGGAGATAGTTCATCATGGGTATGGAGATGATATACAATGAATTTCCCGGTAAGAAATGGTACATCATCTTGGATGATGATACTTTCTTAATCCGGCCGTCTCTGGAGCTCCTCATGGGCCATATTGATTATCGAAAACCCCAATATATTGGCAACGCAGTGGGCGATTACAAGGCACGCTTCGGACACGGAGGATCTGGCATTCTGATATCCGGAGAAGCGATGCGGAAATTGTTTCAACATCCGGGCATCGTACAAGAAGCCTACACCGAGTCCATGACAGAGACGTGGGGAGATCGCCTGGTGGCGACAACACTACAGAAACTGGGGATCTACATTGAAGAGGCGTATAATCATCATTTCAACGGTGAGCCTCCGTCCATCACACGCATCTGGGGTGACCGTTTTTGCTCACCCCTGGTTTCCTTCCACGGCCTACGGAAGCCCGGTGAGATGCGCCGCGTCGGAAAGACCCTTGCGGAGATAGACCAGCCGGTGTTATGGCACGATGTCTGGCAGTTGTTCGGGGGGTCAGCCATATCGGCGCTCGAGAGCCGGCCGACCGAGTTGATGGCGGATCATGTGGGTAAGCCGGACGAGCACACCCGCTCGTGGGGCGACGTCAGAAGCGCCAACGCTTGTCAAAAGCGATGTGAGCAAAGTGGACGGCGCTGCTTGGCATGGACATATGAGATGGAGATTGAGAGGTGTCACACGAGTCCTTGGCTGCTGCTAGGGGCGGAGGGCGCTACAGGAAAGGCATCGGGGATAAACTGGCCTGAGGTGAAGCCATTACTCAATGGCTGCAGATAACGGCAAGTTCCTGTCAAATAGAAAGGGCAGGCAGGCTCTTCATGATCAACACTGGGGTCCAATTGTGTTGCATAAGTTCGAAACGGTGTCGAAAGTTCAGCGTTGGCGAGAGGTGTCTGACGATCTTCTGCTCGGGTCTTTTTTCCGGCCTAACGTGCGTATCATACCATGTACCATCTTGTATCATCCCCCTTTAGCCTCAAGTACAGTCCATGTTTCCACCTCTAGATTAAGGCAGAAAGTAACGCCTCATTGGAACGTCCCCGAGTACTGGAGACCCAAGAGCCGACCGCTATTGACAACTGGTGGGGAGAGGAGAACCGCAACGTGGATACTCTGTACCAATTGTCTGCACGCACGGAGAAAAGGAGCCAGGAAGGGGGCTGAGCCAGCGGAGTAGTATTGCAGAGCAAAGGTCGGTGGGTGTTCCAGGAATCCGGGAACTAATCGTAGGCGAGAGAGACTCAGCAGCAAGGCGAGATAGTGAGATGCACAGAGAAAGCCGGTTGGCTCAACTGCTTGCCTCCTAGTCTAGCCCCTTGTTGGCGGCTTTCGCTCGCTTGCTTCCCGTCGCTTCTGTAAGCCGGGATGTTGGCTTTGACAAACAGGAGTGAGGGTGATTGCTATTGCCGTTGTCCACTTGTACTGGAAGGTACCGTGCGGTACAAGACTGTAGACAGAGTCTGAAAAGGCGGTAGAGTGGGAACCATCCGAGGACCCATGTGGGCGGGTGGGTATCAGAGAACCACGACTTGAGGCTGTGGAGAGGCTCGTCTCGCTTGCACCGGGACCTTGCCGGTTAGTTCGTTCATAGTAGTAACGGGTATCGGTATAGGTCTAGGTATGCACCTGAAGCGTGTACGGATACGGCCAGAAAGCTAAAACATCTCCGAAGCAAACTGGCGGCTCAAGGCATGTATTTGTCTTGCTGTGCTATGGTTGATGCATAGCTGTTAGCTGTTTTGGGCTTTCCATCTCCCAGTCAGGTATTGGCTTCCTAAGCATGGAGCGAACTGGAGTAACACAGATAAATGGCAGGGATACCAGATTGGCTGGAAATTGGAAGAGGGGGAGATGATATTGGGTAGATTTCTTAAGATTGGGAAGCCGTGGATAACGGCAAGATTTGCATTTGGCCGTAGCGGATACCTGCTTTTGGAGGACGACCGGCTAGAGAAACAGAGGAGCAAATGACGAAGGTCAATCGTTGATGCTCGGATAATTTTGCTTTGTACGGAGTAGTTTGGAACGATACGATTTTCGGATACCCAGTATCAATGATGTCTTGAGTCTCGAATTGATAAGTGGATAGAAGGAAGATATAGTAGAGAGGTAGGTAGCAGAAGCAAGTACTAAGCGCGGGTTGTCTGCATTTCTGACTCAGCTCAAGTGCAGGTAGGTACTACCTAGGTGCGGTGGTAGGCTTTGGATTGGGTTCTTTCCTTTGGCGGAAGGGTTCGAGCGAGGACCGTCTGGTTGGTACCTGGCATTAGCGCCTTCCATAGAAGGCTTGGAAGCCAACAGGAGTCCTCTAGGGGGGTGATGCTGTGGGGTCAGTGGCTTGCGGGGGATAAGGTTGACAGCGTTGGAGAAGCTCGAAGAGAAAGGAAGGAAGCCAGGATACGGATACGCAACCATCGTCAATAGTAGTCATCGACGGTTTGTACGGGTATCTTCCCTAGCTCGAGGCATAGTCTAAGATATCCATAGTTGGCTGCTCACACGTTTACTAGCAGGCAGTGAGAGAAGAGAGAACAAATGGATAACCGCTAACTCGGGCCCTTGATGACCTACAGTGATTACTTACTATTCAGGTCTAGTTCAAGCGTTAATCTCAGTCCGAACTTCATCTCTGGGTAATAAACTAGGCACGGTAGTAGGTAGGGAACACCTGACTAGCTCTCTACCTATCTAGAGAGCGAAGCTCACTGAAGGTAGAAGAATAGGGGTGTCTTGATCATCTGGAGTCAACTACAATATTACAGACTACGGGACGAGAACCTTGCACCCGACAGACCATGAGTGGCACACAATCACACAGGTAGCCGCCTTGCCTCGAGCTTTAGCCGGGATGGCCCAGGCCAGATACTGTCAACTGGAGGCGGACTGTGATCATAGCTCAGCCATGCCAATGCTTGTGTAGATGAGGTCTTCAGTTGCCTCTGACGATCGACCTATGTTACGTGTGTTGGATTGAAGTCATTGATGGCGGAATAAAAAGCAAATGGCGGTGTTGCAGACACGAATCATTCAGATACCCCACGCAATATATCTGTTGTTCTTGCATAATGAGACAGAACTGGACACCGCCAGCTTCGGCTTCAGAAGAGTATGCTCCGCCTTAACTATCCATGCTATATGGATCCCTTGCTCATGGATTGTTACGCCTCGTTAATAGGGCCCTGTAATCCACAGAGTATGAGCGAGCAGTTTCTCTAGCTTCTAGAGAGCTTCCAGAACTCCTAGTTACTGGTGGACCCAACCAAGCGAGTCAAGGAGAGTGAAAAAAAAGCAAAAGGATTCTCGTCAATGTGTTGCAGCCGCTTTGACGGGTGATGATCACATGTATGTAAGATTTGAACCAGATCCCCAACTGCCATTGCGCATGCGTCATATTACATACATGCATGGAATGGGTATGGGATGGGATGGGATGGGATGTTGTTTAAACAAACCTTTTGAAGCCTCTTCGGTTATGTTGCTGTAATGGTTGCCGTCTATCTGATGTGCCGCTAATGCACATGGTTTTAGCTGCTTGAGAGGAGGCTCTAGCTGGAGCTACTGTTCTTCCGTGCGGTTAGTTCCATCCATGATTTTCCTGTCCATTACCCTGCTACTTACGGGCTACATACTGTACTGTCTACTATCCGAAGGCCACCTAGTGGAGAGGCCCAAGAAAAAAAAGAAGATACAGAGAAAATTGAGGTCCAAGGAGGCAGCCACAGGTAATCTATCAGTCAACTACATAATTTTATCGTTTTCAAAAATAGAGCTGACTTTTATTGCTCGCATCTCAAGTCCCATCAAAAGGAGCAGCATCTTCATTAAGCGAGGGACGTTCTTCATCAGGCACCCTAGTTGAACAGCATCCGTCTTATGCCTGCTAGCGGCTTCCACCTTCTACTGTACCTCTCTACCAATTGCTCTAGACATACTAGACATACCTAGGTATTGCCTCGCCTCCATTTCGTCTACGGACCCGTCCGCCTGTTGCATAAGTTTTACGCCAATTTCCTACTGTACTGGGCAAAGCTCGCGTCGCGCTTGTTTGTCGAGTATCGATCATCCCGTACCAGCCCGCGGATAGGTACTGAATGGGCGGCGGGCAGCAATCTACGGTACGGTACTGTACCTAGCGGCCTACAAAGCCCGGCCCGTCTCCACTAGAACTTAGGTTAGAATTTACTGGGACCTAGACGGCCAACACCAACACCACCACCACGGTCACCACTCCCACCACCACTACTACAACGAGGCAACCAGGCAGGGGGCGATCCAATTTATTGTGCTGTGCTGTGCTGTGCTGTGCTGTGCTTTGCTGTTCTGTCCTGCGTTGTGCTGTGATGGATGTATTGATTGTACTCTACAGTACCATGCAGTATCTTTGATGCATCTACGCACGATTGCAGCGACTCAACTCTATTTGCCATTCGCTCCCCGATCTTGGAGCTCTGCCTCTACTAGTCTGCCTCGCTACCGATCCCGCCTCTTGGACCCCTGGACTGGGCTTCATCGACTTCACCTCTCGATTTTCGCGGCTCCTCCAGCTCCAGCTCAGAGCTCCAGCGCCAGCGCGTCACCTATCGCTGGTCTTGGCCCAGTCCATCATCGCGACTTTGTCTGGCTCTCAGTGACAGTTCCATCGCCGTCGCATCGTGTCGCGGCCCCTGGTCCCGGAGTCTGCCCCTCTTGCACGCCTTTTTTTCTCTCCCCCTGCTACGCCCTGGTTGCTCTGGATTTGATCTTCCTTGCCCAGCGCCAGCACCTCGTCTTCCTCCGTGACCGACCCAGGGTCGCGTCCCCCTGGTCACTTCTCATTCTTCCTGACTTTGCTTTGAGGCTCCATAAAAATTTCTAATTAAAAAACAACATGGCTCAAGACGACCATGGGCAGAGTCACGGCGACTCTCCCAATAATCCTCCAGCTTCTGCTCCGACGTCGAACTCTCCTTCTCTAGCTCCCATTGTCGCATCTGTCACCGCTCCTATAGCTCACGTCGCGAGTACTGGATCTGCCAACACAGCTCCAGCTCCTTCCGACACGACTCTCCCGCCCATCACCTCGATCGCCTCGGTACCGTTCACGGCTGCGGACCGCCCGACCGCCTCGACGACCGCTGCGGTTCACACCTCCGCACCTGTTCCCGCTGAGTCCGAACTTCCCACCATCTCGTCTTCTTCTGCGCCGACTCCTACGCCAGCTTCGGCTCCTGTTACCTCTGCCGCTCCGCCCGTGATCGCTCAGCAGAACGGCGAAAGCAGGGCTCCTGAGGCTGCCTCGACGATATCTGGGTCCAATTCGGAAATGTCTAACCAGCATCCGGGAATGCCTCATGGCCAGCCTGTGAGCTATCCGGGGTCTTCGACACATTATGCGCCATCCATCGGTGTAACAACCGCTCAGTATGGCTCCTATCCTGCGGTGACAAGTCAACCGACCGAGCCATACCGGCCCAGTCCTATGCCCATTGGTAGCAACATGTCACTACCGAGCATGAGGACGATCGAAAACCCACACGGACCTCCTGTGTCGAGCCCGCAAGGCATGCCGATGAGTATGCCTATGGCTCCGGTACCAGGCGGTGTGTCGTACTATCAGCACCAGGGCATGCCTATGGCACCAGGCTACGGACTTTCTGACCCTATGGCTCGTTATGCTATTCCACATGATCCACGTCTTATGGGCCATAGAGGACCAAAGAAGGTGTGTAAAAAGCTTCGGACAGGACCTCACCGAATGAAGTCCCAGCCAATAGTAGGCATGGCAGAAGAAACAGGGCTGACTATAGAGTATAGGAGATTAAACGTCGGACAAAGACAGGCTGTCTGACTTGCAGGAAACGTCGAATCAAGGTAAGCTGTGATTTCGTACTCATTGTCCCTTATGCGGCTTGTGGCTTCAACACACGCGATGGAAAGCGATATCATGAGAGAACATACTTGGGAGCAAAGGGGCTGCAAGTACACGCCAGAGCTGGAGAGCCGGAATTGGGTCGTCCAAATCGATATGGTGCGTCATGTTTGCGGCTTTCTGCAGATTTCTCGTTTGGCAGAAGCTACAAGCGAAGCGAGCAAGACTCGCGTTCACGTAGTGCTGCGCAGCTCAAGTCCTTCCTCGTAATGCCTCTCTGTGTCTGCAACCATCTGCATACAATTTTTGCTTGCCACCCCAGCAAATGAACATGACCAGGAGCTTTAAGCTTGAAGTTTCTCAGAGTTTCAAGAGCTTAGTTCAGCTTACTATTGGTTGCGTGTACGGTGCACTTCGCAGCCAGCTGCACAAACCCCTCCCCCATTTCTGGCCTATTTCTTCTAGTGGAGATAGCAGTACCCCGCCCAACATAGCTCTAACATCTTCTCTTAGTGTGACGAAACACATCCCACTTGCAACAACTGCAAGAAGTCAAAGCGCGAGTGTTTGGGTTACGATCCAATCTTTCGGCAGCAAGCAGGCGGTCAGCCTTCGAATATTCAACCGGCGCCTAGCCAGAGGACTCCTCCCACAGTCCCGAGCTCTGTGCCTTCGACTGTTCCTTCATCCATTGCGCCCAACCCTGCCCTCACCGCTCGACCTACCAACTCATACGGCAGTCAGCCGTCAATGCTTCCAAGCTCATACGCAACAGCGCACGCAACAACTGCCAGCCCCAACCCATCTGTCACCTCGCTCAGCTACGATTCCAGCTTTTCCAACGTAGCTTCTCCACCTGTCAAGTCTGAGCCAACTTACGAGTACTCGGCCGCCGCAATCGACCCAGCCCTTCACAATCCAGAAAGCTCGAGAGCGGTTGAGCAACGGCCTCTTGCTGACAACCAAAATCTAAGAGGTGGCGCCCCTTATTATTGATTTTACCCTTGTTCGTCGTTTGCTGCGCTGCTATTGAGAACATCTGCTTACGCGTGTTTTTGACAGCCAACAAAATGAGTATCGATGAGATTATCAAGCTCTTGGGCCAGGTTCCTCAGCCCCAGAGCGGTCCTCATTCTGAGGAAATGCTCATCGAGGCCACCAAGGTCTACCATGAGATGTACGCACATGGGCTCAGTTCCTTCTTCGAAACCAACTGGTATTTCTTCACAGAAAATGGAAAGATGTCACTTCCCCGAAACCCACATTTGGTGGATCTCCTGGCAACCTTTCTCAAGACTCTGGAGGCTGTTAGGATCAACGATCATTCGCAAATGGCCTACTCGGGTATTCTAGAGACCCGCCTTGTATGGGAGCTTGCTCGATCAGCCTACGACATCCCCAATACAACTTCCACTATCAACCCTGGAGCTCTACCAGCTGAAAATGATGCGAAGGAGGCCCAAAACCGCGTTCGAGTTGTCGAGGCACTGCTGTGTGGGGACTGTTTGCAATCCAACCCTCTGTGCCCACCTCTGCAGGACCCTGACAGCTCCCGTACTCGCCAATTCGATTTCTGGTACAGCCTGGCCGAGTTTGTCAGAACACGAGACAACCCAACTGCTCAATCTGCGGTCAAGTTGAGAGAGGACATGCTTACAAGGATGCGCTACCTGCTAGATGGCCGTGAGAACCGTGATGTCCTCTACTCCATTGCTGTTGTTCGAGAACTCGCACCTCACTTCGACTCTCCGTACGGCAACAACGCTCCTCAGCACGTTGACGAGAGCGACCCCAAGAACAGGTTAGCGGTTGCGTCCAAATTTATCTTCGACGAATCCCAAGTAACAGGGGGTACAACCAACGTGGTTCGCCGGTTTTGCGATATCGCACATAGAGCATTCGTCAACCCAGGTGTCAATATCGCTCGGAGAAATTAATTAACTTCTATTGGTGTTCCGGATGCATCTTTTGGTTTACCTTAATCAACATACGGCCACAGCCAGTTTTCCTTTGTCATCAACTCAACTTGGCCTCATGGTCATCTATTCCATTTCCTAAAAAAAGCACTGTTTGTCACTATAAAGCGGGTTGTCATTTATTGCATCTGAGGCATGGCGAGGGGTTCATCAAAAGTTCATCGTTAGCTTTTGCGTTAATGGCGTTTGTCTTTCCCAATGGTTTGGGATGGGATGGCGAGGCATTGTCTTTTCCCTTACTCCCCTTTGTTCATAATGGCCTATACCATCTGGTTTGGCTGAGGCGTTTGCAAAAACTAATGGCCACTATGGTCTAAATGTATACCTTAATGCTCCTGCAGTTAGGCAGTGAGGGAGAAGAAGAAATATAGAAACCGGCATCATGGAATGGACTGGTAGAAGCCGATACGGCGGGGATTGATAAACGGAAGAAGAGAAACCAATAAGCTAATTAATACAAAGCCGAAATGGTAACACAAGTCCACTGCTTCCTGCGATTTGACTTCCTTTCGAACTGGACGAAGGGTCATGGCATGGTTCCTGGCGAGAGAGTAGGCCATGGCTCTACTTGAACTTGACCGATCAAGACTGCGATTGGGCACCTGCGTGGTGACTAAATGGTTACTAGTAATATCATGAATTCTGTATCTATACGGTTCTAATTTTGCTTAGTGGCGTTCAGCTGGATTCAAACTAATATATAACAATTGTCAACATAATAAAACAAACCTTACTTCATGCGTTTAGTAGACCCTGGTTGTTCTTAGTTTGACCTCTCGAGTTTGTGTCGTATAATGTTGTCCGTCTTAGGATATTCAGTTCTCGTATGAAGCGGGCCCCTAATAAGCCATAAAAGCGCTTATCATACCATACTAGTTGCGTCAGGAACCTTTGTCAATTGGAACAACTTATCGGGGCACAAAAGGTCCCTAAGGTACCAATGCAGCTTACCATTTGTGAGTCACGTTGCTTCACAATCCGCAGACCTTCCATGTTATCCAGATGACTCGAAACTACCTTGAGCTATAAGTTTCGCATTACAGACTCTGTGACTCCCTCCTCGCATTAACACTAATACTCGCAATTGAAAACTCCGCGAAGACGGTATATATCTCCTCGGTGTCACACATGTGACAGGACAGGAAACAACACTCACCATGCCTGAGCCTACTAAGTTGATGTCGCCTTCACCACCCAGCGAAGAGCAGGGCACTGTACTCCTGGAGACAGAACGACTTATTATCCGTCGATTCTACCTTTCAGATGCAGCTGCCATGGCGGATGCAGCCAACAACAAATCCATTGCTGTCAACATGCGGAACACATTTCCATCACCATACAGCCTCTCTGATGCTCAGAACTTCCTCACCAGTATGGCCTGCAAGCCAGACGGCACATCCTACCCACAACACAACGGCATC
Source organism: Fusarium cf. aywerte (assembly GCA_011034095.1). Classification (NCBI taxonomy): domain Eukaryota; kingdom Fungi; phylum Ascomycota; class Sordariomycetes; order Hypocreales; family Nectriaceae; genus Fusarium; species Fusarium cf. aywerte. The sequence continues at coordinate 309,475 of WETZ01000026.1, read as the reverse complement.
TTTCTCAAACCCAACACAACCGGCAATCTGTCGGAAGAGCCGCTCTTCATAGGTGCCATAGGCATAATGCCTAAGAACGATATTTACTTTCGTACGTGGGAGATAGGTTATTGGCTGGCTGAGCCGGTCTGGGGCAAAGGCTATGCAACGGAGGTTACGAAGGCATTTGTGCGGTGGTGCTTTGAGACGTGGCCTGAGTTGAACAGAATCGAGGCATTAGTTACCGAACGAAATACCGGAAGCCATAATGTTTTGAAAAAGGCTGGTTTCGTGCAGGAGGGCGTCAGAAGAGGGGCCATCTTCAAGAATGGCGAGATTTTGGATGAGGTTTTATTCGGTTTGATAAGAAGTGAATTGTTATGAGAACATAGGAAACTAGACAGGCGGCTGCTCAGAATCGATATACTAGTACATGGCGAGTGAGCGTGAGATTGAACCCATCGGTCGTGCTAGACTAAGACTCTACATCAAGCGAAGTGTGTGTATGAGCTACCATATAGAATACATTATACGTTTGTACTGCCAACAATTCTCACTGATTAGTTCTGCTCTGCTGTATGTTATTATGAAAGAGTTAAAGACTTGCTAGTCTTTGAAGTGGTGTATGATATGCATATATGGTTAACTGGGATATCTGGGATTGAATGAGCACCCGCCTGGTCTATACGCTTGTATAGGAACAAACCAAGAGTCTCTTGATAACCAATCAAGACCACGAAGTCTATCAATATTAATTAGCCAGAGAAGGTCTTAGTTCGTGGCAAGTTAGAAATTTACGAAGTCTCGAGTTCTAAAATAGATGACGCCTTAGACTTGGAGGAATAGAATAGATATTTTCTTTTTTTTGAAAGTCGAAATCCGCGGAGATTATTATACCTTCTCAAAGAATGCCGATAATCATTGACCAACTTCTCAATTAAGAGGTTCCCTTATATGAGAGACAAATTTCACTATTTTGCAGCTGTTGGCAGATATATGTGATGCAATCGTAGACGAGATGCCACTCGGTAGTAAAAATCAACGAGTAATGGTCGAGCTCTAATTGGCTCTCCTCATCGCAAGAATGATAGTCCGGCCCACCACCAAGAGCAAAGCTCCCAGGTTTCAATGATCCCCGGACCGCGGGAGATGACGGCCACTATCACGAAGGCGAATTCCCCTCCATCAATCTGCCATTGACCTCGAGCCAGAGGCCCTGCTGGGAGACTCTACATACCTTGTCGCACTCACGGCCGTTCCCTCTCTGCTCACTACACAATGGCTACTCTCCGACTCGCCAGCCGAGGCGCCAAGAGCCTGTGCATGCGGCCAGCAACATTCGCCGCCCGCCCTTTTTCGACAACCTGCCTACGACGACAAGCCGCTCCTGTCGAGACCGTTGGTACCAGACTTGTGCCTGTTGACGAAGATTTCTCCTCCGCCCAGGACGCCTATGGCCTCTCCAAGCCCCGAACTCCCGGAACCCGAAAGTCGCGCGAGAACTCAGTTCAAGACCGAAAGGTTCGACACTACACTGTCAACTTCGGTCCCCAGCATCCCGCTGCCCACGGTGTGTTGCGTCTGATTCTCGAACTCAATGGTGAAGAGATCGTCCGAGCCGATCCTCACGTCGGTCTGCTCCACCGAGGTACCGAGAAGTTGATCGAGTACAAGACATATCTCCAGGCTCTGCCTTACTTTGACCGACTCGACTATGTCTCCATGATGACCAACGAGCAGTGCTTCTCTCTGGCCGTTGAGAAACTGCTCAACGTCGAGATTCCTGAGCGAGCTAAGTGGATCCGAACTCTATTCGGCGAGATCACTCGTATCCTCAACCACCTGATGTCCGTTCTTTCACACGCTATGGATGTTGGTGCTTTGACACCTTTCCTGTGGGGTTTCGAAGAGCGTGAGAAGCTCATGGTAGGTAGACGATGGTCAATTGGGTGATAGTGATAACTGACAATGCTAGGAATTCTACGAGCGTGTTTCTGGCGCTCGTCTCCACGCTGCCTACGTCCGACCCGGTGGTGTTCACCAGGATATCCCCGTTGGTCTTCTTGACGACATCTACCAGTGGGCTACCCAGTTCGGCGACCGAATCGACGAGACCGAGGAGATGTTGACAGACAACCGTATCTGGATTGAGCGATTGAGGGGAGTTGGTGTCGTTCCTGCTGCTGAGGCTCTGAACCTTTCCTTCACTGGTGTCATGCTCCGAGGTTCTGGAGTTCCCTTCGACGTCCGCAAGAACCAACCTTACGATGCCTACGACCAGGTCGAGTTCGACGTTCCTGTTGGAACCAACGGTGATTGCTACGACCGATACCTCTGCCGAATGGAGGAGTTCCGTCAGTCTCTCCGCATTATCCACCAGTGTCTCAACAAGATGCCTGCTGGTCCCGTCCGTGTCGAGGACTACAAGGTTTCTCCTCCTCCCCGAGCCGCCATGAAAGAGAACATGGAGGCCCTCATTCACCACTTCCTGCTCTACACCAAGGGTTACGCCGTCCCCCCTGGTGAGACCTACTCCGCTATCGAGGCCCCCAAGGGTGAGATGGGTGTTTACGTCGTCTCTGATGGCAGTGAGCGACCTTACCGATGCCACATTCGTGCTCCCGGTTTCGCTCACTTGGGTGGATTTGATCATGTTTCCAAGGGTCACTTGCTGGCTGATGCTGTGGCGGTCATTGGTACTATGGATCTGGTGTTCGGTAAGTTATTTCTTTTATGAAACTTTTTTCAACTTATGCTAACATTTCTTTCAGGTGAGGTTGATAGGTAAAGAAGTGAGGAAAAGAAAGAAGATTAGAATGGGTTTCTTTTGTTTGTAATCATAGCTGACAGGGAGACCACGGTAAATACTCCCAGAAACGTCGTGTGCTCGAGCGAGAAGCTATGTAGAGGTGATGCTTGTTGAAATTTAGCAATAAATCATCTTAGTTCCATTTTTCGGTTCGACTTTGCCCAGAGCGATTATGTACAGATCTAATGTTACAGGACGAGAGTACATTGTGTAATTTATAGGATCTTGGTACCAGTACCAGAAGCCTGCTCCATGAAGAAGTTCTTCAGGGGAGTCAGAGCGTTGACAGCTCTTAGTCCAATCGAACGCAGCGGTACCAGAGGGCCGCTCTCGACAGAGTAGAGCTTGTGAAGTTTATCACAGACATTGAGAATGACGTGGTTGGCGGCATATCGCTCGCTATTGTATGACTCGAGCGAGAGCGAAGTGCCAAGATCCTGGCCATGAGAGACAGCAAACTCGATCGTCTTGACCAGACTCTGCGCATCCCCCTGGCCTTGGTTCAGCCCTTGACCTGCCAGAGGATGAATAGTATGAGCCGCATCACCGACAAGAGCAACACGTTCGCCGGTATATGTGTCAGCATGTCGGAGCTTCAAGGGAAAGGACGCAACGCTGCCCTCCTGCACACCAAGAACAGTCTGTGGAAGAGCCTTCGCATCGAAGCGTGTGTGCTGTAAGCGCCATGATAGCTCTTCATGCTGCTTATCCTGCTGAGAGTGCATGAAGTCGATGTCAACAGGGCTCAGTCGGAAGGCAGCATTGACCATGGCAATAAAGTCCTTGGGGCCAAGACTCTTGAGAAGAGCAGCCTTCTCTGGTGTAGTAGACCAGACCAATGTTGCGTATTTGCCAGGCATAGGCAACATCGCAACAGGCCCAGTGGGCAAGAACCGCTGATAAGCAATTTTGTTGAACTGACCACCCCAGCCCTCACCTTCAAGCTCCAGAGTTGCGACGACACCATGTCTACCGTAGTCCCAGCCGCGGCTGTTGATACCTGCAAATGTACGCACAGGGCTGTTCGCGCCATCTGCCCCGACTAGGAGACGTGCCGCTAACGATTGACCGTTTGACAGCTGTACGACCGGCCATTCACTCAAGTCCAACTCCTCTGTTTCCTTTCCAAGGTCGATGCTCTCAACCTTGGTCTTATCAAAAACGTCCACTCCGCCAAGTTCATGCAGCCTTTTGAGCAGTCCTGATGTCAAATTCAGATTCTCCGTCATGTAGGCGATTGTCTTGTCTCCAGTTGTGCTGGGTGGCCAATCGAACTCGATGCGGGCACCAGTAGCTCCATCCCATACTTGCATCTCCTGGTAGTCCTGGACCCGATCACGCTGCAAATGCCGCCATGCGCCGATCTTGTCGAGATACTGCGCCGATGCAGGGGTGAGGGAGCTGCATCTGTTGGAGAATTGGGTCGGGGGGAGTGAGAATGATGAGATTTTAGAGAGATCCTGAGCTTCGACCAGTGCAACTCGAAGACCGGCAGTTATAGGATTGGCCCCTAGTGGTGTTAAAGACGCCGTTTATATAGAGGCCAGGAACTTACGAAGAGCAGTCAGTAGACTTAGACCTGCTGGTCCGCCACCAACACATACAACATCGTAAATGTTGTCCTGGGTAGAGGTAGAAGCCCTTCGCAGTTGTGACTGATATTGACGAGCACAGGTTCGACAGACAAAGCCTGGCTTGCCCAGAACGGATCGACGGGCTAACATGGTTCTTTGCTAGCGATATTCCTTATATCCGACGAATTGAGTTGTGACAATTGTAGCACGACTTACAATTCAGTAAAAGACATGACTTGAAGCTCCATATCTCTTGCAGCTAAAAACGTCCCTCATCGTTCGATAGCTCGTCGACAACGGTGCCATGGTGTGGCTTGAGCATGTGGCGGTGCTACAAGGATCTGTATTCCAACGCCCTGTTCAGCGGGTCAAGTGACAGGGTGGTCGTGAACCTGATTTGAGTTGCCACAGACAACCGCGCTATCAATTGTCATTGCGTCAAGGGTCTCACCCGCGCCCGTCATCAACAATTCGCTTGTCAACCTAAAGACCAGCGTTTCTTTCACGATCCATCACCCCACCACTGCAGAATTTCTGCTTCTTTTTCAGTCTCCTTGTGAAAAAGGACATTTCATCTTATACTTGGTGGCAAGAATCTTCTCAGTCGCCGTTGCAGACTCAAGAGTGGTTGCCTGCACTCCTTTGTTGTTCTTCTGAAACCCTTCCTACCTCAGGCTTGATCTTCAGAGCTACAAAACGTAGGCGGTCTCCTAGCTGCGGCCTGCGCATCATTCAACCTTGTCATCCTCGTCCATACCCTTTACTTCCGTCGCTTATCTTGCTTTCCGTTAAGCTAAGTTAAACACCATGGCCGATATCGATGACTATCTCGAAGAGGGTTTCGATCCACGCTCGGTTACCGTACCACGCCTGCGATCAATTCTTGTTACACACAATGTCGAGTATCCTGCTACTGCGAAAAAGGCCCAGCTTGTTGATCTGGTGGAAGAATATGTCTTGCCCCAGGCCCCTAAGCTACGAGCCCAGCGCGCGCGGGCTAAAAGGTCCAGCATGGGAATCGTGAATGCTGGCAGCCCTGAAGATAACGGTACTTGGGACGATTATGATCTACCCCCTCCCTCAACTGTAAAGAAGCAGCGATCAAAGTCTCCTCGCAAGACATCAAGCCGCATTAAGGTTGAGGATGATGTTCTTGCGACTCCTGCGCCTAGAAGCCCCACAAAGCGCAGCACTCGGTCAGTAAGCCGCGCGCTTTCGCACACTGACGAGCCCGACTATTATGAACCGCCTCGCTCCGTTCGTCAGCCGCGGAGGGATATAACTCCTCAGATCAAACAAGAGCCTGAAGAAGAAGAGGAGGAGGAGGAGGAAGAAACAATATTGCCCGATCACGAAGAAAGCGTCTTCACATACGACAACCCTTTCCAAAGTGGAAGTTCCCCGGCTCAAAACAAGACACCCACCAACCGCCGTCGCACAGCTGGAACGGACTCTGTCAGGAGCGTCAAGTCAACAGCGCGAAGAAGAACAGGCGGTTATAGTGATGATTATGAGCAGTCTTACGAGCAGCCTTATGAGCCGCAAACTCCTGTTCACCGTGAGCCAACTCCAAACTTGCTTTCTCCCGGTGAGGAGTTCACGCCTAATGAACAGCTTGAGCTTGAGGAGGCTGCGAGTCGGGGTGAGACGGCCATCGAACCACGTAAACCTGCGGGTCAAGTTTCGCGAAAAGGTGGCTTCAAGGCTCCTCTCTTGGTGTTGTTCTTGTCCCTTTTTGGTGCCTATCTTGCTTGGTATCGTCAAGAGAAGATCGCTGTTGGCTACTGCGAGGTCGGTGGACAAGCAAAGTCGCTAGTATCGCCTGATGTTCCTATCCCAGACGCACTTTTGCCTTTCGTCGAGCCTCAGTGCGAACCTTGCCCGGCACACGCCTACTGCTACGGTGACTACTCAGTTCGCTGCGAAAGTGGCTTCATTCTCAAGCCTCATCCTTTGTCTCTTGGTGGTTTGGTCCCTGTTCCACCCACCTGTGAGCCAGATGGCGAGAAGGCAAGACGCGTCAAGGCTGTAGCTGATAAGGCTATTGAAGAACTCAGAGAACGACGAGCCCAGTATGAGTGTGGAGAGCTTGTCACTGAGGATGGTCATAAGCAAGATTCTCCTGCCATTCCTGAACATGAACTTAAACAGACTGTCAGCCGCAAACGCTCCCAGAGACTCAGCGAGGAGGAATTCGACGAGCTTTGGGCTGCCGCCATTGGCGAGGTTACAACTAGAGAGGAGGTTGAGATCGTCGAGACAGCACCGTAAGTTATTTCTACTTAAATCCCCAACAAGCCAAGCTGGCGACAACATTATAGCTTCAACTGTTTCTGACCATGAACTAACCAGATCCACTATCGACCCTACAGATCGTCCGATTCCCCCGATCTTCCAGATCGACAGCTATCGTCCTCGTCTCTCGCTCGCCTTCCGCTCACCTGCGCGCTCAAACGATCGCTCCGACTCAGCTTGGCAAGATATCGACTCACAATTGGACTTTTAATTTCTGCAGTCTTGGGTGTCTTCTATATGCGGGCCCGGTACAGGAAGCATGTAGCTACAAAGGCTCAAGTTCCGGCCCTGGTTGACACCGTCTTAGGAAGACTCGCCAACCAAAAAGAGCTTGGTGAAGAGGGTATTGATGACCCTTGGTTATTTTTGCCAAACTTGAGGGATGACGTTCTTCGAACTGTCCACTCATTGTCTGAGCGAGAACGCATCTGGCAGCGAGTCCGAGCTGTAGTAGAGCAAAACAGCAACGTTCGAACCAGCCAGCGTGAAGGGCGAAGCGGCGAGGTTGGCCGTGCTTGGGAATGGATTGGCCCTGTCGCTGGCGAAGGGGCGAGGAGGCGACGCAGTGGCCGGGTATCTCTTGGTCCTGAGTTGCATACAGACTCTCCGGAGGCGTCAAAGGCCACGCCCGAGGTGAAAAAATGGGAAGAATCAAGGCCCCTTTACTAATATCACTTTTAATGTATTTTGAGTATTGACTCTTGTTGCATTCGACAACCACCATTTCCTATTAGTTCTACAGGAGGCTTTTTTGGGTAATGGGCCATTGGAGCAATGGAACAGATGCTCTTGGGAAAGGCGTTGCGGTTTACTGTCCGTTCAAATGTACGATAATTCGTGTACAAATGCATGAGAATTTTCTATCAATATATGTTCAAGATAGGCCATATTTCAAATGCGGGAATGCTGAATAATACAATGCCGAAGGAGTTACAGATTAGTATAACTCAAAGTATACAAATCATTTCTCTTGATAACGGCATGCGACAATGTCACTTCAGTCATTTGGACAGAAAACCGAAGTATTTTGTGTTGTAGATGTGTTTTTTGTTATTTTGCGATCCGCCGAGAATAGGCGATGTCGGAGATCCCGACCTTTCCCGACGAGCAATTCACAGCTCCGATAAACCCATTTGAACACAATGGATCCCAGATCTCGAAAATCTCACAGACAACAGCTATCCGGCAGTGAAGTAACTAGGGTCTTGATTGATTCGGCTAATGCACAGGTGTTGTTATGACACAAGGGGGGTACAAAGAAAAACCGTGGAATCCGGTGATCGAGACTCTAGCGGCGTGTAATTATCTATTGGGCCTTGGAGGCAACGATCTCTGAAAAGCAGTGTTAGTAATGTCAATGACTTGGCCAAATTCGGTGGCGCATACTCTCGATATCAGCAACACTCTGCTGGAGGATCTGCTGAAGGACCTTAGGGTTCTCGAGCTCCTTCTGGACCTTGGCGATAACGGACTGAGCAAGCTCCTTCTGCTGGCGCTGCTTAACTTGGCCCTCGTATCGGACCCAAGAGTCAAGAACGGACTTGGCCTCAGCGGCCAGGGCAGTCTTCTGCTCGAGCTCGAAAGCCTCAGACTCAAGCTTGGCGGTCTCCTACAAAACAACCGTAATCAGTCACAACCCTTATCGTCTAACCAGCACTTCGTGTTTACCTTGGAAACCTCGAACAGGTTCTTGGTGATCTCAACAACGCTGCCCATCTGCTTGACGTCCTCAATACGGCCCTTGACAGCCTCGGTGTGGTCGGCACGGGCGCTGTTAAGGATGTTCTTGATCTTGTTGTTCTGCGCCTCAGCCCACTCCTTGTAGGCAGGACCACCGTACTTGATCAGAGCACCCCAGACGGAAAGAAGGGAGATGGCGATGATGGTCTCCTCGTTCATGACGTAGTACTCGCTGGAGATGGCGTAGATGGAGAGACCGGCGGCGGAGCTGAGGATGGCACTCTTGCTGAGGAGGCTGTTACCGGGAAGAGAGTCGATGATGCTCTGGGCCTTCTTCTTGGGGTCCTCGGCGGGAACATTGCTGTTGTATCGCGCGGCGGCAACGGAGACGGCAGGGGCAGCTCGGCGGGCGAGGACGGGTCGGAGGAGGGGAGCGCCTACGTATCGAGGGTCAGTAGGGGTCAGAGGTGCGCCAATTGGGGTCGAATTGGCTTCGAATCGAGAAATTCGAGGTTTCTGGACGTACCGACGGCGCTTCGTGCCAAGCGTGACGCCATTGTGAGATGGTTCGTGATGGGGGTATCGGGGCTTGTCGTTGATCGGAGAGCTGGAAGTGAGGTTGAGGTTTTATCGCGCTAGCTCGGCAACAATCAAAATCACGTGACCTTGATTGATCAAGCAGATCTGGAGCGCCGGGATTTTACCGTGTGGCGGCTGCTCAGATTTGATTGGTCAAAATTTCAACGTCTAAAGATTTTGAAGATTTCCCTTTTCATAACTTAGATGAGAGAAGCATCAATCCTTTGACCATTAATCGTTTCTATTTATCTACTTTTTCTGTGGATTCTAGTTCCATCTCAATACCGGCATCTACTCTCACTCACGGGTCTACTTGGAGGATTTCATTTTGGAACAAAGTCTCAAACTTGAACATGTCAAAAACAGGTGCTGAGCGCATCAAGCGCAAGAGGTCCTCTGTTCAAGAGGAACCCACCAAGCGTCGACGCTCATCGGTATCAAGCAATGAGTCTGAAGACCCCAACGCCAAAATCCTCCTGATGGAACAAGGCATCCTGGAGTCACGAAAAAACTACAACGACATCACCGTTCTTCTCAGCACTGCCAATGGCTTCAAGAACGGCGACCCGGAAAGCATGCTGGCCACAGTCGCTCTATGCCGAATTTTCCTAAGGTTACTTGCTCAAGGCTCCCTGGCTCTCAAGAAGAGCCTCTCTGAGAAGGACCAAGTTGTGGTGGGTTGGCTCAGGAAGCAATTTGCAGAGTTTAAGAGAATTCTTGTTGCTATCTTAAGAGATGGGGAGCTAGCGCCCACGGCTCTGACCTTATGTATGAGGACGCTCAAAGCCGAGGGCGAGTCTTTTTCCGAGAAGGAAGAGTACATTTTCCCTCGGCCTTTCCTTCGAGACATCGTATCTTCCTTGTTTGCAAGTGAGAACGACGAGGTGATGAAAGCTTACATCGAGGAATTTGTGGAAGAGTATGATGATATACGTTACTTCACATTCGATGCGGTCAAGCATATTGTGAAGGAACAAGAAGACGAGCCCTCACCAGAACTTTTCGACCCATGCTTTGCGCTTCTGTCAGCCCTTGATGGCGTCCCCGAGTCCGCCGAGCAGCTTGAGGACTTTTATATTCCTAAACCCAAGGACAAATCTCACCCGCTTCGCAAAGTCAACCAGCACAAAAAGCAAGGTCAAGACGCTTGGCTCTCTTTGATGAGGCTCATGGATGTAGAGGATCAGCGACAACGAAAACAAGTTCTCGACATCTTCTCAACAGTGGTTGCGCCCTGGTTCACAAAGCCTGAGCTTGTCTCTGATTTCTTGACAGACTGCTATAATGCAGGAGGTTCGACTTCTCTCTTGGCCCTTTCCGGCGTCTTCTACTTGATCACGGAACGCAATCTCGACTACCCATCTTTCTACCCCAAACTCTACTCTCTCCTTGATCGCGATATCCTCCACTCCAAGCATCGGTCGCGATTTTTCCGTCTTCTCGACACTTTCCTGGCCTCGACACATCTTCCAGCGGCCCTGGTGGCCAGCTTCATCAAGCGCCTTGCTCGTCTCTCGCTGAACGCTCCTCCTGGAGCCATTGTCTTTGTCACCCCTTGGATTTACAACTTGCTTAAGCGTCACCCGACATGCACCTTCATGATCCATCGAGAAACTCGAGACCCGGAAGTCAAGAAGCACATCGAGGAGCACGGTGCCAAAGATCCCTTCCTTCCCAACGAGGCAGACCCTATGCACACGCAAGCAATTGACAGTTGTTTGTGGGAACTTGTTCAGCTGCAGTCACATTACCATCCTAACGTCGCAACAATCTCCAAAATCATCTCGGAGCAGTTCACCAAACAATCTTACAATATTGAAGATTTCCTTGATCATTCATATGCCACTGTAAGTTTTTTATATCCTCATTTGCGGTTCATGCCCTGCAATGATGCTAACAATTTTGGCAGCTTCTTGAGGCCGAGATGACAAAGGAGATCAAGAAAGCCCCTGTTACTGAGTTCCACATCCCAAAGAAGGTGTTCTTCCCTAACGAGGGCGCTGACGAGCCTGACAACTTGTATGTTAAGCTGTGGGACTTTGGGCAGGATTAAGGTTATCGAGATTGGGTTTTAGGTTGGGGTTGAGATTTAAGATTTGTTAATACCAAGCCGTTGGCTACAAAAGTATTCGGAATATAGATACCTGCATGGGGCAATAGCCTAATTTTTACAACAATGTCAAATATGGGTCTAAATGAGCATATCTACTTTTGGGACGACCTTGAGTTGCGTCATCTATGATAGTTTCCTAGAAACCCTGTGGACTAGTAGGTAAAAAGTTCTTATGAGGTTTGAGTACTTGATTAGTTTCTGAAAGTTGCAAAAAAAAAAACACAAGATGGCAGGACTCTTGAAGAGTCCGACTGTTATCCAGTCGACGCGGGCCTGATTCGAACAGACGCCTCCGAAGAGAATAGATTTCTAGTCTATCGCGTTAGACCACTCCGCCACCGCGCCTTTTCTCTTATTGATGGTTAGGTAGCACAAATTTTAATACAAGTTCTGAGCGTTTTTGTCANGTTGCAAAAAAAAAAACACAAGATGGCAGGACTCTTGAAGAGTCCGACTGTTATCCAGTCGACGCGGGCCTGATTCGAACAGACGCCTCCGAAGAGAATAGATTTCTAGTCTATCGCGTTAGACCACTCCGCCACCGCGCCTTTTCTCTTATTGATGGTTAGGTAGCACAAATTTTAATACAAGTTCTGAGCGTTTTTGTCAGTGACTGATATCCTGTGAATACATCCCAGCAGGTTATGATTAATTCGTCCGAGTCGTTTTTTATATAGCAATGGATTTCAGTGTGCATTAGCGAGGCATTCAAACTTCGCTGCTACTTTGGAGGGGTTCCCTCTAAGTTCAATTTCATTGCTCTGGTAATAGATTTGACACCAACTTTAACTGAATCTCGATGCCAACAGAAATACAAGCTGCTAACGTTACTAACATAACTGGTTTTCTGGCTAGATTTAGCCAATATGCGGAGCCCTTTCAGGCCATAATTGCGTCAGACAGCATTTAATAATCCTGTTCAGACAAAGTACACAGTAATAAGGTGATTCTGTAGTACATTATTACCGTAGAGGTAAGTGGTACACGGTTCCTCTCCAAGCTTGGCCTTGCACTATCATTCGACGATTCGACTTGAGGAACCAGGATTTGTACTGTTGCTAACCCCAACTCTCAACACACATGCGCTGCGGGCATTTGTCCTTGAATAAACTTCATTGGTGGGCTTCTGCTTGCAGTTTATATCCACTAAAGTTAGTCCAACAGTCACTGTAAAGTCTGCTAACATTTTGACTTATGACTGCCCTCACGTGGACAGCTGAATTCCAATGCGGATGCATTACTACGGTCGCAGTTAAGACTTTCTTCATACAGAGTGCATTCAATTCTCATACGATCCTACTTAACCATAAGTTAAGTCTCAGTCTCAATTGAGTGATGAAGTAGCTCCTACAGTGCTTTGACTGGTTCTACTTGCATGTTAGTGTAAACCACACTAAAAGCGCATCCCCTGCCAGCCTTCGATAGCTGACATCATTACCTCCCGTCTTCATTTGCAGCTACAAGCGAGACCTCGCACCACTACGTACACTTTTGGCGTTGGCTTTTCTTTTCGCGTGTCTTTGAATTCCTCCTTTCTCATCCTTCGCCATATCATCTTTATCTACCGGCGATCGTCAACATGTCGAGCAATCGCTTTGCCGACTTGGCAAGTCCCAGCAAACCCACGTCAACCCCTCCTACTTCAAATCCGTACCAGCCCCAGGCTCCAGAATCGTCAAATGACTCGAACCCATCCAAAGCCAGGAAGAGGAAGGGACATCGCGGCGGAAGGAAGAAAAGAACCCGCAGAAAGAGTTTTGCGGCAATGGACGATGACGATCATGATGAAGATCGTGAAGCGACGGGAGAGGGTTTCTTCAATCTTCCCCGCGCAAACCTAAGCAACACGAGTATCGACAGTGAGGCATTGTTGGATCATCGGTAAGTTTTCCACATGTGGAGAATTGTCACGACAATCACCTAACAAAACTACCAGGGACCATCAGCCATTGCGTCCCAGACGAACATCGACTGCACCAGCTCCCGGTGGTATCCCAGTGTCACCTTATACAGGTTCAAGTAACAATCGTATGCGATCGATACCGGCAGTATCTACAGAGGAAGAGCACCCAGATCACACACCATGGGATGAAAACGCACCTTTACTCGGCGAATCGACAACATCCGGCTACGGTGCCAGTGACGGAAGATCGAACCGGACGAGAAGCCGTCGCGCGTCAAATAAATCATCAACGACGCGCTTAGGAACCTCATCCGGCGCAAGAGATAACTACGATGTCAACGCCCCTCCCTCAATGCCCGGCTCACCTACATTTGGTACTGCTGATCGCATTGAGCTCAGTTTGGGTGATGTAATGATACGGGATGGACTTGGCGCTCGCGATGACTCTCCGCACCGATTGATTGGCGAAATCGACTGCCTCTCGGATCTCGATGATGTGCGGGATGGTCGTCCTGATATGAATCGTAGGATGGCAACCGAGGCTGAGCAGGATGTATGCTTCCCTGCTCCTGGCATGTCGGAGCTTGGCGATGATGATGCGCAATCTCAAGCTCATGAACACCGCCAGTACCGAACGCGTCGCCGTCGTGGTCAATGGCCCGACTTGTCCGTTCTAGAGGACTGGAGCCACATGGAGAAAGAGGATCGAACAGAAGAGCGCCGAGTTAAACGTATCACCGAGCCGCAGCTCATCAACGGTCGCCTGCGCCCAGTACGTAAAGGACAATTCTATGAGGCGGTCGAGGAGTCACCATATCGATTCACGTATTTCAACGAGGAGTTCCAGAGCACAGTCCACAGCCAGACTATATCTGAACTGGTCCAGCCTGGGGGCGGGTTCCGTGAACTTTTTGTCCCGGATCCTCGAGTGCTCTCGGACGATGAATCCGACGATGAGGACATTGAACCTATTCTGCCAACTAAACTCCATAATCTTAATACGGATGGGAACTCAAAGGTTCACACACGCCAAGCATCTCTATCAACTGTTCACGATAACCACGGTTCACGCGAGGGAACGATATCGCCTCTCAAAGATCCTTTGGCACATGTCGTCTCGAGAAGTGAGTCTGGCAATGCTACGCCTACCGGTCGGAAATCAGCAGATGAAACTGCACAGGTCTCCCAAAACACTGAGGGAGATTCAAAGGAAAAGATGACCAGATACGGCGAGCGACCAGTCTGGTGGCTTGATGTCCTCTGCCCTACTGAGGTCGAAATGAAGGTTATATCCAAAGCTTTCGGCATTCACCCGCTTACTGCAGAGGATATCATGCTCCAGGAAGCTCGCGAGAAGGTTGAGCTCTTCCGACACTATTACTTTGTCAACTACCGATCATTTGACCAGGACGAAGAAGGCAATAATTTTCTAGAGCCTGTAGATATGTATGTCGTTGTCTTCCGTGAGGGAGTTATCAGTTTCCATTTCTCGAGGACACCTCATCCGGCCAATGTACGACGCAGAATTCGGCAACTGAAAGACTACTTGATCCTTTCTTCAGACTGGATCTCATACGCCATTATCGACGACATCACCGACGTTTTTGCTCCGTTGATTGAGAAGATCGAGACAGAGGTTGATGACATTGATGATGCCATCCTGAGGTTGCATTCGTCTGCCGATAAGCGACTTAACGATGAATCTTCTAAGAGTGACGATATCCAGGCCTCCTCCGATTCAAATGTAGATATGCTTCAACAGGTGGGCGAGTGCAGAAAGAAGGTGATGAAGCTCTACAGACTGCTGGGTAATAAGGCAGATGTTATCAAGGGATTTGCTAAACGCTGCAACGAGCGATGGGACGTCGCACCACGATCCGAAATCGGTCTATATCTGGGTGATATTCAAGATCATATTGTCACCATGACTGCTAATCTTGGCCACTACGAGAAGTGAGTTATCTCTCACTTATATCACGACTTCGCTAACATGCTTAGGATACTCGCTCGCTCCCATGGCAATTACCTTGCACAAATCAACATACGAATGAACGAGCGCCAAGAACAGACAGCCGATGTTCTCGGTAAGCTCACTGTGCTTGGAACAATCGTACTACCAATGAACATTATCACCGGTTTATGGGGTATGAACGTGTGGGTGCCAGGCCAAGAATATGAAGGGGACCTTACATGGTTCTTCTGGATTACCGGCGGCTTATTGTTCTTCGGTCTTGCATGCTATATGATCGCCAAGAGGGTATACAATATTGTTTAATGCGATACATACTTACCGAAGCTGCTAGAATATGAGAGGAGAGGCAGAACTTTGTACTTCATTGCTTATCTATTGAGGAGCAGCGGCAAGGCACACAGCAAACTTGCAGCTCCAGTTCATTCTCTTTATATCATTGGTGTTGGAGGACTTATAGTAGGGATCGGGTGTTGGTATTGGAGTTTTCATTATATTTCAGGAATACATGTATCTTGTGGTAGACGGGCTAAGGTTGGTTGGGTTTTCCGCGACGGTAATAGTTACACAAAATTGCTCCGAGCTGAGAACATAATGACAGCTTCATAATCTTACCAAGGTGTCTTATATGAGTGCTTTATGAGGCTTTGGCCAGGCTTCAGTCCCTGTTTTGGCGGTGCGTTTGATCCATTCCGTTTGGAGATTAACACGAACACCACTCAATTCCATTAATAACAACACCTGTTATGTGCCGTCTCCTATTGTTGTGAGGTCGCCGGATCATTGAGTACTCGTAGCCTCTCCTCATTTGTTTAATTTGTGTACAAATGAGATCGTTGAACATAGAGATCGAATATAATTGTTGGATACTTACCCACCCTATACCTGGCCTGAGCGAAAATGAAAACATACGAGTCGTTCACAAACCAAAACTTGATTATCAGGATGGGCCTTTTCGAATACAAGATTTACTGCTAAATGGTATTGTAATACATTACTAGTATTTTTTCCGGTTTGAACAGATATCAGTCTGAAGGGTGAAGTTATTATCCTCACGCTGGATATCTAGACTGAGTAAGATACCACTATCAGAAGGAGCAACAGTAATTGGTGTGTAGCTCCTCTGAGTTCGGAGGCACCATGGCACGCCTGCTATACTCAATGGAACTCAGCTACAGAAGCTCATTCCCTCGACCCGTACCCTGGGTCTAGGCACCCCACAACAGTAAATCTGTAGGTAATTCTACGCCATAACGCCTAATACACCCAAATGCCGACCTGAGCCAGGATATGAAGCGACCTGCAATGCTATGAAGTGTGCGCGACTATACAGTATCGCTAGAGGCCTCATGTGATGCGTTCTTCGATATAGATTTACCTCCGCTGTCCAGCAAATGTGGCTCGGAGTGCGAGAATCTGCTGCCTCTCTGCCTCGGGAAGCATATCGATCTGGGCCTGAGGAAGCTCCATGACTGCGCGCATCAAAGCCTCCTGATCTTGTGCAACTGGCGCGGGAGGGGCAACAGGAGGAGGAGCAGCGTAAGGTTGAGGAGGCGCCTGATATGGCATAGCAGCTACAGGTGGAGTGTTACTCACACCGGGGAAGCCAGGCATGGGGGCAGGAGGGAAAGCAGCTGGAGGCGGCGCTCCGGGCTCGACGACGGACTGGATCGCCTCGGGCGAAATAAGACCCATAAGGAGCAAAGCCTGGAATACGGCATATCCCAGCTGTGGCGCTTGTTGAAGAAGCTCAGTAGCACGCTGCGGTTCGGTGGTCGCAAGAGTCTTCATTTGGGAAAGAATGTCGAGGAGCTGAGGAGGAGGAAGGGTTTCGAGTGTTCGCGAAATAGCATCGGTGCAGGTAACGCCGGGTGGCAACTCCTTTCCAGCGGGAAGAGGAGGTAGCGTGCTGGGCTGAGCATTGTAACTGGGAACCGCACCGTTGGAGGCGTGCTGGTTATAGCCGGATGTGCTTGGGTCCTTGTCGTCATCGCTACTCTTTTGCTCATTACTGAAATCGACGCGAAGCTTTCGGCCCATGATCTCATAATCGTTCAGGTTACGCACGGCGGAGGAGGCAGAATCTGTGCGACTTTGTTAGAGGTGTATGGGGTTTATTGGTTGCTGGGTTTTGTACCTGTATCAGGGTAGTCGGCGAAGCCAAAGCCCTTCGGTCGGCCAGTCTCAGAATCATAGACAAGGCGGAAACGCTCGACCTTGCCGGCGCTGCTGAAGATGTCGGTGATTTGTTCCTCGGTAAGGCCTGGAAGAATTGTTAGATGTAATGCGCTTAGTTTGCGAAGGATATGCATACCGTAGGGAATGTTGCCGACAAAGACAACGCGGGAGGGTGGCCTTGTGGACATTATGTTGACCGTAGTAATGTGAATGGAAGTCGCGATTTCAAGATTGACGTTCGGCGCAAAAGGTAAGAAAGGGTATCGATATGCGGTGAATATTGGCGATTCGTGAAAGCTGGTTAAGAGCCCGATCCGTCCTTGTGGTCACAGCTGACAAAAAGGTATCGCAAGTCGCAATGATTTGTCGAGGTTTGGAAGAAAGCTGGAATTTCTCAGCCTTGCCAATAAATCGACGTTAGGCTGATGCGCAAAGAGCTTCAGTGGAGACCTGATACTCGCGCAGCCAACCACAAGCGAGAATCACATTTGTCTTTGTTCTGAGACAGTAGAAGTGACAAGACGCTGATTGAGCTTCTTCTGATCTCTAGGATACCTACTATATCTTCTTATTGTGCCACATCTACCAGGGGTAAATGTATTTAATACTTCTTGATCTGTATATTTAAGGTATTTCTTACAGCAACTGGAGTCTTAGCACGTAACAAAGTCAAGCCAATTGGTACGATGTCTCATGTCGGAAAGTGGGTGGTGTTCCTCTGACACTAATCCTGACCTGGATTAGCTCAAAGATATAGAGGGGACTAGACCCTGCAAAGCGCCCCCCGGAGCTACGTTTTAGAACAGGACGTCAGCCGCAGTTGGAAAAAGGTGGCCTTTACACTGGACTTGACTTGCCCGAGGAAACGACAACTTGCACGTACTGTAATTCTATTCTCGCATTTGCTTGTGCGTTTCTTTTTCTTTTGCTTGATCGGATTCTCGAGTGCCAGGTGCAGATCCGAAACAATAAAGAGAAACTCGACAAATGCTGTCTCTCATTTTTCACTGCCCATAATCTGCTTCTGTTTGTATATCTGTTTCAATTCCTCGCAACCATACCTCTCCTTTACAAGACACATTCTCTCAACTCAACAACTGCCCCGGCTTTCGCTGTCGCAGATAGATCGCCATGCCTCCGAAATCGAGATTTACAAGGCTTGATGCCTTTACCAAGACGGTCGATGAAGCACGAATTCGAACAACGAGTGGTGGTATCGTCACGATTGTGTCGCTGCTGGTGGTCTTCTTCCTGTCCTGGGGTGAATGGGCAGAGTATCGCCGCATTGACATACATCCTGAGTTGATTGTGGACAAGGGAAGAGGTACGGGAGAGAATTTTATTAACGTTGGAATAAATGCGCCACTTGAAATCGTATACTGATCTATCTTGTCTTACAGGCGAGCGCATGGAGATTCACCTCAACATCACCTTCCCCAAGATGCCCTGCGAGCTGTTGACACTTGATGTCATGGACGTTTCTGGCGAGCAACAGCACGGAGTTATGCATGGTGTCAACAAAGTCCGTCTCCAGCCCGAGAGTAAGGGTGGCGCCGTTATCGATACCAAGTCCCTCTCGCTCCACGACGATGCTGCCCACCATCTCGATCCCTCATACTGCGGTGGCTGCTATGGTGCTCAACCTCCCGCCAATGGTCAGAAGCCTGGATGCTGTCAAACCTGTGACGAAGTTCGTGAAGCCTATGCCCAGGCTTCGTGGGCCTTTGGTCGTGGCGAGGGTGTTGAGCAGTGTGAGCGCGAGCACTACGGCGAGAAGCTGGATGCGCAGCGTGATGAGGGATGTCGCATTGAGGGAGGTCTGCGCGTGAACAAGGTTATTGGTAACTTCCATTTCGCACCTGGACGAAGCTTCAGTAGCGGCAACATGCACGTTCACGATCTTAAGAACTACTGGGATGTGCCCAAGGGCCACACGCACGACTTTACTCACCATGTCCACTCTCTCCGCTTCGGCCCTCAACTCCCAGACCACATAGCTCGCAAGGTCGGCTCGAAGAACCCCCTTTGGAGCAACCACCACCAGAACCCTCTTGACGACACTCGACAAGAGACTCACGACCCTAACTACAACTTCATGTACTTTGTCAAGATCGTCCCAACCTCTTACCTCCCACTTGGCTGGGACAGCAAGGGCATCAAGATCGCCGGTCTCTTGCAGGATGACAACGCTGGACTCGGAGCTTACGGTTATGCTGAGGACGGCAGCGTTGAGACTCACCAGTACTCCGTGACCAGCCACAGACGAAGTCTGGCTGGTGGAAACGATGCCGCTGAGGGTCACGCAGAGCGTCAGCACACCAGCGGTGGTATTCCTGGTGTCTTCTTCTCCTACGTAAGTGCATATCTCTAATGTTGGTAAAATATCGAAGCTAACATTCGCCTTAGGACATCTCGCCTATGAAGGTCGTCAACCGCGAAGAGAAGGCCAAGACTTTTAGCGGTTTCCTTGCTGGACTCTGTGCCATTGTCGGTGGAACTCTGACCGTGGCTGCTGCTGTCGACCGAGGATTGTTTGAGGGTGCGGCTCGTATCAAGAAGATGAGATCCAAGGACATGTAAGTGGGGTCGAGGTATGTTTTGGGATCCAATATAAAGAAGAGACAGCCTAGTTCGGCAGATTGGCTTCAGCCAAGATGTCATTGGTAGGGGCCAGTGTGCCTACCTAGACATCAAAAAAGTCCACTGCTATATGCGATGGCGGGATAGGCGTTCTGGGTTAGTTGTGATTTTAAGCAGCATTGCAAATATTAAGAGACTGCGTTTTTGCATAGGCATACAAGTTGTAACACAGCAAAACTCAATTGAAGTTGATATGAAGCATGTTTGACTTGACATGGGTTTAATGTCTCATGGGAGGGTAAAAAAAGACGTTGCTAGTCTGCTTAAGTTACAGTACCTGGTTTGGGAATTTCCAACGGTCTGACAAGGAAGCGTTGATTGAGATCTGCAAAGTCGGAAGTATGAACATGGGGGAGGCTCATGAGCTTGTCTGCACTCTTTTTCTTCTTTCCCTCTTAATACCGGGAGATCGTGGGTACGATGATAGAGTCGGGACACATGAAGTCGATCTTTACTGGCTTTGTGCCTGTCAGAAAAGGTGAGCACGGAGATTAGTGACGATATTCCAAATTGACCGTGCGCAAGTAATGGATACTTGAGTAACGAAGCGAAGTGCTATTGTCTCTGATGCATGAACTGGCCAGGTTCATGATACTTATTGGCGGAACGAGGGACGGCAGTAATAAATAGATAAGCCTAGTTAAGCGACTTGTTGACGACTGTTAACCGAGAGATTGAACAATGAAAGAGCCCAATAAAAAGAGATATGAAAGTCGTGACTAGCGACCGATGGAGAAGATGTAGTGGATGTTTATGAGATACAAAATCGATGCTCTGCTTGAGCTAATACGTACCTGGAGTTGAAATTGACCGAGGAGCTAGAATATGTGATTGGTTCATCAGGTCAACGGTTCATTCTTCGAGCCTGGAGATTGATCAAAATCCAGGGTCCAGAGTGGTCACAGGAAAGATTACCAAAAAAGTACTAGCCAATCCCTATGTAGGTCCAAATGAACCCACAGTGTTTTGCAGCCAGATGTAAGTTAGAATGCGACCAGTCATTGCAATGGTGAAACTGTAGCCACACGCAGCAACGAGAGACTTGGTTATGATACGATGATACGGCAGAACATTTGGCCTCATGCGTCACTGGGAAATGCCCTTGCATGTATCTGCGGTAAAGGTGTGTAGCACAAACAATGATGGCTTGATGTTGACATCCGTCCCGATTAAGCAACCAAGGCAGTTCAAAGTCAGTGCTTCACCTTAGCCTGAGCAAGGCAAGGCAAAGCAAGCCTCATAAGAGAGAGATACGCGTCCGGTCTGTTGTCTAACGAATCTCTAGTCCACGTGAAAGTCTGGATGAACACGCGTGCAGTTTAATTTGCCTCTTGGTCCCCGGCTAGGTACTCGGCTCATTGGCGCAGCACATGGGTTGCTAAAAAAAAAAAGAAAAGGGTGCCCGACCCTGGGCGGAGAAAATATAGTCATGCTTAGTTTAGAAGCGGAGGCATGTTAGTCTAGAGCGAGCTCGACTGTGAATCTGGGATCCATATTCAATGGCACAGAAATCACCTTCTAGACCATTTGAAGGGGTCTCCAAGATAATAATTCGGTTTCGTCAAACCAACAGATATCTTAGTAAGGGAATCCTGGCTCATAGAATCACAATGTGTCATTATAAAGGGGCAATCAAGAGGCGAGGTTTGACCCAGCCCCAGGCCCAGAGCCTGTTTGTTTATTTGTTTTGCTTCAATTTTCAAGGCAAGGCAAGGCAAGGCAAGGCTGATGACGATGATGACTCGAGATTGAGTCCATTAGTGCTTAGTGGTCACGAGGTGTCGTAGACGGTGATTTAAATCGTGAATAGTGCGATTGAATGGGTAACAGCTTTAATTACGGTGGGAATACAGTATGGTAGTGACTTTTGCTAAATCATTCATCCATATGCACTGGAGCCCGGTCAAGTACCCCAGACCGAGGCGTTGTGGCTGCAACCGAATTGGTCCCTGAAGGGCATCAGGACCCGGAAGCGGCTTGGAATTGGTGGAGTCTTTTGAGCAAGCCCCTGGCTGATGTCTCATTGCATTGCTAGATTGCCTTGCTTGTGTATGTTTTGATAGATAGCCTTGAGGTTCTGGAAATAAAGATAATGATATTTTAGAGTCGAAGCGTTACAAAAGCTTTCAAGAAACAAGGCAATACTAAGTCGACTACAGGGTTCTTGATCTTCTTAAAGATATAGGCATATCGTGCAAAAATCCAGGTGAGTGAGGGACTCCCTTGTTATCGTTACCGCGGTTGCTGTTCGGGAGCAACGAGATTAGAAAGATGCAAGTGACCAAGTAGCTACCTAGCCAGGGACGAGATAGATAGCTGCCCTTCCGAGTAAAGCATCTTAATACTGTACATATCTAATCTCATTTCTGGCTCAGGGTAAGGAGCTCACCTACCTTGAAGAGGTTGTGTCTCCGTATTGAGTGGGTTCCCATCTACCAAAACAAAAAAGAAGCATTACTACGCGAACGTGCTCATGAGATACAGAGTTCAATTGAACACCCTCCTTTTGGTCATGAACGGACCGGACCAGTCTTGGACAAGTTTAGTTTCGGAGGAATTGAGTTAGACTTGGACGTTGTGTAGTCCACGCCAAAGCGGGGTGGAATATCAGTTCAGCGTAGGTAGGTAGGTAGGTGCTCGTATTCAGTCAAGACTTTGAACCTCAGATACGATGTTGATTTGAGGCTGAGAGGGCAGTAAGCGGCGATACTGACTGGATTCCCGCACAATAGTATCTACCTACTGCAGGATTTGCGCATCGTGAGCACAGACTTCCGTTATCAAAATGGCGAGAGAGGGGTCTTTGTGCTTTAATAGTATGGATACATTACGAGAGTATAGATTGATCCCATCATGGGTATCAGATTGGATCGTGTAAACGAGGCATGGGTGTGCTGAACTGCAGTCTTGTCCCACTGCAGTAAGGGGGCATCCAAATTTCGCAGATGGCTGTTATGTGGTGCAACCTATCAATGACCTTTATTAAACCTCACACATGTAATTCTGATCCATACAAGTAGTGCTTTGTCCCAACTCAGTGATTATATCTTTTGTCATGTTGTACAACTCAACGCCTTTATTCTGTCTGCATGTGAATTGTATCTGTATCCATACCGTACTGTAATACTCTCTTGATCCATGACCCTTGAATGGATCCGTCTAAGGAAAAAAAAGGGAAGCCGAAGGGATTGGATCCATTGTTGATCCATTTCGTGACCTGGGCCTCCACTCTTCTTCCATCAATCGTGTGCACTGTAACGCATGCCTAATTAAGCCACGCAGGGCAGGTAAATTAGCCCCTTCTAGGTCCTTGGGGGCCATGCTCTGGGCTACTTTCACTTGGGGGTAGCGTCTAGTCTGGGTCTCATGGGCCTTAAACCTCCACTACCTCCCACTCAACTTGACCTACAGTGCCGTCCCGTCCACACTTCCATCTCGTCCAAGACAAGCCGCCATTGTTCGATACCTACCTAGGTACTTTTTGTACATTGTTTGAGCTGCCATTCACATACTCACCTGCACTCACCGTTCGTTTCTAATCGCTCGCCTCTGTTTTCTTCTGGTGCTTTCGATTACTTTGCTCTTCCGATTACCAGGTCGACCTCACCTACAGTATCAGCGCAACGTCATTCAGTGTCGACCACTCGCCGACCCATGAGAATCCTCCATCATCAACAACTGCCGTAGCGCAAATAGCACACACAGTATATCCCCAAATATACATATACCAATACATCGCTCGCTTCGCCGCCGATCCTACATCATCTTGCTCCCTCCTGTCTTTCCGTTGCCGACTTCCATCTTGGACTCCTGGCTCTCTCTGCCTGTTTCAACTTTGTTCCATCCACCATCTCCGTACCACATATCGCATAGCGCGGCCTGCGCAAGATACCTCTCCGCCGCCGATCGCTCCTTGGCGGTTGTCTCGCCCTCGACTCGCCGTCATTCTTAACGACTGTCACCAACCATCGCGCATTATTTTCTATTTTTTGCCAGTATCGATAGCAGGACTATTTCTCGCCTATTCATGTTCCTGCTCACCAATTTCAACTAGACCTCGAGTTGCTTCCTTGTCTTTCACAGTGCATTTGCGCCAGCTGGTCCAACCGTCAAAGCGGAATCATCAAGCTAACTTGGTCGAGCAAGATTTGGGAACCGTTGATTGAGCCGGAACACTTACAGAACGACATTGTCGCACTTTTGCTGCGCGTTTGTGCTATCCAGTTTCATTCTCCTGCATGGAAACGGACTTCGATAGCTGGACTTGACCTTCAAAAACGACCATCATGGCGTCCCGTCCGTCTTTGCTGGACTTGCGATCAGACACCTCACATTCGAACCTTTCTACAGTCTCCAAACCTTTGCGCTCACCTCGTCTCCATGTCGCTGGTGAAGTCCCCCCCGAGTTGTCCCCTTTGGACGCCTTCGCTATGCAGAGTCGACTGCTCGCAAGGCAACTACAAGAGAGCGCCAAAGAGGGCAACAGAATGAGTCGCCTACCTCCCCTAACCACCGAAAGCCCCTTGATTGTTCAGGGACGTTCAGATTATTTTCGCTCCTTATCACAAGACTCGGCCTCTGAAGCCGGCGACCACCCTCCTCTACAACCCCCTTCCGGCTTGGGACAGAGGACAGAGGTGGAGGATGCCTTCTCCGACGACGCTGAGCGCCCCGTGTCGATGCATCCGCGAATGAGTCGGATACCGCCCACTCCTGATGAGGAAGTACCTGCGATACCCCCTCGAGCTCCGTCTAGAGGACGAGTTTTGGATCATATTGATGAGGCAAGCTCGCTTTACGGCGCCAGAACGGAACGATCGCCCTCTCTCATTAGCGATACGCAGTCACAGTCTGGCAGGCGACTTGAATCATCTCCATCCCGGAAAGAAGACAGTGGGTCGTTGCTTTCCACCCGACGGCCGAGCGGTTCAGTTAGCGGTTCAATCGCCGGCTCACCAGAGAAGCCCAAGATGCATTCTTTTGATGAGCTCGGACTTGCACCACCTCAAACCATGTTTCCTCAAAGAAGACGTGCGCCCAGCAATGTTTCATCACCAGCGATACCCTACGAGGAGGATCATAACATGGCGGGTTCTTTCCACTCTTTGCCTCCACGAAAACTGTCTTCTGCAAGCGCAATGGCCTCGCCGGCAGTGGGCTCCTATCGACGGTCACCATCCATCGGTTCCGAATCATCTGCCCTTCCTCGACCCTCCTTTAACTTCTCAAGACCTATGAGCAGGTCTGGCACGCCTGGTATGGAGCCACCCTTGAGACAAGCTTCCTCAGATAGCCAACCCTCGTTCATATTGGCTGATGACTCGGCTCATACACCAGTGAGCATGCATAGTGAGGCCTTCCTTGAGCAACAGACCGAAGATAAGGGCGCGACGTCCTACATTTATTCCAAATTTACACTGCCCCGAGGCAAAGCCATCCAGCGATCAGAATCCGACGAAGAAGCTGCACAGACACCCTTCGACTGGCAGCAGCCCATGGTTCCCCCGACTGACGTTCATAAATTCGAGAATGCCCCTCCTCCGTCACCTCCAACCCGACCTTCGAGTTCCTCAGCCGATATCGTCCCTGATGGTTCTTTAGCACCAGGTAGCCCAATGCCGAAAGCATCAACGGAGTTGAGAAAGGTCCAATCTGAGACAACACCACCGCCTATGCCAGACCTATCTCCAACGCCGAGAAGATCAGCTGAAGAATCGCGAGCCTCGGAGGATGAACCACGGGGCCGTGGTAGAGATCGTACTCCTCTCTCAATAGCTACAAGTGACACAGCAAGCACGATTCGACCACCGCCCACTGCTCGTTCAACAGCACCTACTGCCTCAGAAATGACAGCAGAGGAGCACCTAGCAAAGGGCATTGCATGCCACGAGAGCGGCGATCTGAAGGAGTCTACATATCATCTTCGTTATGCAGCTCGGCTGAATGACCCGACCGCCATGCTTCTGTACGCACTCGCCTGCCGGCACGGATGGGGTATGCGTGCAAACCAGAAGGAAGGCGTGGAATGGCTCCGAAAGGCCGCTGAATACGCTAGTGTCGAGATAGCGGATGATGAGAGCCATGCAAAGGAAGGCAAGCATGTCGATGTGATAGAACGAAGGACGCGAAAAGCTCAATTTGCTTTAAGTATCTATGAATTGGGAGTGAGCCATATGAACGGCTGGGGAATCGAGCAGGACAAGTCTCTGGCTCTGCGGTGCTTCGAGATCGCTGGTAGTAAGTCTCACTCGCGAAACCCATTTGAAAGATATATATTAACTAGAGCTCTAGACTGGGGCGATGTCGATGCGCTGGCTGAAGCTGGTTTCTGTTACGCCCAAGGCATTGGCTGCAAGAAGAATCTCAAAAAGAGTGCCAAGTTCTACCGCATGGCTGAAGCCAAGGGTATGAGCATGGTTGGGAACAGTTGGTGAGTTTAGCTGGAGCATTTCCCCAGCTTGACATCTGCTTACTGACATGAAACAGGATCCACAAGGCCAAATACGACGACGACAATGAGTCTACTACATCCAGGAAGGATAAAAAGAAGGCCAGGAGCAAGTCTCGCACCAGAACCATGTTTGGACGGAAGTGAGCCTAAGAGCAGCTTCAGTGACACGCCTACTACGATAATGATGACATCTTCGACATACCCATTTAATCGGAGTTTTGACTGGTTTTCCGCATTGATCGGGGGTTTTATGGGGTCTAGGGAGGAAATATTCTTGTGCTTCCTGCAGCGATTGCTCAGAGCGAGCGTTGGGTCAAGCAAAGGAACAGAATTCGGTTCCGTGTAAAGCGTCAACTTCTCAAGACGAGGTTTTATTATTCTTTCACGCATATGTGCCTCCAGAAAGGAGGTCATGGATTGTTTCTGCCTGGTACAGGCAAGACGCCGCCACTTTATGTAAATAGTACGACGGTTGTCTATTCTCTTTCAAGGGTTCTTGTAGAATACTGCACATAAAGAAGTGGAGAAAAGCAGGGACCTATGCTCCTTCCCTAACATTATTGGAAATAATTTATTGTCCTTAACTAACATCATCAGCCACAACTCTGCCTTTTGACTGAGGCAGATTCAGTCATCCAGTCTATAGGATCCTGTGTTGTTACATGCCGTGATCTTCCCCTTCTGACGCCCAAAAGAAATGTGGCGTCTTTAAGTGTCGACATCCATCTTCTCCTCAACAGACACGTCCTCCACGCTGATGTATCTCTTGATTTCGTCCTTCTTGATAATCTTCTCATTCAGCACCGCCGTCGTGCCCTTCTCAAATCGGTAACTCTGCAGCTTAGGCTCCTTCTGGTTGGGCGTGATGTAGTTTCTCTTGAGTGTTGTCTTGTCCTTGGTGATAATAGCCACGTCGACGTTTGAACCCG
Source organism: Fusarium cf. aywerte (assembly GCA_011034095.1). Classification (NCBI taxonomy): domain Eukaryota; kingdom Fungi; phylum Ascomycota; class Sordariomycetes; order Hypocreales; family Nectriaceae; genus Fusarium; species Fusarium cf. aywerte. The sequence continues at coordinate 282,376 of WETZ01000026.1, read as the reverse complement.
AACCCAGATCGTTCCAGACACCAGCCAAGATGGCTTCGCTGGTCAGCTTAATGGCCTCATCTTGGGTAAGATCAGGCTTCCACTGTGTCTCAAACACGCTCATGGCCGCCAAGCTACCACTTCCCATAGTGACGTAGGGAAGCTTATCCGTGCTGCCGTGGGCGTGGACGGTGAAGAGGTGGGTGCCGGTAGGGTCGACACCAGCAACGACGAGGTAGGCACCGATGTGTCCCTGGTAGCGGAAGAGGTGCTGCTTCAGGAGGGTCATGCAGGTGACGACGCGGGGCTTGCGGCCTGTGGATAGGGAGTGCAGCTCGAGCTGAGAAGAGATGAGGGCGGTGGTGAACTCGGTATCGGCGGCTGTACCGGCACCAGCGCACCAAATCTGAGGGGAGATGTAGTGAAGCTTCTCACAGTTCTTGTCGGCGACAATGGGACCGGATGTGGCTCGAGTATCGGCGGCAATCTATTGATGCGGGTGTCAATGCTCAGCTCCTAGTCAGATGGCGATAGCTCCATTTGGGCTTCTGGGACCGCCTGCAGAGGGTGAAAGATGCCACTTACCACAACACCGCCATCGAATATGCATCCCACGATAGTTGTTCCAGTGCTGGTGGCCTTGGGAAGAGGCACGCCTCGAGCGTGGAGAGCCGCATTGCGGTTGTAGTTCGAGAAGTCGAAGCCAGGCATTTTGAGAGACCTTTGATTCCCCAATCCAAGATATTGACGTTAATGTGTTTCGCTGGGCCCTTGAGGATAACAAGAGATCGCAAAATGACGGTGAAATCGTTCGGGGTATCGTTTGTGGTGCGGGATGTCGGTGGTCGTTGACAGAGGCGAGACGGAGTGAGGTTAACAAGGCAGAGCTGATGACGAGGCTAAAAGCTGCCTCCAGCAGTTGAGCTTCAGTAGAGCACCTGTAACAGCCCGTAGGGGCACGCTCTAATTGGCCGACTTTCTCCAGGCATGGTAGACGCTTGTACAAGCTACAACAGATAGCACTTTAACAGTGGCTGGAAGTCAAACACGTGACGGATAAGCTCTAAAAGCTATCTGGATTTTGTTTCGACATAGGTACTACCGAAGCATTAACAATTCAATACTGACTCATTAATCTTCATTCACCCGATCCAAATTTCATTTCAAGCATCACACCTCCAAAATCATCACCGCCTGATTTCTAAGTACTTGACCTGTTGTCATCGATTGCTGGGCTCTAGCACACACATCAGCCAATCATAAATTGTTATAAGCACGTCCCCCAGCCTACCGCTACTAGGCCTGCCTGCGCGCAGAGCTCCCCGGTCACCCAGCCCACTCCTATGCAGAGGGCAAATTTATGAACTTCAGGACCTCTCTTCAAGGCCGGCTACTCTGCGACAGTCATGGCTTTTGGCTTTGGCAATTCAGGAAACGCTATGCTTGGGAGCGCCGCAGGAGGATTGACCACTGGGTCACCTCTGCAAACAATTCAAACAGATGTAAGTGCGCACTGATTTCGGCATTGTTCTTGTTCTTGTCTTGTTTGTTTTGTTGATTCTGAGGACGACGTGATGCTAATCATCCACAACCTGTACAGGACTTAGGTTTTCTTACCATTGCTGGTGACGCAAAGGTTCGCCTTACATCTCCGTGGACGTCTCTTCCATCTTCTACCGCGTCGCTTCTCAGTATCGCCTCGCGCAAAGGTCTTGTCGCTGCTGCTGGACCCGATCAAGTCATCATCGCCACGACCGAGTCCGTCAGAAAAGCTTTTGAAGCATCCCAAGATGGCGATACGGATATCCGCGGCTTCGAGCCGCAGCTCAAGATCCCCATGCCGATGCGAGTTTCGCAATTATCCTTCACTGCGGACGAGAATTATTTGATTCTTTCGGCGGAATCTGGAGGTGGTCTAGCTGTCTACGAGGTTCAGAGTCTACTCTCAGGATCAACAAATTCCGCCTTCGAGCTGTCAACAAACGGCGAGACACTGCGCGCTATGATACCGAACCCTACGCCTGAAAAGGCAGAACTCTGTGCCATCGTTACGAACAACGGCAATTTGCACATGGCGAACCTCAAAGAGCGACAGATTAGCAACCCTCTGAAGAACCAGGTTAGCTGTGTTAGCTGGAGTTCAAAGGGCAAGCAGCTATGCGCTGGTCTCGGTGATGGTACCATTGTCCAAATGACACCGGAAGGAGAGGTTAAAGGAGAGATTCCTAAGCCCCCTAACATGGACGACTTTCATGGTAAGTAAACTGGAGGCAGACAAATGGACTTCGAAGCAGGCTAACAGTATCCCAGTATCGTCCCTCACCTGGCTAGAGAACCATCTCTTCCTGTCTATCCATACTTCGAATAACCAATCACCACCCAAATCTATATATCACATCATTACACGCCAACCGCCCTCGTCTTACACTTTCCAGCAGCTAACCGACCCGGTCGAGCCGTTCGGTTCAGACAAGGCACCCCACCATTCAATTCTACGCCTCCGAGACTTTCCACCTGCCCTCCAGGACATGCTCATTATCTCCTCTACTGCGGTTTCGGAAATGGGTATAGTGACTCGGTCCAAGACTCCTCTGGCTACAGACCAGCCCGCCGAGTCTATCACAGGGGTGTTTACACTAACCGAATTCTTGGACGACACCAAGAGACCAACACTACCAATGACTGATTCCATGGATGATGCGGTCCCCATTGGTGTTGCGCTCGATCTTTCTAGCAAGGACAAGGTTTATAAGCCTATTCCATCGGATGTTGAACTGGAAGAGTCGCCAGGCCCACTTCCAGGATACTGGGCACTTACACACGACGGTGTGCTCTGCGCGTGGTGGATAGTCTATAATGAGTCCATCCGACAAGGCACTTCTTATCCTCAACTGGCTGCGGTCGAGGGCACGTCAGCCGCAACACTAGCACCAGCTGCCCAGCCTGCACCCGCAGCTTCCGCATCACCTTTTGGAAACACCGGGGCGTCTGCTTTTGGTTCAGCTGCTCAGCTTGGACAAAAGGCATCTCCCTGGGGCAGTAGTGCCTCTGGTTCTGCGGCTCCTAGCACTGGAGGCGCGGTGTACAGTGGTTTTGGAAATGCTGCCCCCTCTTCGGCGCCAGCGTTCGGCAAGCCGAGTGCCATCGGCTTTGGACAATCGTCTCAGCTAGGCGCAAAGAGCTCTCCCTGGGCTTCAGCAGCAGGCGGAGCTTCGGCTGCAACCCCTGCTTTCGGCCAGTCGGGATTCTCAAGCTTTGCGAACAACAACAATACAAGCCCCTTTGGCAAAGCGGCAGCTACTGGACAGTCGACCGCCCCTACGTCAGGAGGATTCGCCGGCTTTGCTAGTAAGAGTGGTTTTGCTTCCGTAAGCAACAATGGAAACAACAACGTCTTTGGCAGCGGAAGTAAACCAGCAGGCAGCCCTTTCGGATCAACTTCCAATGCAGATACTGCTTTCCCTGCCAAACCTTCTTCTGGTAGTCCATTCGGCTCAACACCTTTTAAACTCCAAAGCTCATTCAAGCCAGACGGGTCTGCCAAAGATGATAATGCTAAGCCGTCTGGTTCTTTATTCGGTAGCAACTTTGGATCTGCTCTCACCGATCCGGCTAACAAGCCTGCTGTTACAACACCTGCACCAAGAGATGAAGAAGAGATGGATACCGCTGGACTGACAGAGGAGACTCCTCAATCAAAACCTAAGGATACAGTGTTCGGTTCGCAACAGAGTCCTGAGTCTACCACCCCGACGACCACCCCTGCGCCGTCCAAGTTTGGGTTTGCTACATCTCCTGCCCCGCAAGCATCAGCTTTTGGCCAACCCTCGAAGTTTGGCTCTACCGGCGGTCTTTTCGGAAACAAGGCAGAGGCACCGAAGCCCAGCGGCGGCCTGTTTGGGTCCACCTCCAGCACGCCCAAGCCAAGCAGCATACCCAAACCAACTGGCGGCTTGTTCAGTTCGACCTCTCAGACACCCAAGGCTACTGGGGGTTTGTTTGGATCACAACAAAACACACCCAAAGCAAGCATCTTCGGCACCCAGCAGAAACCAGCTGGTTACACAGGAATCTTTGGGCAGAAGTCTGAACCAACGAAGACCGAGTCTCCCAAGATCAAACAGGAGGAAGATGACGCGCCACTGCCTCCGGACCCAACACCTAAGGCTAATCCCTTTGCCTCACCTGCTGCCCCGGCAAAGCCTGAGGCTGCTCCTTTACCACCAGACTTTACCTCCAAGACAGCCCAGTCCACGACTAAGTCGCCCGAGGCTGCTGATGCTCCATTGCCGCCGGACTTTGTCAATGTCTCCAAACCTACAGACAAGCAGACTGTTGCCTCTGATGCCCCCTTGCCACCCGACCCAGTCATTCCATTAAAGACGAGATCTGTTTTCGACAAGCCAGAAGGTACCCCGAAGGCACCTTCTAGCCTTTTCCCCGCCGTCACAGGACCGCCTTCAGATGACAGTGACGAGGAGGAGGATGAAGAGGAGGATGAAGAAGAACAGGAAGATGGTGAAGACGAGGGAGAAGAGGAAGGAGAGGAGGAAGATGACAATGGGTCAGAAGGCAGTGGTGTAGATGTGGCCAAGGATCTGAGCCCTACTGTCAGCAACCTTTCCCCTGGATATACGCCTCAAAGCTCGTTTGGTGGCCCAAGTAAAACTCTTGGAGCTTCTCGCGCGAACCAGGATGGCTCGCGACCTCTCTTTGGGGAACTCAGCCGCAATGCTCCTGTGTTCCCACGTCCCAACGCGACTAGCCCTCGCTCCCCAAGCCCAGTCCGAGGTGCGGTGCCAAACAGAGTTCTGAGGTCAGAAAACATGAGGTCGGTTAGTGCTCCAGGAATTCCTTCAAACCTTCGTGGGTCCAGACAGTCTCGGATGGGCGCTTCGATTACCAGCAAAGACACTCGCTCGTCCGAAGATCCATTTGTGGAACAACAACGGAGGATGAAGGCCAAACAGGAGGCCGCAGAAACCCAACCATTGGTTGATGAGGAAGACGATGAGGTTCATAGACTTTTGGCATCAGAAGTCGAGGGAAGTCTGACCTTGGACGAGTTTATTGCTCACTCTAACGTTGCGCCCCCTGCCAAAGAAAGCATTCCAAGTCAGGTTGAAGCCGTTTATCGGGATATCAACTCCATGATCGATACCCTTGGCTTGAATGCTCGAACCGTCAAATCTTTCATCAAGGGACACACAGAGAACCGAAAGGAAGGCGGACGCGGTAAGGATGACCTCGATGCCCCTGAAGATTGGGTTCTCTGCGAGATCGATGAGCTGGGACAGGTTTTGGACAATGACTTGCATGCCGATCTCGAGGATGGACGTGTTCGCGATTTGGACGATAAACTTGACGCTTGTCATGAACTCACCAGAGATATGCATCGCCTGCGAGCTAAGCAGGAAGATCTTAAGCAGATCCTGATGATCCGAACCGACCCCGAGCAGGCAGAAGTAACAAAATCTATGCCCCTTAGTGCGGAACAGGCAACACAGCAGAACGAACTCAGACGAGAGTTTGCCAAGTTTTCGAAGCTCTTGGCTGAAGCCGAAGAAGCGTTAACGCTGCTGAAGACCAGGATTGCATCTGCCTCCAGCGCCTCGGGCAAGGGTAAAGCCAACGTTCCCACAGTTGATGCCGTGATCCGCACTATCGGCAAAATGACAGCCATGGTGGAAAAGCGCAGCGGAGACATCGATGTGCTTGAAAACCAGATGCGCAAGGTTACTCTTAATCCCACTAGCCGAGAAGGGTCACCAATGGTCACCCCCCAGGGAAGGCGAAGCATTATGTTTTCTCCCGAAGGAACCCCTGTCCGCAGTCTCCGTCACAGCTTTGCGGCCAGTATGTCGCTAGGCGCATCTGCACGAGCTACTACCCCACGCAAGAAGCTCAGTGGCTACAGCCAAGATGAGAAGGGCGGTTTGATGCAACAGAGAGCCCGCCGACAGGCTGTTCTGGCTAAGTTTAAGAGCAGTGTTGAAAAGCAAGGTGTCAGTGTTTGGACTATGGAGGATATCGAATAATTAAGAATGACGAGATTGGGATGGGACTCGGGGTTTTGAGTACCACCAGGTTATGAAGCAAACAAGCATTTGTAGTTTAGAAATTAAATAGTGTATCAATCAGCCAAACAAGCTACCCGAGTAGCTAATGTATTTTTGCCCATAGTTCATTTTCCTTGCTTGCGTCCTTATTATAGCAACAAGGCATTTGTTCCAAACAGTCACATGCCAATTATATTTCTTTACCAATACCCTTGCGAACCCAGTAAATGTCCAAACACCTTTTACTCCACGGATTTTCTCAGTCATCGAAGCGAATCAAACGATTTGGTTTGACACGACTCCCCTAAGTGGTAGGAGTGAGAGGGGCTGCAGATCGTGGAATCGCAGACTTGGGTTCAACGACTGGAGTATTCTTGGGAACATCGCGAGGAATGTTAGATGGATCGGAATGCACCCGGCAATGCTCTTTGTTCTTATGCTCTGGGTGAGGTCGAGGAGTGTAGCTAGGAGGTTGGGCATTAGCTAAGAGTGCGTGAGTTGGGACCTGGGGGTAATTTACTTTACGAAAGAAAGCATCTTGAACTTCAGGTTGGTATGTATGTAGATTTGGTGTTGTTGTTGTTGAGAAAGTTGTCAATGTTGTTCTTGAAATCAACGAATTGTTTGAAGAAGGAATTGTAAAATATGACCTGAGGGTTTGAGAAGGGAAGCTGTCGAGTATTATATACTCGACATCTTTAAGAAACCGAATCAAATTACATACATTGCATTACAAACGTTTCTCAGACCGGACCGGTCACACTTCAGTGACAATTATACAGATAGTTTTTTGCACGTGTCGCCGGCATCAGATTGCCAGACAGGACAGGGATTGGACAAGGTCTCCGAATTCAACTTGAGGGCAGGGGTCCAATACTGACGTCGTACAGGTCGTCTGAACAGGGAAGCAATAAGATATTTCAGCGGGGAGAAGCATGCGCGTGATCCCCGAGGAGGAGGACGAACTGCGTTGAAACTACAATGGCAGCACCCTTGTTGGGAAAGTATGAAATCTGGCGATAGACGATGAGTGATTGGGTGTGCTGATCTCGAGAAGCCGGCCCGGTGGACGAGTCTGCTCTATGACAGCCTGCCGAGTACGGAGCAACAGGGGACTAATCTCGGCATCCTGACCAAGATGAAGAAGAATCTGGAGAGAACTTTGTGAATAAACGAACATTCAAGGGTTTATCCAGATAACTGATCATGCGCAAGCAGGCCGAAGTCGCTCGTTGTCATACCATGGATCAAGGTTTGTGACCAAGAACTGTCACTCCTGATATCAAAGGGTTCTTCTCACCACTGGATGTAGCAAATGCGATTGTTGTGCAAAGCCACCTCGACTGACATCTATAACATCAGACCATATCTTCGTCCTGGGTACGTACCCGTAGCTTGGACGGGGGTGGAGCACATGTATTGAAGCCGAAACGTGGGTCGGGAACGGGTCGGTGGTCGGCGGACTCGGAGAGAAGTGGGGTCATCCCGTCTGCGCCGTCTTTTCTTGCCTGACAAGCTCGAGGAAGGTGTCGCGCTCGCGACTGCATCTTTTTTCTATGAAGACCCACTAATGACCCACCTTCTTCACCTGCGGCTCACCGAGCGTTCACCTCGGAGGGGCTTCAAAAAATTATTGTTTGCTTCGCTCATCATCACTAACAACCACCACCGCCTGCCTACTAATTTTCTTCTCTGCATATCACAAAACAACACCGTCGCAATGGCTCCGACACAACAGGCCGGGTGGAGGAACGCTCCTACCGCAGATGATATTGCGCGTCGTCAGGTAAACCTCTAATTGGCTCTTTCTTAATAGCATCCCGAAATCTAACTTTTTGCGCGCCCAGACTGTCGGCATCAACAAAGAAACTGTCACAAACATTTCCTCTACCGATTACCCCGGACACCACCCTGGCGAGGATCTTGCCTTCTCTATCGATCGCTTTCGTGACGCCTTCTCGGTGAACTTCCACCAGAACGACCAGTTCCTCTCTTCTTTCTCTCTCGTTGGAATCGACGCTTCGCTCGCAAACGCTTTCCGCCGTATCCTCCTCTCCGAGATTCCCACACTCGCAATCGAGAACGTCTACATCGAGAACAACACCTCGGTTATCCAGGACGAGGTCCTCGCCCACCGTCTAGGTCTTATTCCCTTCAAGGGCGGCCGTGAGGGTCTGCATAACTTCCTCAAGTGGCACAAGAAGCCCGAGGCTGGCGAGGATCCTTATGCTGGCTGCTTCGACTGGAACACAGTTCGTTTGGAGCTCAATGTGACATGTACTGTTAACGAGGACGCTTCACCTTCCGAGAACGACCCTCTTAAGGCCTACCACAATGCCCACGTTTATGCGCGCGACATTGTCTTCGTGCCTACTGGCAAGCAGGTCGAGTACTTTAGCGGCGAGGACGCCATTGCGCCCACAAACCCTGATATCTTGATCGCCAAGCTACGACCCCGACAGACCATCAACCTCGCCATGCACATGCACAAGGGCGTTGGATCCGACCACGCCAAGTTTTCTCCCGTTGCGACAGCTTCTTACCGTCTACTACCCACCATTACGATCACCAAGCCCATTCTTGGAGCTGACGCCGAGAAGTTCGCCAAGTGCTTCCCTAAGGGTGTTATTGGACTTGAGAAAGTTACAGCCGAGGATGCCTCTAAGGCTGGCAGTGGTTACGAGGGCCACGAGGGCGAGACCAAGGCTGTGGTGGTGGACGCCATGAAGGATACCGTTAGTCGTGAGGCTCTGCGCCACCAAGAGTTTGCAGGCAAGGTAAAGCTTGGCCGAAGACGGGATCACTTTATCTTCTCCATCGAGAGCACGGGGCAGTGGGATAGCGACGAGCTCTTCCTTGAGTCTGTTAAGCATCTTAAGCTCAAGTGCAAGAAGCTTGAGCAGCAAGTTATCAACATGGCGCGGTAATCTGCTACTTCGATCAAAATGGGGTTGGGTCTTGTTTGGCGCTTTTATCATAATTTGGTTGAATTTGATTTTTTTTGCGGTCTCTACGGTTAGATAAAAAGGAATGATACCATGACCACATCATAATATTCGTCACCACGTCTTCTTGACTCCATGGCAATGCTTGCTCCTCTACTCTGTTGTAGTTTTAACTTTTTCTTATTGTAGACTCCCGGTTGACATGTCCAACGCCGAAAGATGCCCAAAAGCCTGAACGCCATATGCCGATGTAGGCAAAGGATAGGATCATGAAGCTGCCTTGAATTTGAAGTAAAAGTTGAACTCGAGGGGGAATGCCGGGTCTGTGACGACGACCTGCTGTCCGTCTACGAGCCCGAGCTCGTTGAGCGTCTTGCTCAAGTTTGGGCGAGTCTGTTCCTCCAAACCTGGAGGGAACTGCATATACAATGTCTTTCCTTCGGCACGGATCGAGGGCTTCTTCAGCTGAGCTTCTGGTCGGATGGCGAATGACTCAATCAACTCTTGCAGTGTAGTCTTGGGATTGACCTCAAGTGGGCGAGCCTGACGTCCACAGACAGGGCAGTCATCTTTCTTCTCATGCTTGAAGGTGTATGTGTAGATACTATCGTTGCCGGAGTACATCATGTAGTTCTCTTCAAACCCAAGACATGGTGCTGAGGTCGTTGCAATCTTGAAAGCTTCGTTGCAGCACGCGGCGGCAATGATGGCATTGGTGGAGGCGATGGCAGGGATGATATTCTTGATTGTCCCTTGTGTTAGGGAGTAAGTGACACCGGGAATGCCAAATTCTTGAGCTCGAGTAAGGGCCTTCTGGAACAGCCAGGTGACGTGCTCTGGATCATCCTTATCGAGCTTTGGGAACGGCTTCTCCTGCTCCCAGGCGATGACGTGAGCCCACTCAATGCAATGCTCGGGTTGTCGAGGGATCGAAGCAATAGTGCACAGGGGAACAGCGGCACGCGGTGCGTGCATATCGAGCTGACACTCGATACATGAAGTTATGGTGGGCAGGATGACTCGTGCTTGACCTTTAAAACCTTCAGTACCGCCGTCAATCAGTGGCTTAATCGCATCAGCGTCCTCAGCTTCTTCGGCAATAGAAATAAGCATGGCATTGATCCAGCGGCGGGCCTCAATGCTGTCCAGGCCGCAAATGACAAGCTGAAACTGCTTGTAGAACTCCTCATCAAAATCTTGGATGCGGTTGTTATGCGCAGTGATGGAGACGCCCTTTACTCTCTTTTGGACAAACTCGGCAGCGACCTCGGCTTTGTATTTGCCAACATCAGTCTTTCTGAAAAGGAATTGACGGTTAAGGTTGGATATGTCAATGGTATCTGAAGCAAGATGTATCAGTGTGTCTGGGCTGTGGCTGGAGGATTGGATATCGACAAACCCATATCTATTACGTGTATGTTCTTAAATCTTGACATGGCAAGGTTCTTGAGGATTTCGCATCCTAGACCACCCGCGCCACTGTATCATGAATTAGTGTAGTGTTCATCATGTCGTGAGAGGAACGTGACTGACATGACACTGGGTGAGATTAGTACCGTGTCTGACTCGACAGATTGAGTATGGAAAGACTTACAGAATCTTGAACTTTTCGAATTGATCCAGTAATTCGGGAGCCGTGGCATCAGGATCTGTATAAGGTCCCGCATTGCGACGAATCTGGTCGAGATATTTCCTTTGATCATGGTTAGCATTGGCGGTCTCGAGAGCCACAGCCACAGCCACAGCTACAGCTACAGCTACAGCTTCCAGAAGCGGCGGGGACGGGAGGACAAGACGTTACCATCGCGTATCTTCGTAGCCACCAGCTACTGTTTGGATATCGCAGCTCATTTCTTCCCGAGTTCAAAAAGTTTTTGATGCTTAAGTATAAAGCGAGTGACCTGGAGAATAAGAAGGGAGACGTCGAGGTCGTCAGACAGAGAGTGAGCTCTTTCAAAAGGATCCGTGCGTGGGGGGAGGATCGTCATTGCCTAAAAGTACCTGAGCTGGCTCGGTGAGTCTCGGTGAAGGTGGGGTTCAGCGTACCTCGAGTTACTAAGGCATCCGTCTCTACATTGTACGTACCAAGACTTTTCTAACTTCAACCTACAACTTTCAACGGACTCGAGAAATGCCGGTTCTTTAAAAAGATAAACTCAAGGGAGCTCGCTTAGAGGCCATCTTGTCCAAATTCTTTTTTATCGATATGGACGACCTTCTCACCCCCGTGAGCACCACCTATCTCAAACCACGAAAAGAGCCCGAGCCGCTCTTCACAGAAGTAAAGACATCCTCTACTCCCACAGAACAAAGGAAAACCAGTGCCATCTCAACAGCCGACGATGCCATAGACGCTCTAAAAAATCAACCCGATTACGACACTCTTATTTCCGTTTTACAGTTTCTAACAAGTGCCAAACCTTCATCTGACAACTTCTCGCTCTCAACACCCAGTCCCAAGAGCGCACTGATCGTGCATTTGCTCGTCTCTGAGATTGCACCAAACTATTGGACTCTATTGCTTGAGGGAACCTTTGATGATGGTGTACAATCTACAGAAGCACTCCCTCGAGATGCCGAGCTTTTCCTTAGCTGCGTCCGCAGTCTGACCGGCCTCAACGCTGTCATTACACAGATTAGAACTCTCATCCAGGAGTCACGGATGGGCGGGAAAGAAGAGAAAAGGGCCGACTTATCTCTAAATACTGGAATTCTGCTGAGTGTTTTGTCTTCTATCCTCAACAGTAATAAAACGATATCTGTGATCTGGAATGCGTCAACAAGAGGCATTTCGAACTCTGGCCTCCAAAGAGTTCAATCTCAGAAGCTTAGTGCAATTCTTACAAATGGCCAAATCGTGTCAACATCCGCCGAGGCTTTAGAGATAATCGGCCGTGATCGAGAGAGGGAAGAAACTAAGTGGATTGTTGATGGATTGCAGTACAGCAAATGGATGGGAAATAGTATTGTCTCATGGGTCAAGTCATCGCCTGAACCAGATGCCATGGCTTTTGTTTCCGAGTTGTTCCAGAAGTCCTTATCGCTGCACCACTCAGGTAAATTCCCCGGGCCTTAGCATCGACATATGCTTACTGCTCTGTCACAGAAACGCTCATCAAAACTGTCATCGATGGACTCCTTCTTTCCAAGGGAAGTTCAGCCCAGGCATTTACAAGAGTTGCTTTGAACCAACCACGGTCTTCTAAGAAGGTTCTTCATATCCTATTGCACCATCTCTCGCGGAAATACCTGGACTACTTGACTCTTGAAGATACATCACCCGACGACAAGGTCTCTGCGGTCGCTGGTCTTCTGAAAGAATTAGCGCTGAACGATGAGTTCAGAAGAGACATACTCATAGACTGGTGTGCATCTTCTTCAGGTGCAGGTCTTGGAGATGGAATCGGTATTCGTCGTGCTGTTATAGCTGCGCTCTCTCAAGATCGAGAGGCTATTACCTCTGTACTGGAAAAGAGCCTTGCACAGTTTGGAGATGAGCTATATATAAGGCATTCGGCAATGCTGCAGCAGGATGGTAAGAGCTACTTGGCTGTTTTGGATCCAGATTGCTGACATCTCTTCAGTACACACCCAGATTCTGCTCCTGGCAGCCGGCCATGTGCATAGGATATCTCCAATGAAGTTAACACTACTTATGCGAGTTGGCACTTACATGACCACAATCTCTAATCGTATTGGTTCAACACAGTCAAGAGCACAGTTTCTAGGACTCGTCGTGGGTGAGGCACTGTCTGCTCTCATCGATAATAATAAGAAAAGACTGGACTTTAAGATGGAGGAAACGGATACAGAAGAAGCACAGCAATTGAAAGGGCTCACAAAGATCTCTGACCCAGTCGGCCCCATCGATCCTATCCTGTCAAATCCTCCAACAGAAGCAACACCACAGAAACGGAAGCCTTCAACGTCCAGCAACCCCTCTCAGAAGAAAGCTAAGCAGAAGAAGAAACCTGCTATCACTGAAGTCAAGCCAAAAGCCATCATTGAAGAAATCGATTCTTCAGAAGAGGACGAAGACCTTGCTCCTTATTCCAAAGACTCAGATCCTGAAGATTCTGACGATGACGCGACTTTGGTCCAGCGAAACAAACCCAAGCCTCCCGTCTATATCAGAGACCTTATCTCATACTTGAGAGACTCTGAGTCTTACGATAAGCAATTACTTGCCCTCCAAACCGCCCCAGTCCTCATTCGACGCAAGGCCAACTACGGGACCGAAGTCAGTTTCCATGCCGATGAGTTAGCCGGGCTTCTGGTGGGTATACAAGACAAGTTTGAGATTGAAGACTTTCAAGACTTGCGAGTACAAGGAATGGTAGCCCTGGTAGTCTCACAGCCCAAGACCATGGCCCCTTGGTTCGCACGCACCTTCTTTGAAGGTGATTACTCCCTCTATCAGCGAACATCAGTTCTCATTACACTAGGCTTGTCAGCCCGGGAGCTGGCTGGTTTCGAGGCTTCAAAATACGAATCGGCTGCTGCTTTCCCTTCAAAGCGACTTCCTGAAAAGATGGAGCAATTGTATCTCGGCCCTTCGAGTGATGATAACGCCTTGACATCCTCTCAACTAAAAGCACTTCCTGCGAATGCACTCGACAGTATCTCACAATCATTGACATCTTCATTCCTTGCTCCACTTGCTGCAGAAGCAGCTGACGCGAACACGGGACCCGATGTCCTGAAACTTCAGAGCTTCACTGCACGCTACAAGTCTAAGACCAAGTCTAAACCTCGCGTCCGTGCTATACCCAATACAACGGCCGCTCTCCTTGCTACGTCCTTCTTCTCCCCACTCGCCGCTCACTTCCAAGTCGCTCTTCGTTCTGCGAAGCCGATCATCCTCAACCATGCGCTTCTGGCGCTTTATTTGCAGACCCTTGGCATCATTGTCCACGCCGCAGGACCCTCAACCCTTTCGTTACCTCAACTTACATCTGAACTGTGGGACTTGCTGCTCGGTGTTCGTGTGCACGTTCTGGGTGATCTCGGCGCCATGAAGGGCTGGCTGGTTGCTATGGCTTCACTGCTGGAAGTAAACGGTGGTGACTTGAGACGGCTCTGTGAGAATCAGGGTAGAGAGGTGATGGAGACAAGAGAGTGGGTTGCTATGGTGTTTGAGAAGACCAGAGGGGAAGACGGAGGAGAGGAAAACGATGTCAAGATGTTGGCAGCTGGTGTACTCATTAGGCTTGGAGAGGCCATCGAGAAGTACCAAGCTTTACTCATGGGAGACATGATCGGATTTCAGTAGATGTAATAAAGAAGTCCAAATGAGACCTGGCTTTGCTCTTTCTTTTCGTAATTACCATTATGATCATGCGTCGTTTATATAATCTCCAGGCCAGACCAATGCTTGTTTCTCTGCCAAACCCACCCGAAGCTTTAGTATGACAATACCCAGGCCTGCAGATCCAAATCTCTAAACTCAAGTACACTACGGCGTTTCTACCGATTCCAATCTTGTTGTGCTCGCTCTCCGAAGTGGTAGAGCTGACAAGCACACATTCGCATGGCTGAGATGGTCGCTCAAACTCATAGCCAGGCGTCGAAGCTCTTCCTTAACGTCTTCGGACGTGCCCTGTCCTTCCAAAACCCTAGGAGCAGGCGCCGCAGGCGCAGGTGGTAGGAAGGACGGCGGTTGATAAGAGCGCGGATAGTCATCCCGCGCCGGTGGTCGATCCGACTGAGGCTGGAGTGGAGGAGGCTGTAGCGCAAGTTCGGGAGCAGCCAGCGTATGAGACGTAAAAGACTCAGGATCCGTATCTGCGAATTCGCTTAGGGAGTACGGTCGTTCAGTCAGTGTGAGCCCGTTGGTTGGGGGAGTCTGCGATTGTGCCGGGGGTTGCTGATATAACGGGACCTGGGTCTGCTGGTAGTTCATTTGAGGATCGTTGAGAGAGAGGTCCGCCACAGCAGTTGCAAATTCGGAGTCATCAGACACGTAGATGGAAGGTTCTCGTATACTGTTGGGCATGACATAGAGGGAAGCATGCTTTTCCAGTTGGAAAGGATCCGCCCCCCCTATTTCTGAGCCAGCTAGAGATCCCACATCCGAGTGCGAGGTCGATGGTCTCGTATAGTCGCCCATGGGGATCGGGTCCGCTAGACTCATGTCCAAGTCAATAAGACTACCTGACGATGCTCGGTTATTCCCTGGTGAAGGGACCGCGAGATCATAAAACTGTGCTGAAGGTTGAAGTGGCTCTGTAGGAGGGTGAATAAGACGACTGGTGCTTGGTCCTTGATCATCGTTGAAGGGGAACCTAAACATCTCAGGATTCGCTGAAGCGGGCGGGGCCATTGATGGAAACTTCCAATCTCGTGTTCGACGATTGTTGCTCATATCTGCTGGGTCGCTGAGTGGGGGTTTGTTATAAGACACATCACCAAAGTCGTAGTCGGTGGATGCCCTGGGGTCGCCTGCTCTGATGGTGTTCAAATCGACAAATTCGGAAAGATTGCTGCCGTCCAGGGACATGTCAAGATCGATAAGGGATTCTCTTACACCAGGTGATTGGGAAGAATCGTCTCGCAAGGGCAAATCTGACGCGGGGGGAGGTTGTGGAGGTTGATAGTCAGCAGCGGGCGGAGGAAATGGGCGACCATAGTACGCTCGAGAGTTGTCCTCGTAGTTTGATATCGTATTTGGGTCGAACAGCTTTTCCAAGGGCGCCTTGACAGAAGGCAGATGAGGTGGTGGACGTCGACGCCCTTTCGGCTTTTGAGTACGCGAAGCATCATCAAAGCCATCCTGCTTGAAGTCGACATTGGAACCATAAACATCAAAGACTGCCTGAGCGTCGCCAGTTTGAAGAACTTGCTGGTCGAACGCAGCAGTTGTACTGAAGTTCCACTCGTCGTTGTCCAAGGCCTGGAAGCCGAGATCAGAAGGGCCCTGGGCTCCTCCTGCAGAGAAGAGAGATTTGCGAACACCGCCTTGTGCCTCCCACAACTTGTAGCCCCTTACCAGATGTGCCAGACCTGAGGTAGGATAAGCGTCCTGGGTATTATAAATATACCGGTGTTGTTGGATTTGTTCAATCGTGGGACGTTGCNAGAAGAGAGATTTGCGAACACCGCCTTGTGCCTCCCACAACTTGTAGCCCCTTACCAGATGTGCCAGACCTGAGGTAGGATAAGCGTCCTGGGTATTATAAATATACCGGTGTTGTTGGATTTGTTCAATCGTGGGACGTTGCTTAGGATTATCCACCAAACAGTACGCCACGAGGTCTTTCAACCCTTGAGAGTATCGGTCACCCTCGAGGCGAGGGAGATGTTGTTTGAGGTAGGAGCCCAACCTGTTGAAATCCATCATACCCGCAGCCACACTTGGCGGTAGACCCGATGCAATCTCAAAGACCATGGCGCCAAAGGCCCAGATATCCACCTCCGTTCCGTAGGAGGTAGAGTTGTCAAAGAGCTCTGGGGCCATCCAATGAGGCGTACCAATAACGGTTGAACGCTTGTCGAATTTTGTTTCGATGACACCGGCAACTCCAAAATCGCAGAGTTGCACATTACCTTCCTCTGTGACCAAGATATTCGCACACTTGATATCTCTGTGAATAATACCCTGGCCATGAACCCAATAGATAGCTTCCGCCACTTCGCGCAGTATGGGAATAATCCATTTTTCCTGGAGACCACCTGGCGAAGTCGGTTTCATAAGAGTGGCTACACTGCCTCCAGCGCAATACTCTGTGATCATCCACATAGACTGGCCAACAGGAAGAGCGTCGATGACATGGTTGATGTTCTTGGCGCCGCTGTCACTGAGAAGTTGCAAGGCGTTGATCTCTTTGAGTAAATCGCTGTATGTATCGGCAAGTTTGGGATTGACAGTATCACTCTCCTCGATGTCGATGATCTTGACAGCAACAAGTTGATTCGTCGTTAGAGAAGTGGCCTTGTATACACGGCCGAAACTGCCCTTGCCGATGAGCTCTGAAAGGCGGTACTGGGGAGGGTCTTTTCCAACTTTTAAGCACTGCTCGGCGACAAGCTTTTGCATTTTCTTTGCATCCTCAATTGCTTTTTGCTTCCCGACTGAAGAGTCGGGCCCTCTGGGTTGGAGCGACGCCATTGTGATGAGTAGTAGTTGGGCTGCCTGTTTCGGGGTTGCTTAGCAGGGATGGGATGCAACTAAGCTAACAAACGGGTGTAGAACTGTAGTGAAGGAGCAATTTGTTTGTTGATTTACTTCATGATAATTTCACGCTGCGCATGTGAGAAAAGAGAAGAAGTTGAGGTGAGCGAGCAGGTCGCGACCTTCAAATGAAACAAAAAGAAAAACTGGACGTGATGCGATGAGTTAAAGACAAGGATTCTTTTTTGGTGATGTTGAAACTGCGCAAATAGCTTGAGACTGTTGCGAAAGGGGAGCCCCTTGACGCTTTCCCCGTGGTTGCGGAGGTGGATGTACGTTACAGGTTGTGGTGAGCCAATGAGTGGAGATGATGGATTCGTGGCGGTGTGTGCTGAAGTGGCTGACACGACCTTGCACCACCAAACATCCAATAGGTAACTTCTACATACTGTACAGAGTACATTAGTAGTAGCACTCAGCCCAGGCATCAACCTATCCTATCGCATGTTTGTATGTGGACTTCAAGTTGTGACTCAGATTAAATTACTTCTTCTGTCTCTCTTTAGCATTTGTATCTTTGCTAAGAAATAAAACACCGGTTCATTATGATTTGAGTGTCCCGTTTATTTTAATACCTGCATCCAAAACCCTTTCTATCATACAAAATGTGACAAATTAAACTTGCATTCTTATCAATTGGTGAACCGAGTTTCCTTCTTTGCACCGCTGGCTCTACCAGCGAGAAAATGCAATGAAGGAACCATATTGGTCTCAATAACAGACCCATACGCATCGCTTGGAGGCAGTGTGATACCAAGGACACGATGGAAATGGTTCAGCAACGCAAGCGCAACTGCACCATCACCAATTGATAAAAAAATTAGGTCAAGAAAAGATTGGAAAGGGATTAACCTAAACAAGAACAGATACTACACTTGATCAAAGCCGAGATGGCAAAGGGAAGTTGGAGAAGAAGAAGAAAAGGAGAAGAAAGATTGGGACGAAGCACTCCTTTTATACGCAGTCCCTACGAAGGTTTGAAGCCTTACAACTGAGAGTAAAAGAGCATCACACAGGGTTCATTGCTCTAAATAGGTAGGTCTGAGTTAAAGTTGGAAAGACACCGAGTCAGAAGTCTTACCTAGGTTGGTAGCTGCTAGGCTACCATGGATGCCTACAAAGGGCTGAAGCAACTATTGTCTGCCTGGGGCTGTGCTTGATAGAGCGTCTACAAGCAGTAGAATAGTCCCATAAGGCAGACTTTGGCATTTACTTCAGTTCATGTAGTACTCATCTATTCACTACCCGTATTTGTGTCCTCAAGTTGTCAAAGTCTAACCATGTCGTGACATTATCGCCCCTGACTCTACTTCCTTACGAAGCACCCTCCAGCCTCTTGAGCATTTTGCCATGAACTCCTTTCCATCCAGCTTCACAAGAGCTTTTGATCATACCCAGCATTAGTCTGGAGCATGAAATGGTGACGTTTTCGATGATCTCTAACCCTCCATCAGCAGTTTCTGCAATCTCCCACACAGTTTCCAAGATCAAACCCACTGGTCCCCGTGTTCTTACAAAGACGCCTTTCTCCAGGTCAATGAACTCATATGTGCTGACCACGTCAGAATCCCATAGTCCTGCGGGTAATGTGTGAACTCTGTCTGTCACAGAATAGCATTCCGGTTGCCTAACAGATTTGACCCCAAGCGTGTCAGGGATCGAGGGAGTAGGTTCTGGCGTTGGTAGAGCCTCGTATTTGGTCATGTAAGGATCGCATTGTATAAAAAAGATATGGTCATGGAGCATTTCGACAGCTTTGGAGACTGCTATGCCTGGCGGGACAGGTGACGCATGCTGTATTTGGGTGGTTGACCGAAACATGGCCGATCAAGACGTTGATATGATTTGGGTAGGTAGTGGGTAAAACTAAAAAGGACAGAAGCTGAGTACCTATATTGCCTGTGTGTGCTATGAAGGTATAAGTGTGCTAGCCTCAAGTGCTAATGGAATAGGTAACTGTGCTTCTAAAAATTATGATGTTTGTTCGAAGGGTAGGTGTATTTCATAGGATAACTAGTAGCATCTCAGTGTGGAAAGTAGGGACTAAGCCAGCAGTGCAGTAGCGAGTTTCAAGGGTCTTGAGTATCAAGTGTCGACTATGAGTTGGGACAGTCTTTGTTTCATCCAAGTATCATATGAAGGTCAGTACGATCTAGCAGTCTAGTTACCTATTACCTATGCATGCTATGTAAGCATTTACTACTACTTCCATTTTTGGCTTGTATAGGTAAAATCCCACATAGTTACATAGGTACATATAGCCAAAGATTGATTAGAAGAGCGTTCATCAACATGGATCTTCGGATCGTCTTGCAGGGCAGGTAGTCGCCTCTCTACTGTAGTCACGTGATAGCGCGATGGACAAGCTTTTGCCGCCTTCCGCGTTTTCGCGTTAAGTTTAAGCTCATCCCACTTCGCCTGGACCCCTTGGCAACTTTCCAGGGTATCTACTACTTCACTCAACCAGCTCTATATCTCCATCTGGCAAACATTGGAGGCCAAGATTCTCTTGTATATTTCTTGTAAAAACTCATCTTCAAATACTCGTCGTTGATTTCTGTACATTACTCTGACTCTCACAACACAATGGTGGCCCCAAAGAGAGCGAACCGGTCGCATACGCCAAAAAAGGGTCATTCAACTTCACAACTGCCCAAGAAGCCCGTCAAAGCCAATCAGAGTATTCTCAGCTTCTTCAAAAAGGCTGAAAAACATGAAACCTCTCTTTTTCTGGGAGAAGCGCCAAATGTTGTCGAGACCGAGGACCTTTATGCTGCCGATGACGCTGACAATTCGACTCGATTCAACGAAACCGAGTCACCGAACAAGAAGCGTAAACTAAGCCCAGAACCCGAGCAAACGATCAAAACAGAAGTGTCTGTGAAAGTCGAAGAGGTAGTAGTAACTAAAGACCGTTCTTCACCTGTCAAAAGCCACGACGAACCACGACAGAAGTCATCGAAACCCAAGATTAAGACTCCCTTCGTGGACTCGGACAGCGAGGACGAATCTGAGGATGAGGCCAAGGCCACAAACACCAAGTCTGGAGACCCAGGCCAATGTACGGAGCTTTCCCCGCATAACGAGGTCCGGACGGACGGATTGACTAAGGACGATAAAAAGAAAGAGACAGATACTAGGACACCGCTTTTGAAACAGGAAGACTTGACATATCAGCATTTTGACGATCTAGGAGATATAGTAGACGACGAACTACCCGATTTGAACGACATGGAAGGAGAGGAGCAGCGAGTAATGCGTTTCATGAAAGAGCAAGCACGATTGGAGGCGGAGGAAGCAGGAATTTCGAGCGAAGACTTGGCCGACGACCCTCTTGACGACGATTCCATGACGGAGAGCTGCCCAATCTGCAATGGCAGTTTGACAGGGATTTCAATAGATGAGGCGACACGGCATGTCAATTCCTGCCTTGACGGACATCCGATTCCTTTACCAAAGAAGGAGAAAGCAACGCCAGAGAAAGTTTCACCGGTAAAGCCTACCCCAACAAACGAGGTCGAGTCAACAGAGTTCGGGAAGAGATTTGCACGGGCCGCTGTTCCCAGACCTGGTCAAGCCAACCCCTTGGAGGCAAAAGGCTCTGGCCCGGCTCCAAAAACGGCTTTTTCCAAGCTAATGTCAAACAATGCTGAAGATTCGGCATGGCAAGAGGCTGCTGCCGCTGAGCATGCCTCGCGAGGAAAGCAAGCTTATGAGAGGACATGTCCTTTCTACAAGATCATGCCCGGTTTCTCCATCTGCGTCGATGCATTCCGCTATGGTGCTGTTCAGGGTTGCAAAGCGTACTTCTTGAGCCATTTCCACAGTGATCACTATATTGGATTAACAGCAAGATGGTGTCATGGGCCTATATATTGCAGCAAGGTCACTGGCAGCCTTGTCAGAAATCAACTTCGCACAGCAGCAAAATGGGTCGTCGAACTTGAGTTTGACAAATCTTACGACATCCCGGGAACCAAAGGCGCAACTGTCACGATGATACCAGCAAACCATTGTCCAGGAAGTTCTCTCTTTCTATTTGAGAAAACAATGAAGCAAGGGGCCAATAGTCGCGTCCAGCGCATATTGCACTGTGGTGACTTCCGAGCTTGCCCTGCGCATGTCCAGCATCCTCTTCTCAAACCAGAGATTGCCGATTCCATTCCTGGGAAGATCAAGCAACAAAAGATCGACATCTGCTACTTGGATACAACGTACCTCAATCCTCGATACTCCTTTCCGCCGCAAAACGATGTTATCAAAGCTTGTGCCGACCTTTGCGGGTCAATGTCGCCCGATCCGAATTGCAAAGACGATATTTGGGAGAAAGCCAGCGGACAGGGTACTCCGACAGTCAGCAAATTCTTCCCGAACACCAAGCCCGAAGAGAACGACAAGGTCGACACCAAGGAGAAGCCACCTCAGCGTCTGCTTGTGATTTGTGGCACCTACTCAATTGGCAAAGAGCGCATTTGCATCTCCATCGCCAAAGCTTTGAAGTCTAAGATCTTTGCGTCCCCAGGCAAGATTAAAATCTGCAAACAGCTTGACGACCCCGAACTCTCTGCTCTTTTGACGTCCGATCCTCTCGAGGCGCAGGTACATATGCAAATGTTGATGGAGATTCGTGCTGAGACACTTCAAGAGTATCTAAATAGCTACAAACCATACTTCAGTCGTATAGTTGGCCTTCGCCCTAGTGGTTGGAACTTCCGACCAGCAGGCAAATCTATCGGGGCCAACACCCCACCTGGAAGCATCCATACCCAACAGATCCTTCATGACAAGGGTTGGCGCACACGATTTGGATACAAGGACTTTATACCACAGAGGGGCAGCACAAAGGAAGCCATGTGTTTTGGAGTTCCATACTCGGAACACAGCAGTTTCCGAGAATTGGCTATGTTTCTTATGAGCTTGAGAATTGAAAAGGTCGTGCCAACCGTCAATGTGGGAAGTGAACAGTCGAGGAAGCGGATGAAGGGATGGATAGATCGTTGGCTCTCAGAGAGGAGGCGAGCAGGGTTGGTGATACCACTTATTGAAGGTGAAGATAACGACCAAGTGGCCGAGAAAGAACTGTGGGATGGCAAAGCTGGCAAGGCAGGCAAGGCGTTTTGGTAACAACGATTCAATTGAAATGATAAATGGTAAATGGTCTTGTAGCGAGTAGTTAGATATTTTTGATGGCATTTAGCCAAAGTCGTAATAGACGACAAGTTCTTGACATGAGTCGATGCCGAGACGCCAAACCCACCTTACTTGAGCATTCACTGATTCATTGTGCTGAGCTTATTGAAAAGAGGAAAAGAACAGCATTTCATTACCCATATCAGGAGCCAACGCCTCATGAGTCCTCCCTTTTTATTTGCCATCTCCTCTTGAATGCAGTTCACTTCTAGAAATTGATTCCGACATGATTCGCTCTCCCTCTCATCCGTCCACCTGAACCGCTCATTTCGCCTTGGCTTGCTGAGCAGCCGCTTCTGCAAAGCACCATCTGTCAGCTCACTAAACTCATGCAAAATTCCCTAAGAAAAAGTCTTACCTCTTCGGGTAGCGTCCTCCAACAGCTGCGTGTCGACTGACGCACCGGGAAGGTGCACGTATCTCACGACTGAGCCTCGAATAAAGACATTCTTGACGGAGCTCTACAAAACCAGTCAGTTATCTCCTCCAAAAATTCCCACACCAATCTCTAGCGAGAAATTCTCTTTGGGTTGCGTACGAGATGAGGGTACTTGAGCTCCTCGACAACCTGGATGTCATCGAGCTTAATGTTGAGGTACTGATCCACACTCTTGAGGATACCCTTGAGCTGAATATCGTTCTTGAGCTCAACAGTGACCTCGTGGTCAATAAGAGTCTTGAAAAAGCTGTGCGAGAAAGAGCGTCAGCTTGGGAACATGGATGCGTTGCGTTGGGTGCATGGGTGAGTGTTTGAGGTACCTGAAGAAGAGCATTGTGTCGGTGACTCTTTTACGTTCGCGACCCTTGTCTTAGGTAGGATAAACGTGACTTGTGGGATTTTCTGGGGTATCAAAAGTCAAGTTATAAGACTTTTGGATAATTAATGGGCGTTTTGGTTAAGAGAGGCGGTTTAGATCGTTGGTGGTGCAAGATCTCCATCATGATAGCGGCTACAGGTGAGGCGCTGTGTAAACTCTCGTCACGTGACTGATCATGGCTTCTCCAGATCAACAATATTGATGGCGGTTTGCAGACCTCATATTAACGTTCAAGTATCCAGTATCTTTAAATTTGGTGAGACGCTATCTCTAATCTACTACGACATTCACTCGTACGAAAAGTTGATCGGTAATTCATCGTCTGCTGAACGCAACGAGTCTTTCATGCGCTGGCTGAGCACAATGCTACAGACCATATAATGGGAACGCAGTAGATACAATACTCGTGAAAGGTTGAACTAGTCTTTTGTACAAAAACTAATCTCCTGGCATGTTTGCCTGCGCTGGGGCTGATGATAGCAAGTGTATAATCGCTAAGTACTTCTCATTCTTTTCTCCGAGAACCTTTTCCAATACTGCTGGAATATCTCCGTTTCCATCCATACATTGTAGATGAATAGCAGTGCTTTGTAATCCCAACGCCGTGCAAACCCGGGAAATGCCGAATTTTTAATTTCATGATTCGTGACTGTATGTGAGGTCTGTATGATAGGTCTGTATGATCTATGCAACATAACGGTACAAAGACGGTGCGCCGTCTTCATCAGGGCGTTCGAGGTATTCCCTGGCAATAAGATCTTCGATACGCTTTTTGATGAGCGAGACTTCAGGCCGGAAGCGACCAGAGAGTTGGGTGAGAACTTCGCTGGTCAACTGAGAATGAGAGAGTTCCTTTCGAGATCTAAGAAAGTTAGTGTCTGGAAACAAGCGACAAATAGGTGTAGGCCATGCATACTTCATAATTCTCACAATTGCTGCGTCAACAATGTGAGCTCTCGTTTGGTTGTTCTTCTCCTCGGTTGTCTTTCTTTCCGCTGTGTCTTCCACCTTTGACACCGCGTTGATGATAGGTGCTTTGATTCGGATGGTCTTGCTTTGGAAGGATGCGTTGAAAGTAAACTTGTCACCAGGTTTCACTGATTTGTTAGCAGGATCCTTGAGCAGGACACGAGACTTGGGTGCTACGGCAATAGCGGTCAGCGTCCGCATGAGGTCCTGGTTTGAGATATTGGTCTTGGCTTGGATCTCTTCAAACGTCAACGACTGACCGTCCTCCAAGTCATTGAAGAGAAGCAGGACAACCATGGCAAATGTCGGGACGTTGATTTCGTACCTTCGCTCTCGCGATAGGGGCCCAGACTTTCCAGTAATGGCCGGGAAAGTACACTTAATATCAGCGCTACCAGTCGTGCCAATCCAAGTAAGCTTACGCCCATTACGGTTGGTAAGATAGAATTGCTCGAAGCTCGCCTGTAGTCGTTGCAGATCAGGTGGGTATGTGCACGTAACACGAGAGCCCTCGCCAATCTGTGTAGTACGACCCATGACCTCTGGTGGCCAGTAGTTTGTGGTAAGAACGTTGATGTTGAGATCGATGGTCTTACTACCGTCTCCAACACCACGGATATGGTCACGGTAACCAGTGGTGAGTTCCGTAGACGTGACCAGATCTCTGAACATGCCTTCAAACTTGCTAGTGAACTGTTGGCCAAGCTCTTGCTTCATCCGAGAGATGATTTGCTTCTCCACATCATGACTTTCAGACTTGCCATGAAGGAGTCGTCTGGCCAAGTGTCTCTGGTAATAGGTCTGGAACAAGTCTCTATCCTGCAGGTACCGGATTAAAACAATAGCCTTCTCCAGAACAACGTCCACTTCCGCTTCTGTCTTGCCCTTGATACCTCTTTTGAGGTTGTCGTCAATGAACAGTGAGACGTATTCAGAGCTCCGACTGAACATATTGATGAAGTCGGAAAAGCTTTTGGTGAGGGCGCTTTGGATGATGAGATCGTCTTGAAAGCAACGAGTCCAGAGGTTATCAAACTTGTCCTTCAGACGAAGAACATCATCGACCCATTTGATTGCTGCAGCAGTCTGCTGCGCGGCAGGATTCAAGGTCTTAGTCTTTTCACCTTCGCCTCCTTCATCTCCCTCCCCTTGGCCAGTCGAAAAATCAGTGTTCTTCAGGACCTTTTCAATCTCCAGACCAAGCTCAACCACACGACGCTGCAGAATCTCCCTCAAGGCTGCCTTTGAAGAGTCGACTCTGGAGATGAGCCTGTAAAGAATGGAAAGCTCCTCAGTCTTGTCGTTGTCAATCATCCATTTCAGTCCACTGCCTTCCAGCGCCAGAAATTCACCCAAGTGCTTGTTTATTAGTTCTTGGTCGATAGTTGACAAGACTTTGTGTAGTGTCTCCGACTCAATTGTAGTTCGGCATCGGTCGATCTCCTCATTCAGTCTCATTTGGGTGTGTCGCAACCAGGCCCCAGCGTCCGATTCGCGTAGTAACTTCTCGCATTCGGCGGCATAATAAGCTTTGCTGTTCTCAAGGAATTGTGGCTCGAAAACCGTGGTGTAGAGTTTGTCGCTTTCCTTCTCGTCTTCGGTCTCGTAGAGACTACTCAGCATTCGGGTGCAGCTTCGGATAAGATTTCTGTCAATAATATCTCCTTCCCGCTCCATGTTAATCTGGTCGAGAATAACAGATATTAAGATATCGATAACCCTGTCCTTCTGGTTGATATTCAGAGATGATCGTAGGATATGCTCTCTGAACAGCGCGATAGTGGTGGCGAAAATGGGGACTCGTTGTGCTTCGAGCTGGGTATAGCCACGATCGAGGTACATGAGTATGTCCGCTGTCATGTTCATAGACATGTTGTGGTCTTCCCATCTATCACGTAAGCCCTTGAGGAATCTTTCGCCAGTCTGTCGTCTCTCATTGACTGATGTCGCTGAGGTTCGTTCGCCTCCAATGTTAACCAGGCTCTTACTGACCAATTCGCGGATTCCAGGAATAACATGCTCGGCAAACCACTGCTCCTCAAAGTCTTTCACTTTGTCGTAAAGAACCTCGCCCTTTTTCTTAAGAACGATCTTGTAGGCTGCTCGGTAGAGTTCTTCGAATGATAGTCTGCTGCAATTTTTCATATGGATATCGTTGAGGGCTTCTCGTAGCATTTTCCAGCATGCCTCAAAGTCGGAGCCTTCGCCGGACTCGGTGGGCTAGACGCATGACTGTTAGTTTGCGATCTTGAGCCTGTGTATATCCAGCATGCCGTGGCCGTCGAGCTCTTGCTCGCTTTTGAGGGATACTTACACGCACAAGGCGACGCGGGGGGCGAATCCTACCCCGAGCGCCAGCTCCTCCTCGCCCCGAAATCATTTTTCCTTTTGGCTACAACCTGGCGATGTCGCTCCAGCTGATATTATACACGATGTTGACAGTTGTAGTAGAGGAAATAACAAGATCGGAAGGGAAGAGCTCCGATGAGCTTCCGCTAGATCTCAAGGCG
This sequence comes from Fusarium cf. aywerte, assembly GCA_011034095.1. Classification (NCBI taxonomy): domain Eukaryota; kingdom Fungi; phylum Ascomycota; class Sordariomycetes; order Hypocreales; family Nectriaceae; genus Fusarium; species Fusarium cf. aywerte. The sequence goes on along the minus strand of WETZ01000026.1, from coordinate 255,736 downwards.
AAAGATGGTGGGGTAATGAGCCGGCAGGTTGCAGCTTCTACAGTACCTAGGGCGGGGTGCGCAGTGAATAGCAAAATGACAAAGAGAAAGATTTTTGAAGAGAGAATTAAGGAATCCAACCCCGAGTATCCGGTCGAGAGCAAGGGGAATAAGGACAACCCCGGGGTACAGGCGAGAGGCGAGCTGTGAATGATGACATAGTCAAGTTGGCGAGGCTGCAATTTATGGCTGTTTGTTCCCTAGTATGGCCTTGGTGAATGAACCGCGGGTCCTCCTATCGATAAGTGATCTTTGCCTCAATGGGTCACGATCAAACAATTGTGGGGGGCTTTCCTAAAATCGGCCTGTATTTACCTACAAACCAAGTATTTGGTACGTACAGTATATAGTTGAAATACAACACTACAAAATGTAAGGTAATTACTAACTATAATCATATAGGAATGGAGATTTGGCTATTTAAAAAGCCAAATAAAAGTTACCAATGAGTAAATTTTTGTTTAGCATGAAAATGGTCTCCATGTCCTGGGAATCGTCTCCAACATATTGGAGTGACTGGCTACCAGGGTAGAGTTACTAAGTTAAAGATCACGTGCTAGCTGCAGAAGCTCCGAACCTCGATTTTTCCGACCGACAGTTCAGGCGGTCGTGGTAGCCAGCCTCTCAGCCTCACGCCGAATCGATTCCACGACGACGCGCCTAATAAACTACCACTTCACCACCAGCAATTCTCACTCGCAGTTTAAGCGCATACCCCTTTCCATTTCGCCAAGATGAAGCTCGTCCGGTACGAACAATTCCTATGCTTTGCGCTGCACCTGATCAGCGCTGAGCTTCTTTTACAATTTGGAGCTCTTGGACTAACTTGGTTCTTACAGATTCCTCATGAAATGCGCCAACGAGACGGTGACAATTGAGTTGAAAAATGGTACGGAAAGCTTGCAGTCTTCCCCTTGAGCTTGCAGGAATACAACAGCGCGCTAACTCGTTCTTAGGCACCATTGTCCACGGCACAATCTCCTCCGTCTCCCCCCAGATGAACACGGCCCTTCGTACCGTGAAGATGACCATCAAGGGCCAGGAGCCCATCTCCCTCGAGACCATGAACATCCGAGGTTCTACAATCCGATACTTCATTCTCCCCGACTCACTACCCCTCGACACACTACTCATCGACGACGCGCCCAAGCCCAAGAACAAGGCCCGCAAGGAGGCGGAGCGTGGTGGCCGAGGAGGTCGAGGCAGAGGTGGCCCCAGGGGACGTGGACGTGGTGGTGGCCGCGGCCGTGGAGGACGACCTTAGATCGAACGATACAGAAATAGATAGGAGGTCAGGCTGGGAGGGGGAGGAGGAGCATGGAAGCGCAAAGGCGCATCTTTCGTGGAGTGGCTACGATATCGCGATGATATCAAATTTTAAATGGAACTTGGCGTTCGGGTTGTTTAGCCATAAAAACTATATGAATCTGAATCCTCTTGGGGTGGGTATCGCCTTTTGGTAGGTATGAAAAGATATCTGAATACATGCTCTTGCAAGCCTCAAGTTATGGCAGCATCCCTCTCTTTTTCTCTTATTCCGCAGCGCTTACATAGTCTCGCCATATCCGCACGATCTGCAATTTCTCCCATCCGGCCTGCTTACCGCTCGTACCGACCGTGCGAGCCCGCCATTCGGGTCCGAATCCCTCGATCCGACTCTTGACTTGGTCAGGCTTGTTTTGGGCACAGAGCAGGAGGTAGGCACAGCCGCGGCGGGACAGGGTTTGTGGCAATGCCTCGATCAGCCTGTCTGTAGTCTCCATGCCATCCAATCCGCCTGCGTATGACAAAGCCAGGAGGTATGAGTCGTCATCCCAGGAGGGTTTTGCGGTGACTCCTAGGTCATCTGCGACAAATGAATCTGGCTTGGCAGGCATCTCGGGGGTCGGTACGTATGGAGGGTTGAATATCAGGACATCAATGGTGCCCTCACGCCAAGGGCTTGTAAGGTCTCCCATACACGAACCCAGATATGAGGCACGAGTGTCAGGGTTATCAGACTCTGCCTTTGCTACCGTTCCGACAGTCGCGCGGCATGCAAAGGCATTCATGTCGACTCCAGCTGTGAGAACCTGGCGGGTGCCAAAGAGCTTCTGTGCATGTGCGTGGACGAAGGCGAGGACAACCCCTGAGCCTGTACCGACCTCCACCACGAGCGGTGCAGTATCAGGGAAGGCATTTTGTAGATACTCGGTCTCAGAAGCGGATGAGAGTGTGTCCAAAAGGAGATATGAGTCCTCGGCTGGTTCGTAGACCCGCTCGTATGGGACGTGAGAAGTGTCTGGCGTGGGAAGCATGATGTACAGGGTTCAATGCGTAAGAATGCTGTGGTTGTGGTGAGACTTCATGAATTTACGGCTGGAAAACTTGCGATGGCGCTGTGTGGACATGGCACGTGATACATCTCAAATGAAGGAATGTGAGGCTACTATAAAGAATCAACGGTAACAAAACATGAGTACCTATAAAACGAGATCAAGAATTTTTGAGTTCGTGATGATCCAGTAGGTAGGCATAATAGTTGGTTGTCTTTGGGTCAGTATTTAATGAAGATTTGATGTCCACGACCGATGTTGTTCTTGTATGTCAAAGCCTTAGAAGAACCACTGAGACCAATCGCCTCCCAGATCCTGAACATGGAAACCATCGCCACGATCCTTTAAAGAATAACACACTTGATTTCGCATCCCCAATCATCTGCCCCTGGTCCAACTCCCCATTTGATTCCCCATCCCATCGCCTCCACCATGCGAACCAGATTGCGATCGTACACGCCGTGTAGTTGACATCGAGGGCAGGGTTGACTCTTTGTGTTATAAAACTTGGGAGGATCTTTGGCTGTGCCATCGCAGAAAGTTGGGCAGATGTTGAGACCCATGTAAGGAGCGCAGGGTTCTGTGAGGACGACCCAGGTGTGTTTGCATTTCTTGTGCTTGAAGTATGTAACTGTGCACATATTGGGGGCTCAGGCCGGATATGAGCTTTGAGCTATTGGCAGAGAGTGTCTTTGGGAGGTTTTAATGCAGGAAAAGCGAATGCTTCTAATATTCTTAGAATAGGGTTTGCCGTTTGACAATGTAGAGGGAGTTTTGCGTCTGGCAGTGCCACCAAATCAGTGTCAGAACGAAACGAAGTAAATACAATGCAAACGCTGCCTAGTTATCCAGTGCTCACTACAAGCGTATTCTAAAATGTAATCAGACTCTGACCCCGCGCGATGCTCATAACTCTTGATCTTCCAGCCCTCTAAATGAAGACTCAGCTGTGGTCCCCTTCAGTGTGCCGCTCTCCTCCAGGTCCTCATCACTGATAGCGTCTTCCACGGACGGAACTAGGCGCGACAGCATAGCTTCCATACGCCGTATCGACTTCTCCATTTTCGCTAATCTATCTGATGTTCCTTCAAACATATCATTGTCTGAGAAGGAACCGCGTAGCTTCTGTGGCGGAATGCCCGGAAACATGGAATCTCGCCTCGACGGGCGTCGACCACCAGGGTCAGGACGAGTACGAGACTCCATTATCCGTGGCTCTATCTCATTCGTAGCTCCACGCGTGAACTGGCGACGAATAAGATGGTGAGTAAGGTCATCGTCGACTGCAATGTCGTCGTGTACAGTGTCGGGTGGTGGGACTTGGAACACAGCGCGAAGATCTCGGTGAACCGTCAATCGCCATTTCTTCCAGAACTGGCTCTTGGTCGGCGGTGGCGCTTTGATCTCGCTGGGATCTTCGATCGCTCGAGAAGGCCAGAGCAGGCGACGCTCAGCAACAGCGATAATGAGAAGCAGAGGCAGATTCAAGATCTTGACGGCCGTAACGTGGATCTTGTGGAACCAGCGTGGGCTTACGATGAATTTGAGAGGGATGAATAGGAAGACTGCGAGGATATTGAAGGGAGGTTGGTAGGCAAACACGGCGTCAGCTTTGACGCCTTCGAGGGTGAGCACTGCTCGTCGGAAGCTGATCTCTGCTATAGCGTTGGTCGAAATATTACTGAACGTGTTCGATAGCATAGAGACCAAAATGGTAAGGAAGAGGGTGTTCCCTAGGAAAGCGAACGCGACCATAACACTGGGACCCAGTACCCAGTGAAACTCGGTCTGAAGGACCAGTCAGCATGCAATTCAACAGGGGAGATAATGAATGCCTTACCGATCGCTGGATACCTGTGCCATCTAGTCCGAACCAAATATATATCATCCATTTGGAGATTGTTCTAATACGCATCAGTATCACGTTACACGTCGGTTAACACAGGAGAGCTTACAGGATAGGGTGCGCTCCCTCGCCAAGCCAGAGAAGAGATAGCAGGAAGCCCAAGAAGCACCAGGCAGAGAGGGCTGTGAGGAAGAAAAAGTCCGCCATCATTGACCTGAGTGACAAAAACACCAAGTTATCGCTGAGTAGATTGAAGGCCAGACGAGGAACTAATACGGGAGCTGCGAGCGCCAACACATCAAATGCTTGCTCATCCATGTTAGCATCGCCCAGTTTCCAACCCAGGAGCCGCAGGATAAGATATGCCCAGTAAATGAAAACAAAGGTCACATCGAGAAACGACCAGAGGTTCTGAGTATATACATTCCTGTTGATGTGTCAGTAACATGTGAAGAAAGGTATACTTGTAACATACCATCCATGTGCCAAAATAGTAGCAAATTGGTCCAAACCCCATCCGAACGCGAATATAGCAAAAGCAGCTTCGGTTGGCCCGTAGCGGTTCTTCCTTCTAAGAACCATCACCGCGACATAGAGAGCAAGCAGCACAGCAAATTGGATGGACTCGAGGACGTTCCGGGTACGAGGGACAATCAGGCGGTACTGGTTTAGGAGGGGTGAATCGCGGGGGTCATATATAGAGATAGGCTTCAGCTTGTAATGATCGGGAATGATGTCCCAGAATGTTGAGGGAGTATACACAATCCGGCCCTCGTAGATGGCGTTGACCACTTTTTGGCAGGTTGCTGAGCTCAAGAAGTGCTTGCTCTCTGTGACAATGGCGATCTCTAAAGAGGGCAGTGTCTTATAATCAACCCAGGAAGTTGTCCGCTCTGCCTCATCTCTGATCTCGTCTGGGGCATTCTGGAAAGGCTCAAAGCCTGCGACGAGGATATGAGCCAGTAAGAGAAGGCCATCGTGGCCATCGTCGTGCATTTCACCAAAACGTCGAAGGATGCGCGTAGCTATGAGCTCGCATAAAGTAGCACGTGTGAAATTAACATTGTGACGGTTGTTCAGGTGAGACTGCTCATCCAGGAACTGTGCACGATTGACCAGCAAGCAATAAACTATGAGAAATGGTCAGTAAAGGAGTTTACAAGAAAGCAACCCTCACTGTCTTACTGATAGAAATATCGTTGAGGCCGTAGAACTTATCAACCAGAGGCCGAACAACAGTAACATTAATTCTCAGGTCTTGCAGCTGGGCGAGGCTCAGATAGTCCTCAACGACGCTGATGATATCGCGACGGATACGGTGAATGTTGGTATACACGGGCAAATGGCTATGGGGGTCTGTCATGCAGCTATACAGGGCCTCGCGGTTCGCTGGGCCGCCAGTACTGAGCCTACTCAGCAAAGGACGACGTTCATCCGCTGAAGGGTCCGGCAATATGATGCGCCGGCGGGTATTTTCAGCCATGAATTAATTGCCTGGTAGGTCAAGTAATTGCAGAGGAGTTAAGTAAGGGTTAAATGTAATGTAGGTAATGTAATGTCTAGGTTAGGAGGTGGATAGGTTCAGGGTCAACTGTTCGAGAGTATAGATGGGATGTTGCGTTGTCGGGGGTTTGAGCTAAATCAAGTTTTGATCCTTTTTAGCGTAGGTAGTGAGCGATAAGATAGATGCTCGCTGCTTCGCTGTACAACGGCCCTTCCAACGACTCGTGCAGACAGGCGCTATGGGGCATGTATAAGTGTCTAGTTGGCGGTGAAGATTTGATGAAGGGTTAATTGACCAAATTGTGTGTGTTTTTCCTCTGAAAAAAAGAAAGAAAAAATGAATAAAAGTCTTGTCAAAGAAAACGTGTATTCGCCAAGTGTAACGTCATAGACTCAATTCCTAGGCCATTGGATTGTTTCGGATTTGAATCTCGGGGTGCTGCACTTCAAAACACCAGCCATGAAGCTACCGCTCCATAGATATATAGCCCAAGTTGAGGTCAGGAATGTGAAATGAAGTTTCCCAGTAGGATAATTCTCACTTTTTTTTTGTTCATATCAAGTTTGAAGGAATCGCTTTAGCACCATACTTTACATAAACTTAGGATACGACAGGGTACATGTTTGTGCTCTGTAACCTAAAAAGGGAGTGAAGGAGTACCATTTACTCAAGACAGCCACATGAGACATCAAAAGAAACCTCATAAATTATGCCATGATATGATAAACACCCTACAACTTTGTCGCAGTCTCATCAGCACCAGCCTCTTTAGCCAACGTCCAGGCAAACTCGGCCAAAGATCCCCTCGTCTCAGCATGCTGTCTCGCCTTCTCACTGCTCGCCTGCCTGAGTGCATAACGCGCCGCGATGCCCTGACACACACCCGCTAGCTTCCAAATGCTGAATGACATGCCCCACGGAACCTCCGGCCGAGCGTCGTAACCGCTCTGCGCTGTGTACCACTCCAGAATCTGCTCTGGCTGCGGGAGGCCGGGTGTCTTGCCGGGGAGGAAACCTGATGCGTCGTATGGAGTCGCGCCAGGAGATTTGGCCGAGTAGAAGTTAGTAAGGAAGTTGCAGATATCGGAGAGAGGATGGCCGATGGTAGACATCTCCCAGCTGCGAAAAGATGGTTGTCAGCACCTAGCCAGTTACATGGTAGAACAAAGGAAGGGCAAACATACTCTAATATTCCAATCACTCTTGGTTCCGTCTTGTGAAACACCAGATTATCAATCTTGTAGTCGCCGTGCACAAGCGTTGCTCGGTCCTTGGGCTGTAGTCGCTCGTTCTTGAAGAAACGCACAGTCTCTTCAAAGTATGGCAGTTTTCCGACGGGTTCCTTGGTTTCAATATCGACGGCCTTTTCCTGACTTCCGCAAATGGTCACCCAAGTATTGATCTGTCGAGGATAGAAACCCGATGGTTTGCCAAACTTCTCCAGTCCAACCTTCTTGTAGTCAACTGCATGGAATCGAGCCAGGGTTAACACAGCATCGCGCCACATGGCCTCACGCTCGGCGGGCTCTACGCCAGGCATGGTGAAGTCCTCAAAAATACGGCCATCGAGAAACTCCATAATATAGAACGGTGTTCCAATAACCGAGTCGTCCTCACACAAACAATACGTCTTGGGGACAGCGACATCAGTGTTCTCAAGAGCATGCATGATGCGGTATTCGCGTTCAACTTTGTGAGCCGTCTTGGAGAGGAGCTTTCCAGGTGGTTTCTTGCGCATCACGAAGCGCTGACCATCGGAAGCGGTAATTTGATATGTTGGATTGGATTGACCAAACCCAAACTATTCCAACGTCAGACTCGGTACAATGCAGAGGAATAATCAGTTACTCACTTGCTTGAGGTCAATTGGTGTTTTGATGTCAGGCACATTATCAGAAATGAACTTTTCGAGAGCTTTCTCATCGACGGGCTGCCGGATTCTACCAGCCATGGTAGTAGGAGTATAACGAAGTGGAAGCAGATAAGATACAGAATTGGCTGAGTGCTCAATGGACAATGACTGTGCGCTCTGAGACAGGCAACGTGTTTGCTGTGAATAGACGCTTCAATTCAAAACTGGTATACGTGAGCCAAGAGATTTAAACAAATGCACAAGAGCAATGAGGCTGTTGTTAAATGACAAGATCTATGAACAAGGTATCACGAATGAAAGAGACAAAGATGTAAGCTTAGTAGGTACGTAAACTTAAAGCACTCGGTCCTAGGCTGCTGTACAAGATGCCGAGGTTCATATCTGGGGAATGCGGTAGCTCCTGGCTCTGCGGCCCCTCTTCCCCAGGGTGTCTCCACAATCCCTAATTCCGTCCCTCGGTTCACGTTCCCTTGTAAGAAGTTGTTGACTTTCTCATCAGCTCAAGATGCAGCAAGTACTCAGTATATGAAAATTCCATTCTGTTAAGTCGTCAATTATTAGTTTTATTCCCACGCGCTGAACATGCCCTTATACTTATACATGCGCGCATACGATAACAGGACAGCTCAGCAGGAATACACAGCGTGGGGTTCGAAACAATTATAGGTATCGTATAGTCGATAGGTTGTATCAAATCAATTTTCAAACTCATGTCGTAAACATTGAAATTCTGTTGTTCATTATCAGAGTGCTCAGGACCTCTGACCCTAGTATATCATCTTCCAGTCACTTCTCATACCCTACCCCTTATTGGATTCATTCCTCCTCCTAAGCAAACTACTGGCATGCACACATAATCAAGGCACCATATACAAGCTCCCACCGCGGACCAGCCGAAGCAGAATACCGCTGTTCAAGAAACAAGCAAACGGTATATAAAAGAATAACCCTCCCTTCTTACACCACCGCCACCACAATACATGATATGGAGTAAACACTCATGCCCAACAAAAAAAAACCAAACAAATGAAACTAACAAGGAAAACCATGGTGACAAGCCCTCCAAATAGCTTAGTGGCCCAGGGTCAAGAGAGCAGAAATTTCCGTGGTATCAGTATCCATAACGCCAAGCCTTTCCGTCTGATGTGGTCGTAGTACATGGATCAATATATGTCGAGATGTTTTTGTGGTCGAGAGTCGTATTGTCGTTATAGATCATTTACCAGCCCTTCTTCCGAGCGAAGCGCTTATTCAACAACGCCAACACCTTTGGCACATTGAACTGGACATATTCGAGGTCAAGATCATCTTGGTTATCCTTTTGCATCTCAAGCAAATCATCCAGCTTAAGATCCAATTCGAGCAAGCCTCTGTTGCGACCTGTCTGAGGTTAGTATCAATAGGCATGACTGAATTCCAGAACAACTTACCCTTGTAGTGCAAGGAGATAACAAACGTTCCTGGTAATGGACTGGTGAAGTTGAAGTAGATGTTAGCCCGTCTGTTGTCGGGAACATTGCTCTTCTGAATGACACCCTCCTTCTCGAGCTGCTGGTGGGTGAACTTGTATGGACCAAGGACTTGCTGCTTTTGCTGCTTTCTCTTGGTACCCTCGCTTTGCGATCGAACATTGTGCAAGTAACTCTTGTATGTCTCAAGCTGCCCGTTGAGATACACGTTGTGGTCCCGGATGGTCTTATAGACCTCCTGCAACTTCTGAGTCTCTGCGATCACACCTTCCTTCAGAGAACCAAGATGCTGGAGTTCTTGTTCAACTTCATCGCGAAGAAGGCTGAATTGATCGGCCTTGTCGATAACGTGCATTTCTTGAAGCTGAGAAAGCAATTCCATAGCACGGATACCTTTGCGCACCATCACTGCATCACTACGGTTTGTAGCTGCAGCATCAGCGATGCGTTCCAGTCGCAGCGGACGCCTAGCTACACCACTCGTTGATGGAATCGACCGCATGACTTGGACGAAGATAGACTTCGCTTCCATGAAATACACTTCCTCTTGAGTGATGTCCAAAGCTGCCGTAAGGTCACCTATAGCCGACTCCCATCGACTGAACAAGGGCAAATTGATGACCCTGTTCTCTTTGCGTGGTAGTTGAGGAGGAGAAGCTCCCAGTTCTGCCATAATAATGGCAAGATGCGAATTGTCATCCTTGCACAGTTCGTTATGATGCTTGTCGATCAGCGAGTGCATAGCATAAACTTCGTTCAAAGTGATTTCAAGCTCGAGATCCTTCTTTGAAAGCGCGACATAGTTGTCCATTTCAAGACTTTCATAGAAATCCTGCACTTCGCAGAGGTCAAGCATGAACTTGTTGATCCTATCCTTGTTCTGGTGGATGAACGGCTGGAGCTTAGCCATGTACGGTTCCTTGGCGTATGATGGCTTGTTCGCAAGGTTCTGAAGCATCTTGGCGATATATGTCAGAGTTCGTCGAGGTCGCTCGGCCGGGGTTCCATCGATAAGCATGTAGGATTTTGGAGTAACGATGGCAGGGTTGATGAAACGCAGGAAGAAAAATCCGCCGATTAAAGTACAGATGACCTGATCGTTAGCATCAGGGTACTTTCGTTTGGTCAAGCTCCTGATCTGCTTGCAGATCCAGCGGATACCATAAGGCGCTTCCTCGAGGCCCTCAATGATGGTCGTCAAGAAGCCGTTAGCAATCTCGGTCAACATGGTCAGACGGGGCTCGATGATGGCCTGAACCTGGGCGTTCTCGGCAGCTTGCTCGCCCGTGATTCCCTTGGGAAGATGGGGAGGCAATTGGCCGGTATCCTCCTCGATCTGTTCAATCATTCGCTCATAAACTTTGAGCGGGTTGATCTCGAGATCGAGATCTTTCAGTTCGATCAAGCCATTGATTCTATCAGCGAGGACCGACTTGAGGAAACTCTGACCAGGTCCTCTTCGAGTGTATGTAGTCATCATTCGGGAGACGGGCGTGTTGGCGCGAAGTAAAGAGGAGTAGTCCGGTGTGTTATCGAATTGGTATGTCAAGACGGACTAAGATTGGTGAGTACTCAAGAGTTTAGTACACACCATGACTTCAAGACGTACCTGAAACATAGTGAGAAGAAGATGTTCTTCACGACTCTCGTATTGATTTCCGTAAATGGTGAACATGACTGTCTGGAGTAGGGAGTCAATTTCGGACATCGAAACCAATCTGCAGAGATGAGCAATGTGTCTGGGTTCAGACTGCAAAAGGAATAGAAGGTTTCCGTATTTTTGCGTCTTATCATCGTTTGGGAAACCGCCCTGCTGCATTTCAAGAGCATCTTCCAAATGGCTGGCGACTTCGTTTTGCTAGGAGCTTGTGAGAATTGATTCATTTAGTTACCAAAGCAAGCGTACCTCCTCCAAAGCCATACGGTTCTGGATAAGCAATGCAATTCGGGAGTCCAGATACCGAACATCCTTTTCTAGAACGAAGTTCTTCTTGGATTGTGATGAAATTTTCGATTTGAGATCACGTAGCGACTTCTGAGCTACAAAGGGGTCAATGGGTTAATTTCTCAATATGCGAAATCACTGGCACCTACCTTTAGCAAGTTCATCCTCGATTTGGAGGTCTCCTTCATTGGCGGAAATCGACATATACAATGCCGACATGGAATAGCGCTTCGACTGGCGCGCAGAGCGCGAACCATCGTAGGAAGACATGGTGTTCTGACGTGATATAGGCTGGAAGGAGGAGGAGGAGGCGGTAGAAGCTCGAGATGGTGTTTGCAACATGACTGACATAATGCGTCTGCTACAACTCGAAAGGGCAACGGCTTAGGCTCGTATGCCCCTTGAACCCAAACAGCGCCTGTTCCTTGCAGTCGTGCTGGGTCGAGGCGTCTCAACTGCCCAAGACAGTCGAAAGAAGCGTTCCAGTTTACCCTAACCACTATGAGTTGGGAGAAAAGACGTTGGCGGGCAATGGGAGAGGTCGTCGAGTGGTGACAGATAGCCAGGCGGGTAGACAGCGAGGTTTGTTTGTGTATTGAAGAATTGCAGCAATACGATCAAAGAGTCGAAGAGAAATCGAATTTGCGACAAGTTGGTCGGTTTGTCGGTGGTTATGAGTCGTGAATAACGGTTCGAGCGCGCAATTAGGGTACGGTCGATCGGAAGACAAAGGAGGAGAGGACACAAGCGACAACCGAAAATACAAAGCAACGACAGCAACTCAATGGGGGCGAGAGTATATCGCGAAGCAAAATTGTTAAAAGACCTCGATTTCACGAGGAGCGCAGGAAGCGTTCAAGCAAGAAAGAAGCGCAAAACAGAAGACAAAAAGACAGCGGGTTGATTGATGGTGATAACGAAAGTGGAGGTGGTAGCGGTGGTGGTGGTAGTAGTGATAGTAGGTAGTGGCAGACAAGGCAGATGTAGGAAGGGGAAGGGGGGGGGGCCGTGATTGAATTGTACATGTACAGGTAACGCAACGCAACGGGCAGACCAAGTACCTGAGCTAAGGAGGTACTTGTCATGGAGTGGTCTAGATAGCGGACTGCAAGGTACCGGACATGGGTGCAATCTGTATCATCGGGCAGATTTATGCACGGCTGAGACGCGGACTTCAGGAGGGAGAGACGGCGCGTGGGACGGTCGGTGGATCGTTGGCGTTGGAAGCTGCAGGGACGTGCGTTGTGGGTTTTAGGCTTGGGCTTCTTGTCTGTGTGTGTGGGGGGAGAGAAAAAGATAGGAGGAGGGAGGTAAGGAACTGTAACAGCGAACGCGAAACAAGAGATGGTTACTGTACTGTATCTGAAGCGAGAGTACGTAGATTAATTGCTCGATGAGAAATGATCACCGTTGAATAAAGCGTTGGAAACGGAAGAGGTTATTTAGAAACGTGACAAATTAACGGGCACGAGTAACTTTACTAGCAGTGAGTGTGAGGAAGGTGCACCAAAGGAGGTACCTAAGGTACCTACCTACACAAAAAGGCAAGAATCAGGGGTTAGGTATTATCATTGAAGGCAGGTAGGATGGAAACAATCATAAGGGTCGGGAAGCAAGAAGGGTGGATGCCGCAGAGGCAGGTACCTGTAATAATCTCAAACGGTAGGTACAGATGGGATGGCTACCTGAGCCTAGAGGGCAACGGGCAGAGATGGTGAGATGATGCCCAGTACCTGAAAGGACAATTCTGAGTGATGCTGGGCTGGCGCAGATTGGTAGAATAATGTGGCTATAATTTAGGTACAGTACCACTGCAATAGTGGGTGTAAAGCCTAGAAGCTAATAATGGAAGTCAACCAGAAGAACAGCTATTGCTTGTAGGTGGAGTCTTGCTATGGATATTTTGCTGATACCCTCAGAACTAAGGCGCAGTGATATTTAACAGTCACATATTATTATCACAACCACCCGCAGCAACCTTGGACAAATATGTCGCTGTATTATACGATAGTTCTGGCTGCTTCCAGGCACAGCAGGGGAAAATAAGGGGACAGAACAGACCAAGCCCTGAAGGGTTCCAAAGATTGGCAGGGATCAGGGGCCAGAGACGACGAAACCTCGCGGGAGGCAGAGTCAAGAGTGGATGTAAAAACATGATCGTTTTTAGAGCAGGCTATCGCATCGCAGCCAGCGGGAACCGACAGGGGTAAGGCCAGGTCACCATGACGGATCAGCAACAAGCTGCTATCGCCGTTGGTGATGATACGGGATACTGCAAGGTATAGAATACCTCAACGGCCACGGTTAACGAGACCGTTGGAGCTTTGCAGATGAGCAACAAAGAATTCTCTCGCCTAATCTCATTGTCCCCATCTGATGGCAGCTTCCACGGACGTTGCTTTGACTATGCACCGCCATACGATATTACTTGCTAAGCCGACCTATGTCGCTTGCTGCTTTCAAAAGAACCCGAGCAGTCAGTTAGTTGCCTCTTGAATCCGTGTGGAACGGAGGCGTCGCAAAGGCGGCGTTGGCGGCGTTTCTTTGATAGAAGGGACCTACTGTAGTACAAACTACCTGCCTGTCTCCTTTGAACTTGAACTCAAAACTCTTGGCAGGCTCTGGATGGTAATTGGAATTGATCCTCCTTTTGGTCGCCAGACCGCCACAGTTGTTTAAACTTGTTCTGGTCGTTTAGAGGCGACGATCTATCAACCGGTAGTTCTGATATGGTCTTTCACGAGTTGGTCAGTTGGGTCCCTGGTCCATGTTAGGGATTTTCCTCAAGCATGGCCAGCCAAAGAACAAAACTCTGGGTAAACTCCCGTTGTTTTGGAACTTGGTCGACTGAAGGGTCCAAGCCTCAAGACACAGCGCTAGACTAATTAATATTAAAGAAGCTGTGGCCTCTTACATATCCAAGCTGAAGGTTGAAGCACACAGCACAGACAGGAACAGGCACAGATACAAATATTTACAGATACTAACTGATACAGAGCTTCATGTTCAAAACCAAGAAGAGACAAGACAAGGGGCTGAGGAGGCTGGAGGGTTACCTCATGTGCTCACTGGGCGGACAGAGCTTGGAGGCGCCAAAACAGACCTCGTGCCTGAATAAGTTTTGTGTCCGTTGTTAGCGGTTGTCGAGGGGCAACAACAAGTCGGTAGAGTACCTGTCCAGCTACCTTGGGTATAGTGGGAAGAGAAGAGAAAAGACAAGACAAAACACCAAAAAGGCAAAGCAAGAGGGGGAGGGGGGTCGGTCATTCATCCTTGCGTGCCAAGCCAGGGGTAGATTAGACCATGGCCCGTTTCGGGCTAGACACAGAGACAGGGCACAAGGCTCAGGCTCTACTAAAGTGCCTGCACCTGCTTATGCATCCACTGACGGGTCGCTGTGGATGCCTCCAGGTCCATGATGGAGGTGGGCGAAGAAGTGAATAGGTTGGTTGGCCCATGATGAATGTTGCTGCTGTACCTTTCTGTAGTGGTGGTGGTGATAGGATGAAGGAGGTTGATACCCAAGTCTTGTCTTTGCCTTGCGATATCGACAGCCAGTCATTCGTGAATTGAGTCAAACCTTTTAGTATTTTCCAATTCCTCTGGGCCTCCGGTATCATAAGGCGCCATAAACCCGTGTAACTGAATGAGGTCATGATGCTCTTAGCGAGAAAATGAGCCCACGACAGTGACGAGACTTGGGGAAATGATGAGAATCACATCAGCTCCAGTAAGACCCCAATAATAGTAGGTAGTCCAATTTTTATCTCAAAAGAGAAGGGAAGAAAGAAAAAAGAAAAGAAAAACTTTCCGCTTACGGATAATGCTCTGTTCATCAGTAAAAAGGGTTCTCAGTCTATTCCTATTGGTCTAGCAATATATGTTGACTTGTTGTCTCGTAAATCTCAGTTATTAGCATCCATCCTATCCTCACATTCCAAATGCAAAATGTCTCGCATCACTTTGTCTCTCTCTCGGTTTTTCTCTTTCCTTCGCCCTTGTCACTAACAACCAGCCTAAGACCCATGTCTCTGGCGTGCTGTGCCCTTTTTCTTCTTCCAGGTCCCCCTGCCTGCCAGGCCAATTCCCCTGTTCGTTATGTAAAGTACACCAAGTCTAATGGTACATTGAACTGAACATACTAGGTAAATTGACCTAGTTTCTGACTCCCTGTAATAGAAAAAGCGTTGCGGGCTGCAATTGTAGCTTGGGCCATTGTCGATCGCCAGCATGGGAGCACGATGCAACAGCAAACAGCTGCAAAGTTTTGAAGATCACCATATTGGGCATTATCACAGCACGGAAACCTAGTCAAGACGATCTTGTTCTTTTTTTTTTTTTCCCGCGCATGCGAAGTGCTTGGCGGTCCGAATTATACGCCAATCCTGTTCCAAGATCGTCAGTATCACGTCCTTCTCATATAGTTATGTGGTTCCCTTATCGAAAAGTGGAAACCAATGCTGGAATGGTATGTTCCGATATCCATGTCAATGTTAATGTTATTACTGTAAATGTTGGATAGCCGACCATGACAAGTCATTCTCACGAAGCGAAAGGCTTTCTCTCCATATTCTTGTCTGATGGTGCAACACAAGCCACTCACTCATTCTCGTAACGGCAACGGCTTTGAAGGAAGGCGGATTGTCTGCTCCAAAGAAAGGATTGTTTCTCTCGCGTGGCTAAGCTGGTTTGAGGTCTAGACAACTCCAGACCCTGCAATATTGAGGTTGAGACTACTTGTACCAATCACCAAGCATCCTACACGGCCATGTATGAGCCACCTCCCAGCACAGACAAGTGACCAAGCTCAGTTCTTCAACAACCTTCAATTCTCTGACACGCATACAGTACATAGGTAGTCTAAAGCCTGACATAGTTACGTCTTCAGCTCATTGTTCAGTCTGTCGGGTCCCAAGCCTCCAAGAAAAAGCAAACAAATGTCAAAGCGGGTGATAGAGTGCATGAAGCTAGTAGCTGCACATCAACATGTATCGCCAGGTTGTGCCGGGAGGTTGGAACCAACGTTCAAGACTCAGCCAATGTCCCTATCATCCAATGATAATCGTTGCTAGGTCACTCCTTGCTTGTGTAGCTTGTTCATGGACCGACTTGACTCCACGGCCAACGGGAAAAAGTCCCGCGTTTAGACTTGTCATTTCTGACCTCAGCTCATCCTCGTTCACGTCAAATCCAGGTGCAGTAAGACACGAACTACACCATCAGAATCTAGAGAGTCCGCTTCCCACGTGCTTACAATCAAAGCGCTGACATTGGGACCTTGCGTTTGCACTTGCACGCGGTAACAGTAAGCTGACTGACTCTAACTCACAAGTTCTCTCTTGTCAGCCTATGGGAGAACTGTTCCTGGCATGCGGCACAGACCTCGATCTATCATCTTATACGTCAACTTTGTTAACAGGAAAAATCAAAACGCGTAGCCGGCGGCCGATGACAATCCGAATACGCGAAGAGAGAGCCACTTGATCTGTTGTTGTTATTCCTTCTTGGCCTGATCGAACAAAGCACAGATGATGTGATTCTCCCAACATTTCCCCATCCGGGGTTCCGTATATCAGTCGTTTAAATCCTTGATCAATTCTGAAACGAAGGCCACTATACTATGCCTACGGGACGAGCCTAGTTTGTCTCCAGCATGTATAAAAGTACATGCAGTATGTATTACATACATACGAGTGCGACTCATGTCATGTTTATGTAACAACCCATGCCCAGGGCTCGGTTGGTTCCGGTATCAGATTGCTGAACCTGCAGCATCGGCTTTGCCGGCTTTTACGAGACGTGTTTATCGTCTTGTACCTGCCTGTATCATTGTGTCTGACAAGGGCAGTTTAGTTAATGCCGACCATGACCATATGTGTGTGCAACGATAGACACTGAGCAAACTCGACGCACATGCTGAACCTCTTGAAACAATAGCCACCACATGAGTCTTACGTGTTGCCAGATGGCATGAATGATGATCTGGAGTATATCACAAGGACTGCTACCATTCCTGCTCACGGAGATGGTATATCAAGCGAATTATAGCTTCGCACAATGCGTGGTCAAGGAAACGTTTCTAGATAGTAAGGGTTATGCTTCTGCGCTCCGAATCTCACGGGATGTCTTGTTATTTCCGTAATCTTTAATGCCCGTTCCTGCTTGCATTCTACTGCTCTGGGTCCTCAGACATGATCATCGAGTGGCTCAGCTATCTGGTTGACGTTTTACTATAGTAGAGATCCCGCAGTAGACGGTGTCCTGAACTTCGGTTTTCTCTCGTCCATGTTCCTGAAATACGCCCCTGTCGTCGATGTACCAGTCTTCTAGTTCCTCCTCTATCAAGATGCGATTTGTTCCTAAGACTTGTATAACGGCCTTTACCTAGTCGGTCGAGTCCTTAGGGGGTAAATCTTGGTCGTCATCATCCCCGTGTTCGAGGGGAGCTAAAGTACTGCGGTTCCTATTCTCCGGTAAAGCGACAAGACCAAGAAGACGTTCAAAGAAGCTTTCATAGTCTTTTTTGTAGATTGAACCGACCGCACTCTCAGAGTCGAAATGCTCGAGGTGGACCAGGTTGTCATATTTCTGGCGCACAAGCTCATACTTGCCTGACTCTGGGTCTGGACGGGGCATGAAGAGATCACCATGCATCTTTGTCTCATGAGTCCGAACGAATATGCCTCTTTCTATGTCTTCCTGACCTCCTTCGCGGTCACATTTGACTCTGAAATCAATGACGTGAATCACATGAGCATGTCGGTACCAAGTAGGTAACGTATATTTGAGAGTCACAGTCGACGGCGATGAGGCTCCGCTCGCTCCCTGTAACTCCATGTCCCTCTTCTGAGCCTCATCGTCCGTATGAGTCGTTGGATGTTTAGGGGCCGGACTTGGGTGTTCTATAAGATCGATAGGCTCCATAACTTCTGTTTTTTGAGACACATGTATGCTTGATAGCAACTGGTTTATCGTCCTCTTCTAGCTTTATTAAGCTTAATTCTTAGCAACACATAAACGAAGACTTGTAGACTTACAGTGGCAAGGCGACTGACATTGACCGGTAAGTAAATAGAGGTCTCTGTTTCGTGTTCAACTGCTTGAGAAAATGAGAGGTCAAAGATAGAGATTGCGCAAGAACATTTACAAGATCGATCCTGAATTATATGATCATTGAGTGAATGTCTTAACTGCGAGTCAATTACGCAAACTCAGGCAGTAGCAGCATACCAAAGCAAATATTTGTTACCGATAGTGTCGCAAACACTCGAACATAGGCAGGTATGTACTTTTAGGCAGCATCTGCTTTGATTTCTTATGCATTGTGCTTTAGAATTTTCTTCGATTCACATCTTAAAGTGATTTAGTTCAAGAGTAAGAGAAACTGTAAATGTTCTACAAAGGTCGGTGTGTAAAATAGTTCTGGCTTTGGAATTGGAGACAGGTGCCTTCCTGGTGCTGGGTACTGGGCTTATGGACCTCAACAAACAACGTCAGCTGGAAGGAACAAAGTAACGTGAATGGCACATCAGCTTCCATCCTCCCGATCCTGACCGCAAATGCTTTTATAGTGTAATGGCGAGAAGTTAATGTTCGATGAGAAGACATGAAATCTTTAATTCTCCATCTAAAGCTAAGAGCTTCGTACCACAGTGGAGCTTAGGTAGCGTGATGTCATTATGCAATAGCTGGGCTCCCGAGAGCTTCAAAGCTCCACCACCGTCGAACCTCAACAAACAATTGCCGACCTGCACTTCACGAAAACGACACATACCCATTACGAATCGCCTCAATTCGAATCTAGCCATGTCTTTCCGAGCTCCTCTCCGACGTATCGCCCTTGCCAGGCCCGCCCCCTCCATCTCTGTGGCTACGCGCGCCTTCCACTCGACCCCGCGAGCTTCAGTCTGTGTCGGGCAAGAGATTCCCGACCTCGACGTCCTCCTCGAAGACTCTCCCGGAAACAAAGTCAATCTTGCCGAGGAGTTTAAGACCTCCAATGGATACATCGTCGGCGTCCCCGCCGCCTTCTCCGGCACATGCTCCAGCAAGCATATCCCCTCATACATCAACCACCCCAAGCTCAAGCAGGCCGGACAAGTCTTTGTTGTCTCCGTCAACGATCCCTTTGTGTAAGTTTTGCTCTTGTCTGCACTCGACTCCAAGTCAAATGTAGTCTCGCATGATTCTAACTCTCGTCACAGCATGAAGGCCTGGAGCGAACAGCTCGACCCCGCAAAGCAGACCGGAGTAAGTCGACGTCGATACATCCAATACCGCCGAATTCATGGCTTGATATGTGGTTTCTAACTCGTCATAAGATCCGATTCCTTGGCGACCCAACCGGTGAGTTTACCAAGGCCCTGGACCTCGGTTTCGAGGCGTACGCCGTCTTCGGTGGTATGCGCGGCAAGCGATACGCCCTCAAGGTGGAGGATGGCAAGGTCAGCAAGGCATACGTCGAGCCTGATAACACTGGCAGCGCAGGTAAGTGGTTACATAATTTGTAGTGGCATGACTTCAAATGCTAACCCAGGTCTATTAGTGTCCATGGCTGAACAGGTTCTCGATTAAGTGCTATAAGCATTGTGCCGAGGTCAAATGGTTTATCGTTCACTCTCTAATGTTTATGCCATCTATGGTAGAATCCTCAGAATACTAAAAGAAACTTGACTTCCACAAGCACAGATGGCGTGAATACTCGATCAATCTACTAAAATTGAATTCCGGTGCCTTATGGCATTAGACCTGTTTATCGTTTTCCATTCATCAAGGCTTGCCTTTGACATTAACACATAGTATACTACATCACTGCAAGTGCCTGATGTTATACATGTCACACAGCCTTCCGCAGTGCCAACATGGATGGCATGACCCAGCTTCAGCCTTGACTTCAACCTTGAGTTCGTAAGGTCTTGTGCAGATGTTAGTCGAGTACTGTCCCGTCGACCTTTCGCATGGTCCCATCTCTTTCACACGCCTGGCGCAGTACTCTCATGGTTTAATGCGTATACGTCTCTTCCATGCTCACATAAACTTACATCTGCGTGATGTGACGACTCTTTGCATCATACGCATACTCTAGATTTCGCTGCCGAGGGCATCTTGCGGCAAGCCTCATTCAATTTGAATGATGATATCACCAAACTCATAAGCGTATCATTACTCATGAGTTTATCAGCCCTATAAACTTTTAACAGTGTATGAGCCATTGTCACTGGTGTTTAAACAAGATTGTCTGATCCTGCTATCGACTTGAAAATTAGAGCATCAGCCACTTCAACTCCTCCGAGGCTGTTCAGAGTGAATCACTGTGGCCTTAAGCAGGCGCTAGAGCATGTCTCGCTTGCTTGTCAATATAGTCTTCTTAGGATTCCATCCCTGCTGTGGTACAGATATCAATGTTGAGCATCTCGTCTGTCTTAGCTTGTTGTCCACATGACCACTGAACACAATCACGGGTTCTGGGCACTTGCATTAGTGATTTATGTAACTTCAGGGAGCATTGACATGTTGAAAAGCATGCAAAGTGGCAACTTACGCATGACTACGCAGCCTGCGTGTTCGTGAGTACGGCCTAGGGACGCACGTAGTCAACACATGTCACTATAATAAAGTACTAGTACTATAGTCTTAGACCTCGTACCTTTAGCTATCCGTACATGGTCGTCTTTTTACTTCGGATGTTTACGTCTCGTTTCTATTCATTCAACAACGGAGGCGTCTATAAGTCCCAATTGAACAAGTATAAAAAAGAACCCTAAACACAGGTTCAGGGCATCACATAGTGCTATAGGTGAAGCATAAACCAGCCCACCATAATTACTTGCTGCCACATTTCTGGAGACTTCTCGGCACTTCTTGACTCCCTTCCCTGCAGTCCTACCTGTGCTCTGGAGTTGATATTGGTGCGTGTGTTTCGACAGGTTGTGTTCCAAAATACCCTATACCTCGACGGTCGTATGTACCTTTAGCCCACAACTTCGTTTCCTATCATTCAATATGTTCAGTTACTCCCTTATTGATATTATACAAACGATATTGAGGTGTAAAATATCTTAGCGGAATAAATTATGAGGTTGTAGTGACATGTAATAGCGACACAATGTCGGGAGGGCTTTCACAACTGCGGATGAGAAACAAATTATGTGGAATTTAATTTCAAATTATACAGTTTGTACCTGTCTATGTCACTCACTGTCTTATCTTTGGGTCTGTATACTAGAATAATTTCTCAAGGATCAATATCAATTAACCATCGAATGTGAAATTCAGCCAGGCATACAATGGGGCTGGTCAAGGTAATGGTTGCCAAGATCGTACAGGGTCCTCCATCAAAACAGACGGAGATGATACATGCAGCCACGGAACGGATACAATGTCTTGCCGAATAAAGACGCAATGGCTATGGCCCGAGATGATGATCGTCGGCTCGCGCCGCTCAAGGGTCCCAAGTCCAGGCGAAAAGGCCCATTAGAGAACGCAACGGCGGCGACGAATGAGAAGCCATCGCAAGGGCTTTGGCTCGTCACCTCAAAGAAGCTGAAGCTAGAGAGGGACGAAACATAGACTAGCAACGGGCATAGGCCAGGGGCAGGGACGCGTCTGGAACGCGATGTCATGAGCAACTTTATATAAGTGGATGAATTAAGCGCGCAACAAGGGTATTGGATGAAATTCAGAGATGGTTAATGGCGAATCAGAGCCGGAAGACAGATTGGTGATGTCCCAATATGTGACCGTCGCGTACGATCTGGGTTTAGTTTCGGGGGAAGAACTCTAGAATGGCCGTGATTACAAGTGAAGCCAAACCGGCAGAGGTATGAATCATGCTATTGTGATAGTGACAACTGTGGCCAAGGCCGACATGACCAGCATCAAAGCCTGGAAGGTGAAATTGCGGCCAAGGTGACATTTCAATTGTAACAAGAGCAGGAATGTGAATAACGGACCAGGGTCTTACTTCAGTCCAAGGCAAGGCGGTCGTATCTACAGGATATCGCAACTCGATTCATCTTTATTTTTCTGTTAAAGGGATGGTGTATGCATAGCTCATTGATGTCGTACGTACTGTAGATGAGCTGATGTCGAAAAGTCACCGACGTCAGGCATTGCAGTTAGGTTCCCGCCCAACACCTTGTATCAAAGAGAGAGACAACATCTGTCCGATTCGAGCCCGAGGCAGACAGGCTGAATCTAGTTGTGCAGCCCATTAGGCTTTCCGCATTGTTACGGTGCGTGCTGTCGTCTAGGTCATCGTCTCAAGAGTATTGCAGCGAGATGGCTGTCGAGATTGGGCTGGGATACATGCAGTCCTAGATCATAGGGCGGCTGCATGCATTGATGTTGTGAGATGGAACGACTGGGATGCCATCCCATCATGGCATAGGTGTCTCGTCATCTGCTACCTCGATCACTTATTGCGGGACAGCAACAACACGTTGGGCCATGGCCTGAGGTGCTGTGTATTCCATTAATGTAGATACGGGTTGAAGCCAATCGGAAGATTATCGATCCCTGGTAACCAATCGATCCAGGGTGAAGCGTTAATTCTACGTCAACGGAAGTCTCATGTTCAAGCTTACAGCACCCTTCCCTTCTGTATCAGAAGCAGAGAAGGGGAAGAGGGACGCGATATGACGGGTCTCTACCCAACCACACCATCATAATCTTGTCCCGAGCCGCAAACCAAATTGTGACAACTGGCCAACCATGCGCATGCATCTGGTCATCAACAACCACCGCCATCGCGAGCAGCAGCAAGACACAGGGAAAGACACAGGGACATACACCACCTTAGCCCCCCACCACCCTAGGACGACGTGAGATACACGAGGAGACAAGGTAGGGTAATAACGGGGAGGCGATATGACCCTGCGCTTTGGCAGTCCTAGACATTGTAGTGCATTGAATGCCGTGTATGAGATCAAGCACATCCGACACCACACCGATGTATCACCCCCAGTATTGTATGGTGTAGTACGCGAATTGCTCCGACTCTATTTTGCTTTTGTCAGGACCATTTTGCAAGCCTGTGCTTTAAAATCCGATAACATAATTAATATCAGTATGGAACAAAGAGACGTCAATTGAAGGTACGCGCCGCGTCCGCGTGCGACAGGGCACACAGAGCTCCTCGCCCATATGCGGACCCTTCGGCAGGTTGTCCCGCATATTCCCATTGAGGTGCGACGACCGTGCTACCTGATGGCGATCCACAAAGCCAAGGATCCACGGCCACTCACCGACTCCATAGGTCTTACGTACCAACGATCGAACTGCCACAGCCGGCATTAGCAGCTTCCAAGACTGAACACATTGACGACAAGGCTTGACGGCAGTAACGTGAGAGAAAAGAGGAATCAACACATCTGCCTCGGTCTTGCTAGCAATTTCCATGGAAGAATCTCGTGACTCGCACAGATTATGCGTGCGTCTTTTTGACGCGAGCGAAGTTTGTTGCTAACGTAACAGGTCCGGACACTGTAACACGTCCAAGGGATCATGCACATGGATCATGGCGCTGTGGAGTTACTGTACTGTACTTTCGAGGAGCAGCAAACAAACACTTGATGCAGGATCACAGCCAAGCCAAGTCGAGTCGATAATGGGCAATGAGGCTGGAAATGTCTCTGATCTCCAACATGCGACCAGTGACAAATAGGTCCAGATCGCCGGATTCCTCTATGCCAATAATAACACACCGACATTTGCCGATCGTTTTCCACGACGCTTCTTCTCTCAGCCTGCTTGACAAAATAGAGGTTTATTTATCCTCACGTATCAGTAATTCCATGGTTCCTACTGACATAGTAGTGCATATGTAAAAGCCTGACTCCAAGGCCAGATGCCGGGTGGCTTGATGATACTGACCTAGAGGGAGGTATACACCGTTTCAAAGACAGAACTGTCGAAGTTGATATGTAAGTGAACGGTTTTGGGCATTGAAAATGCTTACAGCCAGTCACCACTCTTCGTTCACCAAAACTGGCTACCTCTTTATGTTTTGACTTTAATGTATAGTATGCATGGGAGCTCCAGCATCAAAAAGCTTCAGCTTACAGTTCGAGCAAGATCCTGTGTCTTATTTTGTCAACCAAGCACGGGCTAATTTTAGCCCTGCCGGATTGCCAGCTCATCC
Organism: Fusarium cf. aywerte; assembly: GCA_011034095.1. Taxonomy (NCBI): domain Eukaryota; kingdom Fungi; phylum Ascomycota; class Sordariomycetes; order Hypocreales; family Nectriaceae; genus Fusarium; species Fusarium cf. aywerte. The sequence continues at coordinate 231,604 of WETZ01000026.1, read as the reverse complement.
ATACACCATGATCGGCCGACAAGACAGAGGGGTGAGAAAACCTAGGTAAGCGGGTGAATTTTGGTGGTGATATCTATCGTCATTGTGTGGCAGCTCACAGCACCCTACCTGCTGCGTGAGAGCTCAGGATTGCATCAGTAGTAATCGATAGTGTGAATGGACGTTAAGACTGAATAAAAGCTATCTGCAAGTTACTATGTAGTAGAAAAAGACGTTCGACAAACACGCGTGCTGCCTACCACCTACTAACGCTGCCTAGGTACCAATGTACTTATTCAGTGCGTGAGTTGGATACGACACTGAAGGACTTGCTTGTGTTGTAAAAAGGAAACGTTTCGCATTTAGGATCCCACCACTTCACCAGTTCTCAACTGTACTGTGAACCATTCTGAGATGTCTGAGCGGGGTCTAAAGTATCAGATAAGATGATTGATGAGCTTATTGTTGATTGATACTCGGGGATATCGGAATGTTGGTTGCGGATACCGATGAGAAGAGGAGAGTTTAATCAAAGTTTGTATTATGAAGCCAATGATTAAAAGTAGTCGGCTGATTGAGTGACCCGTAATAGCAATACTGAGTAGATGAGTATTAAAGTATGTAGCTGCTGAGCAATCATGAAGTTGTTGTATAAACAAAACGTACATAGGTACACTCGTGCATGTAACATGATGTTGTGAGAGATGCTGAAGCCTGAATGTAGACGAGACAGACAGACTTGGTCTTTCCATTTCTTTCTAAAGACACCCCCACCCAGCCTCCTCGATAACATATGTCTTACCCCCCACACCGGGGCCATTTACCCGAAAAGAGCCACGTCCGTTTCAATACAGAAGGCGCACTGGACGTGAGGCCTTGCGTCATGCCCTGACCCTCCCCAATCAGAAACTTTACGAGGTCCGAGACCCACCATTGATGACTGTTGGCCAGTCAAAAATTGTAGAAGTAGCCTGGAGCTCGCCCCTCAAATCATCTTCTCGCATTTCCTCGTTCTCCTCGCGGGCTTTCTTCCTTCACGGCCAATCAATCCTTCTGCTCTCATCCACTCAAAGCAGATTTGTCCCAGGCCTTTCGTCGAAACATTAATTTGATTTGATCCGACCGACTGTGTCGCTATTCTCTGGCCATTCACAATTCACAAACAAATCTTCGGTCTGTCTGGTCTTGATTGGATCGCTCCCGCACCCGCGCGCAAGCCAGCAACCGCACCCGCGAACCACAGACATTAACTCTACTTTGTCCGCGCTGCCAGCTCTTGGTTGGCCAAACCCACGACAAGCTTCTGTACGAGACTTGCGATTCGCTCAACGCCTGTCAAATCACCTTAACAGGCAACATACTGGAGCTACAGCTAGCTCTATCTGTCGTGCCAGCTTCATTCAGCCTTACAACTAATACCGACTAACTGAACCGCCTCAATATTCAATATTGCCGTTCGGTGTCATTATTAGCAACGGTCGGCTTGCAATCACTTTATTACAGCTCGGCTTGTCACGTTCCACCCCTGCTCTTCCAAGCCCAGCCCTCAGCAGGCTCAGCTCAAAACCTTCCAGGTTAGGCCGAGCAAGCTTAAGCTGCTCTAATACCTCAAATTCCCCCATTGCGCAAACCTACACGCTATTCACCCAACCTCCAGCTTGACTGTCGCCATCACATCTTATTTTCCCCCTCAGCGCAGATAATTTTTCATCATTATTCTGCCTATCCTCAAGCCTTTGTATAAACTGCATCCATCGTCACATACCTTTCCCCCCGTCTTCTTTCTCCTTGTTGAGTTAGCATACGAAACATCACCTTTTGATCTTTCTGCACAAGATTAAACACAGCCAGTCAAGGCAATTCATTCCTTCACATTGAGCGTTCCCGACCTACATTGGAGACGCGACTTTCTCTCCTTTCCAGCTTGGCTGTTGTCGCTTTCACATTGGTCTAGCCTGCTTGTTTCTGAAGCTGCCTGTAATTTAATTGCAGACACAAGCTACCAACACTTGCCGCGCGACAAGACCAGCCATCACTCGTCCGAGACAACCCACCCACCCCAGTTCGAATTAAACCCACCTTGCTCCGACAGCAAATCAGCACTCTTTCGCATTTCGCTTCGCCTTTTCAACTCACGATTCTGAGGCCTATCATCGTCGCCAGTATCGTCTTGTTCATATTCATTGGCCGCATTGTATATCACCTGACGATTTCTGTCTGCGGATCCCGACTATACCCCAGATTCAAGCTCTATCAGTCAACGTTGTAAGGGACGTTGTACGATCAAGCTTGAGGGTGCGTGTTCAAGATTCAATTCAACGGTGTACCCGCGTTCGCGTGTGCCGTCCAGCATCCTGCCTCACAAAAGGTACGTAGAGTATTGATTTCGTTGCACTCTCCAAATATTCTGAATATCCATCGATTCTGCATCTGTTTCTTTCTATCACTATTATTGGAACCTTTCCCTTCTTTTTTGCCCCCGCGCTCATAGCCCTGCTTGGCCCTGAACAGTAAGCGCGTCGTGTCGCGGTGACTGTCAGATCGTGTCAGCATTGCGATATTGATACCGCTTCACTGGCAAAACGCGTCTTTCCTTCAGAAGAATACACATCAACGCGTGTGTTGCATGCCATCATTGATGGCTTGTGGCACATCGACTGTCCTGCTTTCCCTTGGCGGCTACTTGCACAAGCACTGATTGTCGTTACTTGCGCGCACATACCTCGACTTAGACTGACAACGTCAATAGTCGTTCAAGCGATAGCTTTCCTGTCCATAAACTTTCAAGATGTACGTATCACGTGTTTCTTTGTATCGCTCTACTCCTACCTCGCACTCGCATCTTGCATTTCGTCCGATTCATCCCGACGGACGCATTATGGCCTTTCCCCCTTCTCTTTTACCTTGCACAACATTGCAGCTTTGGCTAGTCCAGTGTCCGCTCCCTCTTCATCATGAAACGACGTAGTCGAGTGTCTGCTTCGTGCCACAGTTGATGAAGTTGAGAAACATGTATGCCCCATGATTTCCCCTTCGTTCTTTACCTTGCTTCCAAAAGGCTTGGCGTGCGCAGATGTGCTATACAAGTCTTCTTCCCTTCTAGCGAGCCAATACCCCGCTTCCGGACCCTGTTGCAAGGCGCAGGACCGCACTTATCCAGAATCCCGGGAGAGAATATGTCATAGCAGTCAATCATTTTGATCGCCGCCTCTTCTTGTTTGACCAAAGCTCATCACTGCATGTTCCGACGAGGCCGCTTAAGGGCTATCGTTTATATCTGCACTGCAGAATGAATGGGCGCGTCGTCGATTTAGCTACGCCTTTGCACTCACGGCAGGTCAATGACACCAACGGCAAGGCCGAAAGTCTAGGCAAAGCCGCATTATTTGCAATAGCCTCAAGTCTGCCCAACGTAGGAAGTATCCTACTTTGAGGCCCTGAGAATCAATTCTTACAGTCCCTGCAACTCTGAGCAAGTAGCTTGTGAGCTGGCTGGCTGGAAGGTGTGGGCCCGTCCTCTGCATATTCCGTCATGCATGAGACTCTGGGTTGCCAACGCATCAAGAGTGGCTTTCCAAACGCGCATCTGCACCTCAATCGTTCCCGCCCCCGTTACCACGCCGCTCCCCACTCTAGCTTGACCTATATACACCTGAGCTAACGCCTATGGTTGGACAGATCTTTTAAGACAAGCAACTGACCAGCCAGTGCTCTCCTGTCGCCGCTTCTCGTCTTGTGCTTGTTGATATTCTTTGAATTCGACATTCTTGCCTGTTAGTGTGGCTGTGTAAATCGCCGCATCTACCATCCTCAGAGACAGAGGAGTCAAGCCACAACATCTGCTCGTTTTGGCTTGTCAGCTCACGCACGCGTGCCCAATTACTTTGTGGCTCCTTCCAAAGATTCTTCGATTCGCTCGAATACATCTTCGACTCGACCAAGCCCGAAACTGTACCTGAACGAAACATTGATTTCGAATATCGTATAGGAGTCGGTCAATTATCTTGGTCGACGTTATTCGTTTTCCCATCTTCTGGAACTCTGGCAACAAGAGCGCAGCACCACGCGTCAAGCATCAGGACAAGGTCGTACTTATACTACGCGTAACCAACGAATAGCAACGCGACGAGGACGCATTTCCTCGGCACTTATCAACCAGACTGGGTTTCTAGTGGATGATGGACTACGGCCAATATCAACAACAAGGACAAAACGCAAATTCCGCTTACGCAAACTCTGGTGCTGCTAATAACATCACATCACCAACAAACAGTATCGCTCAGCACCCGGTGCAGTCGTCGCCTATAATCTCCTCCCAGCAACAGCAAGGTCAAACTCAGGGCCACAACATGTATCAACCACCATATGGAGTACAGCAGGGCATGCAACAAGTCCACTATGGCATGCCCGGTATACAGGCGGCTGCAATGGCTGCGACCGCTGCCGCTTCTGGTTCAAACTATGGCTATATGCCTCAGGATCCCAACATGCCTCAAAGTTCACCCCGCATGGGCGCCAACGCTAAGAAGGACGGACGTCAATCTCCCCGTATGAATAGCATGTCGCAATTACCTGGTCGTCGGATGAGTCAGGTTACGAGCCCCGGTGTTCCTACTGCACAGATGATGAACCATGCCGGCGCGCGACCGGGCGTTGCCCCACCACAGATGCCGCCCGCACAGATGCAACACCCGCAATCGCCTGATATGCCCGCTGCTAGCGGCGCCGAAGAGTCGCCACTCTACGTGAATGCCAAGCAATTCCACCGTATCCTGAAGCGCCGTGTTGCCCGCCAAAAGCTTGAGGAACAGCTTCGACTCACGTCGAAGGGACGGAAGCCATATCTCCACGAGTCACGACACAACCATGCTATGCGAAGACCTCGTGGTCCCGGTGGCCGCTTCCTTACTGCAGAAGAAGTTGCGGCCATGGAACGTGATGGTGAGAAGGGCGCTGATGGAAAAGACAACTCTGCTGGGGAGAATTCTGGAAATGCGGGAACAAAGCGCAAGTCTGAAGCCGGCTCGGCAACCTCGAATAAAAAAGCTAAGACGGACACAGCGAGCCCAGGTGATGAAGAGGATGAGGACGAGGGTTGATGTGGTGCTTCGAATGCGTCTACGCCCCCTTTCCCCTCCCTCAACTCAAACCCTTTAGCGGTTTACGACGTCACGAAAGCACGATTGTTACTTCCTTCTGTCGCTATTCTACTTCCAAAGTGATCTCAAAGGACCTAGGTGTGGCGAGTAGTTTCTTATTGACTGGGTGAGTGTGTCCCTTATTGGTCAAATGTTGATCATGAGCTCGACATATCTTCGTTACAGTCTACATGGAAGCTACGTCTGCAAGCACTGTTGGACGGGGCGTCTCTTTTTGGCAATTTCATTTAATACAGCACTCATCTGGCAACAGCACGCTATGCCTGTTATTAGATGGGCGTGACTAGGGATATTGGATGGGCAGAATGCATGAACGATTCGGCACGATCGATACCCCCCACTTTGTCTTTTTCCCCATTCGTTCGGCTTTCTTCAAAGTCTCTGCGATTTCGTTCTTCTTTATTACTATTTTTTTGGGGGGTCGCACGACAACATTAGATTGTTCGCAACATATGCTCTTGCCCCATGTTCCACCTCAAGCTATGCTGAGGTCTGGTTCCTGGTGGCAAGTTCAGTCAGCTAAGCATTTCATGTACACTGGTGGGAATCATGGCAATGCAAAAGAAAAACAGAAGAGAGCATAAGCGAGTAGATGATGCATCACGTACTGAGCATGTTGTCTGAGTATTTCAGTGCTTTATCTCGCTATTGGCTTGGCTTTCTCTCAGATGTATAGGTTAGAGTTTAGGGCGTTGGATTGACTCACGGATGGGGGTCGTGTTTATGAATCAAAGGATATACATGTTTGCTGTTTTAATGATTGCATCGTGAAGTAGCCTCTTCTGTGATTGTTTCCGATTCAAGCTACAGACAAGCTATGTCGGTGTTTGATCCACATGCCGATATAAGTCTGGGACTTGGTAGATTTATGAGATGCATCCGAGTTCTGCAATAATACCAGGCAAGTATACACACGATCATGACAGCGGTTCTCCCTAGTCCGGATCCCCTCGGGGCATTAAGGAACTTGGCTGCTGAGAGCACAACGAACGAAACCTGTGAGTCAATTTATATCATTCTGAACTAGGTTATTGTCTCATTTATTTTACGTCGTCAACCTAGGAGCAACAGGCGGGTTGCATAATAACCCGCACACTCAGAAGGCTTGACAGAAATAACAGTCTAAACACTTTCCTACGTCACTTAAAGCTATCCTAAACTTTTTTGTCGTCCCTTATGCTTTGGTATAATACCAGAGCTGGTATGCGGATTATTTCCTGACCCGTCTGTCCCCTAGCTCTTTCATGTCTCATAAGTCGTAACAACCTACATATCACAATAGTAACGTATCCAAGAAAAAAGACATGACCAACCGAGTGAATAAAAAAAGTCCTGATATAATACTGGCGCTTTGCTATTGTAAAAAGAGAAAGAAACAAAGAAATAAAGAAAAAACTGGAGAGAACTACAGAGTACAGTTAGAGGTATTATCTAGATTCAATTCTCTGTAACTTTGCCCTCTTCCAGGTCCAAGATTCTTTCTCCGCGGGACCACGTCATGTTTCTCAGTAACCATGAGCCACTGCTACGCCTCGGTGCGATGACCATGGCTGAGCGATTGTCAGGAACATCGGCGGTGTCTCGCGCGTGGCGTCGGAGACGATTGAAAGGATGAGCGATTGTGCTACCTATGGCTCCCAGTTTGCGCAGCAAGACGCCAAAGGAGCGGGTCTGAAGGAACGTGATGAGAAGCATAAAGGGAACACAAACGAGAATCATCGTAAGAGCGAAACGCCAGTCTGTTGCTGGAATCGTAAAGACTGTCATGCCGAATACGGACTGTATAATGTCAGTAAGGATGTTCTCGTAAGCCTTCCATCGAAAACGTTGAAACGTACCGTTACAAAAGTCAGGGGCAGGAATATCATGCTAATCATGGTGAGTATCCTAATGTTGTCACCCTGCTCAATCGCCCGTCGGCTTTCTTTAATCGAGCTTCCACTGAAGAGCTGGTCTCTCAAATTTTCAATTTCCTTACGCGTGCGCTCATTACGCTTGAGGACATCCGCGAGCTCCTGTATCACCTTGTCAAGTTCGCGACGTACAGTAGCCATGTGCTGACGATAAGCCACGCCATCAGGCGATTCAGGGTCTCGATGTGGCCACAGGATTGGGTGTGTCCCAGCCCAGAAACTGTCAGTGAATGTGTCAACATACGCAGCGATCATGGATTTGATGCCTGTGTTGACGACAGCTAAAGTATTATACGACCAGAAGTATCTGCGAATAAACGTGAAGTGCCTATCTTCGAAGAGAAGCTTGTCACGGAGCTTGGGATCGAACATGAATTCGGGCTTTAGAGAATCAGCAAGGACTATAGCATATAGTGAGTGGGTGGGTACTCAAGACTTACAGGAGGCGTGATGAGTTTGGTGATGCGCTCATGGAGAATCAAGTTCCGTTTTGTTGCATCACGGTACTCTGAGATGAGCAAGTCCAAGAAGGCATGTGGACCATTGACATACTTGTTCTTTTTGAACTCATCCCCTCGAACTGTGTGAGAGTTATCAGGGAAACTTTGAATAGCAAGCAACTGCCACGGCCCAAAGGTGTTGAAGACAAACCCTTCTCGAGTACGTTCTCTTCTTGATCGCATGCGTGGAGCTTTGCAAGGCTCTCCACCGAGAGATAGTGCCAAAATAGAACCACACTCAGCAACATCAATGTGATCTCCAAGGCGGCTCTCCGAAGGTCGCTTATCGAATCGCTGCCAGGAAGCAGGTTCCAGCGGGGGACTGACTACAGTGTAGTACTTGAAGACAAAGAAGAAGGATTTCTGACGGACGTTGGGAGGGGAAGTTGATAACCCGACAGGAAGAGGGGTTGGTGAAGGTGGAGCGGCAATTGATGAGTATAAGTTTGCCTGAGAAGGTGATTTCTCATAAGCCCGGTTCATAAACGCATGGGTACGGCCACGGTTGGGCTCATCGGATAGGAGATGGGTAAGAAGTTCAGTCATATCAAAGTGGTCAGACATTGTTAGATGAAGAGCAGCAAGAATTAGAGGGGTGGGCTCTTGCACTATACTAAGTAATGTTAGTTGATGATAAAAGGGGATGTCAAGCGACGGGATACATACGTGATTCTGCCTACCGAGTGGTTGTTGGAGTTGACAGAGCGAATAGTTTCCCAGACCGTAGGTGCATCAACAGCATCGGCTGGGCTCTCAAACTGCCCGTTGCTAATATCCTCGATATTCGACGAAGGCACGTCTCCATCTCCATCAGCGCTGAGCTTGGCAAGCCCACAATCATGTCCGACCTCGTAAACTTCGAAAGTGGACTGGCTGTACTGCTCCTTTTCGTAGGCTGCAAAGTTACGGAAGAGTGCATCTGAAGTATGAGGGATCTCGGGGCGACGCTTGATCATCTCATCGAGAAGAACGGTCATCTCTGGAGAAAAATCAGTGTCACGAAGATGCTGGAAGAGTTCCCAGTCAGACCAGCTTCTCGGAGCAAGGTGCCCCCTGACTATGTTGTGAGGATAGTCCTCGACCTTCTTCGCAATAGTGGTCGTTGCGTTATCGAGCAGAGGTAGAGGGACGTAGGGAAAATCCTCCTCATCTTGTGAGAAAACGCCGCGATGACTGCCACTTTGCGAGCCTGTTACAGGCCAATGTTCAATGGGAAGAAATTGCCGTTCCTTAACACTCTCCAGGGTGGGAGCTCGAGGTCGTTTGTAAATTGGAGATGGAGAGTTTTCCATGGCAAATGTCGGGCAACTACAAGCACCCAGGGGCGGCGTGAAGGCGCTATGAGACTCATGGGAGATGCTGTTGCGAGCAGGACCCTCGACTGTATCTCGTTGACGCGAGATATAGTCATCCTTGTGGCTCGTCAAGGTGCGTTGATGATGTTGGTGGACAGGTTCAGGTGCTCTGACGAGGCCGTCAAGAGCCTGGGAAAGGATGTTTGTGGTCATTGGCATATGCCAAATATATCTTGATCTGATGAGGAAAGGAAATTCAAGCTTAATCTTAATTACCTAACATTAAAGCTGTCTACGGGGAGGATGGTGATTTATTTCTACCTTTCGTCCTTCGCACCTGATCCATCTATCGGCGGCTCCCGATGTATATTGCGGCTGAGTCCTGCTCGGTCGACTTCCATGGTTAGGATGGTTAATGTCGAAGGAGGTAGGGCGAGCGATGATCCATGAAGCAGATAAGCAATGCTTCTAGCGTGCCAAGGAACGCGGGCACTAGGTTATATGACTCCGAGGCCAACTGTTGCTTGTCCACATGGCACACATTCCCATCCATGGACATTTGAGACAAGGCCTTGTTTTCAAGCTGATTTGGTCTCCGATCAGCATAATTACCCTAGTACCAAAGCAACGGCTCATCTTCAAAGAAGTATTTGTTACTGATCTTAACAGTTCCTCGTGACAACATAATAACTGATGGCTTATACGAGCAACATAACTCTACCTGTCCACGTGAAAGAAACTATGGCTTCATGATAGGGCTGTCATAAGTCGCAAGCCTCATTATCAAAACAGAATCTTGCTGGAACTCCAATAGTAGTTTGAAACGGAGTAATCTCTTGAAGAGAAAATGACAAACTGCATTGTAGGACTTTGATAGTGAGGCTGTAAACCGCAAAAAGGCGTTTGGTTCAATCACACAAACTTAACCGATTGAAAGCGCTTCTGAACGGCTGCTGACGGATATAGAGATGGTGGTAGTGCGGAATGGACAAACTCCATGTAAACCAGTCTGTATTTCTAAGCCCGTACGTCATGCAACCTTCTTCTTCTCAGAGCCCGGGCGACCCTGAACATGGATGGGCCCGAAAAGGATGCGCCATATCGCGGGGGTGAAGCTTCATTGCATCCCACGTGCTGAAAGCCATCATAAGTAAACCTTAGATTATCACCGACAAATCACGAGTTGATTGAGTTGATTCAATTACGTTTGGCATTGTCTCGTCCAATGCTGACTCTGCCCAATGTGCAATTTTCTCCTCCAACACAAGCGACTCAAATCCTTACCAAGGTGGATGTTCCCGATATGATAGATAACTGCGCATCTGACAGCAACAAGGTAATATTTTATACATGTCCGCATAGTACGGTACATGCCCAATCCTGTCGACCAGCCTAGCTCCATACCCAAGCCGTCTGCCTGATATCATTCCCTTTCATGTCCTCATAACTTTCTATAAACAAATGAATCCTTGCTCGAATATTAAAAGCCTCTAATAGCAATGTCCAACACCTCGTATGAAAGCCAACAACGTAGTTCCCTGCACTATAAATGTGTTTAGGATGCGACACTGACGGGCTTGGCTGTTGATGCCGCGGGCTTCTCAGCGGCGTCGACCTCCATGGCGTCACCGTCAGCCTCGGCCTCACCTTCGCCCTCTTCCTCCTCGAGCTCATCCTCACTCTCGCCCTCAATGTCGACACTGCCATCGTCCGACAGCTCGTCCTCATCGGCGACGTTCTCTCCCTCGTTCTCAACACCGGCCATCTCTGAGTCTTCACCCTTAGCCTTGGACTTGGCCTCCTCCTCGGCAGCCTCTTCAGCGGCCTCTTCCTCGGCCTCCTCAGCACCATATTCATCGCCGTCGGCGACAAGGTCAGCCTCGGGCTGCTCAGGGGGGTACTCGGCGGGAGCAGAAGCCTCGGAATCCCTAAATGCGAGTTAGATTAGCGGGTCGCCACCTGTCACTGTTGTCAACTTACCACTTGATGGCGAATCGAGTCACTCGGGGCTTCTCTGCCAGTACATTTCGCTTCACGCGCTCAATAATGGGCTTGGCAGGGGGCTCGGCGTTGAGCTCCTCGGAGTCATATTCGTTGTTGACGTAGTAACCAACGCGGATGAATTCACGTCCATCGTAGGCGCAGGTCAGAAGAATAACGGTAACGCCGAGGATTTCGGCATCGGGGATGCGAGATGTGTTAGGGGCATCGGCCTCGAAGACAAATTTGTTAACTCCAACAGGAATGGGACCGACGAGGAGAGAGTCGAGTTCTTGGTCGTACTGATCACTTGAAAAATGTTAGGAGAAGCGGTGTGAGAGATGACGGGCAAAACGTTGCGTACCTGGTAGCGGATCCAACATAGGTGAGCTTCCACTCAAGATCTATTGATCGTTAGCGCCACGGTTTTTGCTTGCAATCTGTGCGAAATGGTACGAACCCTTCTCCAGCTGCTCGAGACATTCGAATGTGATCTCAAACTCGTACTTGTCGGTGAACTTGGCAGGGTTGTTCAAGACGTTGACGTTCAAAAGCGAGACGACAGACATTTTGATAGAAGTAGAGGGGTGTAAATGGGATAGGTCGTAATCAAGAGCACGCAGTGCAAAAAGTAACGACTAAAAGACCGAATAAACGGAGAGAACAAGTAGAATAGTATCTAACTCTTTGGGGCGAGAGAAAGTTGATGTTGGAAGAAGTGTGATGGGAGATGTGAGATGCAAGAGGAGAGAGAAGGAGACAGCAGAGTGGATGGATGGTGGATGTGGATGGAGTATTTGATGGAAAAGCGGCCAACTACTAGTACCTTACTTAGCACCAGAGCTACTAACCTTGCCTTAATGCGAGGGGAGAGGGGACAGGAGCATGGGTAAAAGAAAACAAGAGCGGATCGATTCGTGGTTGCGATGGGAGATGACTTGCCCTGGGCGTCCAAAATCCAATGTGAGGAGTGATAGTAAGTGGGACGCGTTAGGCGGTCACACCCGCGTAGAGAGGTTGCGTTGAGGACGCGACTCAAGTGCTTTCCTTTTCATCATGTGATGTCCTTATCTGATTGGTTCGCTACAGAAGAAATAGTACTACCTAGGTAGGCCTAAAGACTGTACAGTAGAGACGGGGCGACAAAAACAGGAGGGTGCAGCTACCAGGTAGGTACCTTAGTAGGTAACTCAACAAGTCTTTGGGAGGAGTATCGAAAATTCTGACTACTAGGAGCACCAGAAACAGAACGAGTGAGTCACTTTGTAGCATTTTGAACCAATCCATGGGCAACTGATCTTTTTGCTTCCGAAAGTACCCCAAGGTATAGCGTCAAGAAGACACAGACACTACGAAAGTTAGTAGACACAGTAGCAGACAGTCAGCTTCGTTAATCAACGATCGCCATTATCATACAAGAGCTCTGAAAATAACAATAGATGGACGGAATAAAAAGTAAATAAAAGATTCGATAACAATAATCACACTCTGTCATTGTATATCAAAGACTTAAACCTCTTCTTATTCATACCTACCTAGACACCCTATCACGCTTCCTGTCTCAATGCAAATGACCCACCAAAGTGCGGCTCTTTAAAACGCCTGCAGCGGCTTCACCGCCCTTGGCATCACTAAACCTATCCGGGGGTTCTGCCGCAATTGCTTTGTTCAAGCATGTTCTTTGATGGAGCTATCAGACTTTGAGGCGCTGGTCCAAAAAAACCATCCGCGCGCAGCTCAACACACGACGTATCGACCCCCTCGACACGGCCTGTCTTTCATGCTTAACTGTTTCGCCGTTTTCGACTTCTCATTTCGAGCGCTGCAATAATTCAGCCCCGATCCCTCCGGAGCCAGCTGGCGCAGCTCTCTGACTGAGCTTGTCGTGTTCGCGACAGATCTCACCAGATCGTCACTTGTATCATCAAGGATCGCACTTCCTTGATCGGATTTATCGCGCCCTTCCGACCGAGATACCCGCGATCCTTTCGAACAGCTATCGTTGGTCGCCTTGCATTCCTGAGCTGTCATTGACTCAGACTTGATCGTTTCTGGTTCCGCGGCCTTTGCCGACGCGCCCATCGAAATCGCTTTTGAATCGCGACCGAGTAAATTGCGACATATTCCGATTCTGAAAATTGCAGGATGGCTTCCGAAGGTACTTCATGGGACGCGGAGGATATTGGGGTGCAGGGTGATCAAGTTCAGCATAGCGAGGAACAAGTTGATAACTATGCTCAAGACTCTATTGCCTCTGGTGACGCTGATGCAGCGGATAATGGTACAGAAGATGACGGCGGAGAATATGATCCAGAGTCGGTCACTATTGGCACACCTGCACAGATTCCCGAGCCAGCTGCTGCTGGTACTCCTCAACGCCAGGTGTCCAAGCCCAAGATGTCAGGCGGCTTCATAGTTGAGGCTTCCGATGATGAGGATGAGGATGAAGATGAAGATGAAGATGAGCAGCCTGCCAGTACCGCTCCTCAAACGGATGCAGTTCCCACCCAAAACCACCCTGGCCCTTCCACTGCCTCTGATGAACCCGTTCCTGCAGCTCCAACTCATGCTCCTGTCCCTCCTGCTGTCCCTTCCAATGTGACACCGGCCTTGGTTGGTCTCGATCCTGTTGCTCTTCTCGAAGCCCGTGTCAAAGAGGACCCTCGTGGGGATATGGATGCTTGGCTTAACTTGATTGCCGATCACAGGCGTTCCAGCCGGCTGGACCAGGCTCGAAGTACTTATAATCGCTTCGTAGAGATCTTCCCTCAAGCTGTGAGTAATCTGTCCTCTACTAGTAATGTTTGTACTGATGACCGTTACAGGCTGATATTTGGGTCGACTGGATTGAGATGGAGCTTGGACTTGATAACTTTGTCGATGCTGAGCAGCTATTTGGAAGATGTCTCATGACTGTTCCTAATGTGAAGCTGTGGACAGTCTATCTAAACTACATTCGTCGTCGCAACGATTTGAACAATGATCCATCTGGCCAGGCTCGTCGTACCATAACTCAGTCTTACGAATTTGTGATTGACAACATTGGCGTGGACCGAGATTCTGGTAATATCTGGCAGGATTATGTCCAGTTCGTCAAGAATGGACCAGGCCAGATCGGTGGGACAGGCTGGCAAGACCAACAAAAGATGGACCAGCTGCGCAAGATATACCAACGCGCTGTTGCCGTTCCCATGTTGACCGTCAACAACCTCTGGAAGGAGTACGACCAATTCGAAATGGGATTGAACAAGATGACTGTACGTTTCATTGTGTCCCTACTTGTAACATAAGCTAACATCAGAAAGGGCCGTAAATTCATTCAAGAGCGTTCGCCGGTATACATGTCAGCCAAGAGCGCCAATATTGCCTTGGACAATATCACCCGGCACCTCAAGCGCACAAATCTTCCAAGACTTCCGCCCGCTCCAGGTTTCAACGGCGACCAGGAATTCAGAGATCAGGTGGAAATGTGGAAGAAGTGGATTGCTTGGGAAAAGGAAGACCCCCTGGTTCTGAAGACCGACGAGCCCAAGACATACAACCAGCGAGTTCTCTATGTCTACAAGCAAGCGTTGATGGCATTGCGATTTTGGCCTGAAATCTGGGTTGATGCAGCCGAATGGTGTTTCCAAAACGATATCCGCGAAAACGACAAAGAGATGGGTACGGAAATGCTGCTAGAGGGTATCAAAGCAAACCGCGAGAGTGTGTTGCTTGCATTGAAGCACGCAGACCACATCGAGGCCAACTACCCAGGCAAGGAGGTTGACAAGGCGGAGTTTGCGCAAGCTGTTCGCAAACCTTACGATGACGTTCTTGAAACATTGTACGAGATGGGCGACAAAGTCAAGGAGCGTGAGAAGCTCGAGGTCTCAACACTGAAGCAGGCGGCGGCACAAGATCCGGTCCAAGCATCCATCGAGCAAAACGACGACGACGACGAGGACAACAAACCCAAGCGGTCGCCCATGGAGGAGCGCATCCTTGCCATTCAAAAGGGATATTCAGCCGAAACACAACTTTTGTCACGGACAATTTCGCATGTCTGGATTGCTCTGGCAAGGGCTATGCGTCGCATTCAAGGCAAAGGCAACCAATCAGAGGGTGGTTTGCGCAAGGTTTTCACCGATGCTCGCCAAAAGGGACGACTTACAAGTGATGTCTACGTCGCTGTGGCCTTGCTCGAGTCTGTTGTCTACAAGGATCCAGTAGGCGCCAAGATCTTTGAAAGGGGTGCGCGTCTATTCCCCCACGATGAGCTCTTCATGATAGAATACTTGAAGTATCTTCATTCGAAGGATGACACGACTAGTAAGTTAGATTCTATCATACAGACAAGGAACGGGACTAATAACGTATAGATGCACGCGTCGTTTTTGAGACTTGTGTCAACCGTTTGATTTCTAAGCCAGAGACTCTGGCAAAAGCCAAGCCGCTCTACGCTTACTTCCACAGTTACGAATCACATTATGGCGAGCTGTCACAAATTTCCAAATTAGAGGACCGAATGGCAGAGCTTTTCCCAGAGGACCCCAAGCTCAAGTCCTTTGTAGCCCGGTTCGCAACTGACAAGTTCGACCCGATTGCTGCTCCCATCATCATCTCAAAGGCAGTGCAGATGCGACCAAAGCAGATTGTCCCTGTGGTCGAGCAACCTATCTCGCTACGAAACAGCCCTATGCCAGCCCGGCAGGAACAGAGCCCCCGTCCTCAATATGTCCGAGCAACTGCTTCACCGAAACGGCCTCTTGTTGTTGACGAAGAAGAACTCAACCCCCCTAAGCGACTTGCCAGAGGCGTCTCGCCGCTCAAGGGTGCTGCGGGCCGCCGCCTTGACCAACAACGACGGAACCAAGCATCAGCGTTGCACAGAGATATCACTTTCCTGCTCAACATCCTTCCACCCTCCCAAAGCTTCGATGCCCAACGTCTTAATCCTGCAGGTTTGGTGTCTATCCTCCGAGATACTCAACTTCCGGACTATGCTACCTTGAAGGCTGCTGGTGGCGGCCAGCCGCGGTTTGGCAACCCCACTCACACGAGACAAGCATCAGGAGAGTTTGTCAACCGACCGTTGAGTCCATATGGAAGAGTGTCGGCTGCAGCTGGTGGGTATAGGAACTCGCCATTGCGGCCGGAGACGGGGAATGCCTATCAATCAAACCCCTATCCTCCGCCTGAGGCAAGTGGCCAGCCACCCGCATGGCCGCAGGTACCTGGTGGATACGGTGCGCCAGCGCCCGGGCAATTTGGAGGATATCGATTCTGAGACCGAGTCTCTAAGAAGGGTTCTTAATAGCATAGTCAGCAACGAAAGACTTTGGGCCAGAAACGGCACCATCTAATAACACTGCTGAAAAGGGATTTTTGGATGATGCTGATGGTTGGGCTGG
The DNA here is from genome assembly GCA_011034095.1 of Fusarium cf. aywerte. Lineage (NCBI taxonomy): Eukaryota > Fungi > Ascomycota > Sordariomycetes > Hypocreales > Nectriaceae > Fusarium > Fusarium cf. aywerte. The sequence continues at coordinate 215,385 of WETZ01000026.1, read as the reverse complement.
AATTGTCTTTGCCTCGCATATTATGCATGGTATGGCGTTTAAGGGAATCGGAGACAGAAGCAAGTGGTGATTGCCATGGATGTCTTGTGCTGAGAGGATGGATAGGGCAGTAAGATCTCGCCTACTCATTAGCAAGCTTACATAATAAACGAACCGAGTTATTCGAACAATATGTGTTTATCTTTTAGTGATTGTCATAGTTTTTAAAAGGTGGTAGTTGTTGGTAGGGGCGTAACTAGCTGGGCATATCACCCATCCTGGCAGTAATACAAAAAGTTTTACTAGATTTGCCTGGTTAATAATTCAAATATCCGTAATACGGTTTCCTTTTTTATGCTATACTTATTAGTTATGTCATAATGCTTTGCGATCCAGCAATCAGTCTCCCAGTCTGAGGGGTGGCCCTTACAGACAGGCTATAATACAATACCGTAACTCGGCGTTTTTAACCACCTCGACGCCTTTCAGAACTAGAATTTTATTTCAATGAGTTGTACAATAGCACATCGTTCTTAGAAAGTATTAATTTGAGAGATTGAAGCTTTGTTGTGGCCGATTTGCATGTTGGCAGCCGCTGCCTGGTCTCGTGATTAGGTACTCTGCCAGTGCCCGCCCCCTTCCTCAATACTCAATAACAAATCCCACACTGCTTGCCGCTATCCGATATCGCTTATGCAGGAGCATTGGTGCCTGGTGGTTGCCCCGAGCATTTGTTTTTATCCTCCAGTGTGCTCATCCTAACCTTCTCCCCTTCTCCTCTCGTGCACATCACTCCCTCATAACCACCACCAAAAGAGGAGCAACACATCTCCTCCAGCTTGGAAGCCTTCCCTAAGTTTAGGCTTCTGATAACTATTCCTAAAGCCTTTGTATCGTACACAGTGAGTCACTACCTCTTCTGATATCCTGATCTCGTGCCTATAAAATCCCCTCTTCCTCTCCTTTCCTCCTCCTCTTCCTTCTTCCCTCAACACCATCCACCACATCTCTTCCTCCTTGAGCAAACATAACAACCACCTCCAAGCTTGATCAAATACATCACAAACATCCGTTCCTGTTATTTGTTGAAGCAAAAGCTTCTTTTGCCCTACAGCAAGTTCTCACATTATCCAGATTCACCAGCATCTGTATTCTCGCACAAGCGCGACCACAACACTACTACTGCGACCGGTAAGTCTTCTCTTTCTCATCTCTCAAACACTCAAAAGGTTCTCCTCTATGAGCTATAAATACCCTCTCATCCCCTCTCCCCTCAAAAGCTTTTCTTCATTCACACTTCCATCACATCTCTGCTACACACTTCTCAACATACTTCAAACTCACTTGAAAATCTTTCGTACTCAACCACTAACTCCTTCAGACAAATCTGTCACCATGTCTGACAGAGGTCGCTCACCCTCCCCAGCTCGGTCTGGGGGCCCCTCGGGATCAGGAAGACGATCTTCCCAGTCCCCAGCTCGATCCGCAACCGGCTCTGCTGGCGGACCCGCTGGCGGGTATGCCAAACCACTTGGTTACGATCCTGCCAAACCTCAGAGACAGGAGGATCAAGGCAATACCCGAATGGAGTTGCCTCCTGATGCTTACATCTCCGAGACCAAGAAGGACATGTTCACCCTTCGAAACGGTCGCTTCAACACCGAGGGCAGGCCTGAGCAGATCGAAGTAAACCAATACCGAATGACCAAGTTTGACTTTTCCAAGAAGATCTACCAGTACGATGTAAGTGTTTCTCAAATTCAATTCTTGTTTGCTCATGCTAACACCAAGTCCAGGTGGTCATCTCACCCAATCCTGACAAGATTGGACCGGTCATGAAGAAGATCTGGGCTCATGACACAACCCTCAAGACCATGAAGCCATACAAGTTCGATATGTGGCTCTTCGATGGCAAGAAGCTGGCATGGAGCCCGGCTCTTGTAGACCGTGGTGAGCTTCGCTTCACCGTCGACCTAGACGAAGGTCAGCGCTCTGCTGGTGCTAAGCCTCGTGACGGCTGCAAGTTCCTTGTCACTATTCGAAAGACTACTGAGATTCAAGTCGCTGCTCTGCAAGGCTACCTGACTCACAAGATGTCGTTCAACAACAGTGTTCAAGAGGCACTGAACTTCATTGATCACCTTGTGCGCCAGTTTCCATCCAAGAACCTGCTGGCTATCAAGCGAAACTTCTACAGAACCGGTCAGCCTGGGGCTCCTCTGCAGGATGGAGCTATTGTTGAGGTTCACAAGGGAACGTATGCCTCAATCCGAATGAGCGACAACTTGAAGCAGGGAGGCGTCGGCCTTGGCTACAACATCGATGTAGCCAACACTTGCTTCTGGATCGGTAACCAGCCACTGGACAGGATGGCCGTCAACTTCTTGACCACTATTGATCCCAACAAGTTCCGGGGGAATACCCCTGCTTCTCTTCACGAGATTCTCAAGCCCGTCAGAGGCAAGAATGGATGGGAATCTTCTGATGCCTTCAAGCAACTGCGCAAGTTGCGTCGCCTCAAGTTCAAGGTGAGGCATAAGGGTCGAAAGAATGAGGACAAGCTCTATACAATCCAAGACTTCACATTCGATGCCAAGTACGGTGAAGCTGGGTGCACGGCTCGCACCCACACATTTGAGAAGGATGGCAAGCAAGTGTCCGTCTTTGAATACTACAAGAAGATGTACAATGTCACCTTACGACTTTCACACCTTCCTCTCATCAACGCTGGCAAGGGCGGAATGATCCCTATGGAGCTTGCCTTCATCGACAACATGCAACGATACCCATTCAAGCTCAACCCCGAACAGACAGCTGCGATGATCAAGATCGCTGTCACCCGCCCCAATGTTCGCAAAGCTGACATCCAAAAGGGAGCTGCCGCTCTTCAGATCGGCCAAGATCCTTATCTGAAGGAGTATGGTGTCAACTTCGAAGCCCAATTTGCGAAGACCGAGGCTCGTATTTTGCCTCCCCCCGTTGTCAGATTTGGCCAGGGCACAGCGGAACCCAAGTATGCTGGTCGATGGGACCTGCGAGGCAAGAAGTTCTGGAAGCAGAATCTTGCTCCCCTCCAGAGCTGGGGCTTCGTTGCCTGTGAGGCACCCGTCCAACTCCCTGTTCTCAAGGCATTTGCTACAACGTTCAAGACCACTTTCCTTGGTCACGGTGGTATTGTGAAGAATGACGCTGAGTTGCTTAACGCACCCGGCAACCTGAGATTCGAGCCTGCTAAGCTTATCGAGTGGGCTCATGACGAGATGACCCGCCGCAAGGGATATACCCAGCTCTTGTTTGTCGTTGTATCAAAGAAGAACAGTGGTACCTATGAACGCCTCAAGAAGTCCGCCGATTGCAGATTCGGCATTCTCACTCAGGTCGTCCTCGGTAGCCATGTGCAGAAGAACAATGGCCAATACCATTCCAACGTTTGCATGAAGGTGAACGCCAAGCTTGGTGGTGCTACAGCCTGCACTCCACCCTTGTGGAAGACACCAACATTCTTCCCCGACAGCCGTCCAACCATGATCGTAGGCTGCGACGTCTCTCACGCTGCTCCTGGTGGTGTCACTGCGTCTGTTGCTTCTATGACCATGTCCGTTGATAGGGATGCTACACGATACGGTGCCATCGCTGAGACCAACGGATATCGGGTTGAGATGCTCACACCTTCCAACATTCGGTACTTTTTCAATGCGCTCGTTCCCCAGTGGCGACACAATCATCCCGGAAAGATGCCGGCGCACCTCATCTATTTCCGCGACGGCGTTAGTGAAGGCCAGTTCGCTCATGTCTTAGAACAAGAGGTTTCCGAAATCAAGAAGTATTTCGCTGGCATCCTTCCTCCTGACAAACAGCCCAAGATGACAGTGATTATCGCTACGAAGCGCCACCATGTCCGATTCTTCCCTCAGAGAGGCGACAAGAACGGCAACCCGTTGCCCGGCACTCTCGTCGAGAAGGAAGTCACTCACCCTTTCATGTTCGACTTCTACCTCAACTCCCATGTCGCTATACAGGGAACCTCGCGACCAGTACACTACTCGGTGATTCTGGATGAAATGAACATACCTGTGAATGATCTTCAAAAGATGATCTACCAACAGTGCTACTCTTATGCTCGTTCTACCACCCCGGTCTCCCTCCATCCGGCCGTTTACTACGCGCATCTCGCTAGCAACCGAGCCCGCGCTCATGAGAACGTTGCCTCAAGTGATGGTTTCCGAACTGGTCCGAAGGGGCATGAGATCGCTCGGGAGAAGCAAGCTCATGGCCTTACCACATCGGCTCCTAACAGGACTGTTGATGCACCTCCCTTGATCCGCCTTGGGGGCCCTCCCAAACAGCCTCCTGCTGAGGGAGAACAGCGCCAGCGCGACTTCTTCCGCAATACCATGTGGTACATCTAATCAACAAAGCGATGTTGGTGCATATCGCGATCAGGGATCATTGATATGCAATGGTGATGGACGGTGACGGATGATGACACGGAGAGAGGTGATCGCTAGGGAGGAGGGAAGGGCATGGACAATGCGAGCGATCTTGTTTCTCAAGACGAGCTAGCTGAAGCAGCTACAGAAACACACAAACTAAAAGGGGCGACCGGTTTGGCGGGAAGTGGCGGCGGAGGTTGATTTTACTTGTTCTACCTAAACTAGCATTAGATCAATCCCAGCGATCCGATCTGGCAAATAACGTTGATTGCTCTACGTGAAGTATTATGTCAATTCCGATCAATAGTAAGTCAAGCGTCCATCCAAGAGCGATTGAAGCTCTGCGATCTTGCAGTGACTGTGCTTTACATTGGTTTGCGACCTACTATGAGATCGAGGACCAGAGACTATGTGTATGCCAAGAATATCGGCATTAATACGAGATCCGGAAGCAAAACGATCGACTTAGGTGAGACGTTTCCGGGAGTGGCAAATGTCTCAGTTATTGTCGAAGCGTTTTGGGAGTTTACATACCTTGCCTGAAGAAAGTCAAGCCTTCAGGAAACAATTTTGTACAGTGTATCAAGATGCCGTCTAGCAATAACAATGAGGCCCATTGGAAATATAACAACTCTACTAATGAAAAGATAGATATAGAAAAACCAGGAGAAACATGTAGATAACTTTTGAGGATTAGATACAAAATAATCTCACGAAGGGGGTCCGTCCACAAGTTAACAGAAACAATATTTCTATATTCATTATCAAGAGGACGGTGATTTTCTGTCTTCTTTTACTCCCAAAGAGTGCCATTGCAGGGTAGCTGCACAGTTTATCCCCCTCAACATGTGAGTTTATATCTTTAAGGTGTGGCTGAATATAGATCGCGCTCATCCATGAAGTGAAACACGCCCATTTCTGACGTTGTCAACGTGATCCAGATGAGATCTTCGGCATGCCCCGTTTACGAGAACCAAATGTCTCAGACTCTTCTCTTAACCCGAAAACAGCTATCAAGTTTGCTTCAAAGCCCAAAGCAGCGGTGACAACTCAGCTGTGCCTATGACGAGATGGATGGTTCCGGGGTCTTGTCTCAGAAGAAAGACTTGGCATGAGAGATGATTTCTGCTTCCAGATAGTTTAGAGGATTATACGAATATTAAGGTCAGGAACCAAGAGGGTCTGTGAAGAAGATAAGTACCACTGTTGGTTCTTTCGTCTGGTTTCATATTATCTTTTTCATTCATCTAGTCACTCACTCATTCTTTGTGCATTTCACTTCATTCTTTACTTTTTGTTTCTAGCACCTACACAATCAAAATGGCCCAATCCTTTTTCCTTGCCAGCATCTTAGCTGCTGGAATTTTCGCTCAATCAACCCCTGACCCTACTCTCACAGCGAATGGAGCTTTCCAACATCTCGGCTGCGTCGCTATCCGACCTGGGACCTTCCCTCGGCAGTTCAATCTAGGTCAGACAGCATGTACTTCAACTTGCTCGTCGAACGGCAATATCATTGGGTTTCACGGTAACAGCTGTGTCTGTGATCGTCTTGACCTCTCAGCTAAGCCTATCGCCTACCGCGTCGTCAAGGTGGACAATGCCCTATGCAATCAATTGTGCGATCCATCCGATAGGTCCAACGGGACTTGCGGTGGCACAACGGTCCGAGGATGGCCTATCTACGATCTATACAAGAGAAACAATGCTCAGATCGTGTATGAAGCATTCCCAAGCGCTACACCAACTCCTGCTTCTACCGTCTACCCTGACCCAACTAGCGGACCCAAGCCCGGCGACGTCTGGCACGAATGCCCACCGCAGGTTGTAGACTGCCCCTACCGCAACAAGTGCCCCGATGGGAAGTGTCATCTTCCACCTAAGCCCATTGTGAAGCCTTGCCATGGATGTTCTTACAACGGTACTGGTAATTGGACGGCTCCTACTTGCCCCCCTGGTGGTTGTGGCAATGGTAGTAAGCCGGCTCCTGTTCCTTTACCAGTCCCCGTGCCTTGTACAAACGGTTGCAACGGTGGAAATGGAGGTAATGGTGGGAATGGCGGAAATGGAGGTAACGGAGGTTCTGGAGGAAACGGGGGTAGTGGCGGCAACGGAGGAAACGGCGGAAATGGAGGCAATGGAGGAAACGGAGGTTCAGGTGGAAGTGGAAGTGGCAGCTCAGGCAGTGGTTCTGACGGTCACGATGGCTCTGGTGGACATGGAAATGGAGGAGATGTGCCTCCTGTCATCGTCAACTCGGCCGTCAAGATTCAGAGTGCAAGCTTTGTATCATTCTTTCTAGCGCTCTCTTTCGCCTTCACTCTTTTATAGGCTTTAGGGAGTTTACATTCATTCATAGGGGGTTAGAGGAGGTGTATTTTCTTTTTCCTTAACGCTTCAAACATAGAAAAGGGGTAATGGGGGAGTTTACATAAAGCTTCAGCTTAGTTTAATATCACACCATCGAGACAAACAATATTGTAGTGGTTGAGTGTCATTATGCTTTTATTCCTTTCTTTCATTTCATTTTACTTTTAGTGTCGCGGCGCACACAGCTCCCTAGTTGACCAAAGTTTGTACATGGCCTCATATGGCGTGCCTGCCTGCTATCATTTTAGGTCGCTTAAGCAATAATCTTCTCCTTGCACTCGATGCTGTGATTCGTCAGTAATTGTACAAAGGGATTCAAGCTGGCAATGCTCACCCGTATTCAGACTTGAGCTGGTTCATCAATGTCCTAGCAAGGCTGGGGTACACAGGGGCGACAACACCCTTATCTGTGATAGTACCGTCGAGGACCATCTTAGTAGCTAATGGAATGTTAGTATGCCTAGATGGTGGATCTGAAAGATAGGAGGAACGTACCAACACCGCAAGGAACACCGACCAGCCTGGACATGGCGGAGTAACCACCGGAGCCCTCAGGGGCACCGTACTCAACGAGAGTGGAAGTCCAGGTGTTCTGGCTGCCATCCTTGTTGATAACCTCGAAGGTGTGCTGGAGGAACTTGAATCAAAGTTAGGAATTCGAGTTTGACCAAAATACTGTATCCGGCAGGTACTTACCACAATGTCACGCTCGCCCTTCTCGTAAGCCATCTTCTGCTCGAGAGAAGCGCAAAGGGTGTCAAGAGCGGTTCCACGGGGAGTGATGTTAACATCAGAGAAGACACCGACTGTAGCACAATATTAGCATCCGCTCATATGATCGGCAAGTATATGAACTTACTCCACTTGAGTCCAGCCAGCACTTGGTTCTTAACAGACTCGTCGTTGAAAGAGGTCTTGGAGAGGACAGTCTTGATCAGGTCCTCCTCGCTTGATGAGCTGGCACCGATGAACTTCTGGAGAGCATCCTTCCAGGGGATGGCCTGCTTGAAAAAGTCCTGTTCCTCGACACTGAGGAAGCCAATGTCGACAAGAGCCTTGACGAATTGAGGGAAGCCGTTGTAACGCATGGTTCCTCGGACGACGGTCTCGGCATCGGGGATTCGGTATCTACCAAAATTAGTCCTTGCTGTCAAGATCTTCCAAAGAACTTACCGCTCGCGGTAACCGGTGCTGTCTCGGTTGCCGTAGGCGACAAAGTTGAATCCCAAGTAACCGCTGTGGTAAGGCTTGGCAGTGCTCATGAGGTCGACACCGGAGATGTCAACCAGCTTGTTGTCCTCGTAGTACTTGGCATTGTTCTTGAGGGCCAGAAGGACACCACGGCTGCTCCAGCTGAACTTGTATCCTGTATATAATTAGCATCGCTGCTGCGTTCAGTGGTGGAAGCTCGAGTTACCTAGCGGGTTGTTGGAGTCTAGAATATGATTAGCTTCGAGATACAGTGAGCCATTGGAAGAAAATACGTACTCTCGGGGGCGGGGAGACCACCGCAGTAGCTCTTGAAGGACTTGATCTTGCCTCCCTCCTGCTGGATACGGTCGATGAAGTCGACGGCGTAGAGGTGGTCGACACTAGATAGAGTTAGTAAACGAACAAGGTCGACAATGAATGTCGGAAAGCATACCCAGGGTCAACCTGTGATTGTCAGTAAGCTATAACTGACGCATTGGATGATCAACTTACACCAATCTCGTTCAGGACGGTGATACCGGCGGCCTTGGCCTCCTCGTGGAGCTCCTCCATGGCAGGAGAGACGTAAGAGGTAGTGACAACATTCTTCTTAGCCTTAATAGCGGCCTTGATGACGGCAGTGTGGTATGTGTAAGGAATCAGAGAGATGGTGACATCGTGCTCAGAGACGGCCTGCTCGAGAGCGGCGGAATCGTTAACGTCGAGGCTGACGGCCTTGGTGTTGTCGAAAGTACCAGCGAGGTTCTTGGCCGAAGCGAGAGTACGGCAAGCAACGGTGACGTGAACACCGGCCTTGGAGAGGACCTCAACGGCAGGAGTGGCAACGAAGCCGGAACCGAGGAGAAGGGCTGATTGAGGCATTGTTGAGGATGTGATTGATTATAGTTGGTAATGGAAAGATTCTCTCTGGAAGCAAAGCAAAAGAATTTCAAGCACTTCTTTCCCTTCCTGTCGAGCTTGACGTTCGTTGGTTGGCCCCGCATATCGAGGGGCACTACTGACTTGTACTGCAGACTACCAGTACAGTACGTGGGGTAGGTAGTTCCGGCTTTCGGAGGTCCGGGGGTCATCCCACCCGATGTCGGGCAATTTTGCTAGAGAATCGCCCGTAACAAAGCGTTGTCTTAACACGCCAAACCCTGGGGATAACCAGTGGAATTGTTTTGTAGTGACGAAATGGCGGGTAAAGGTGGGTATAGATCGTTAAAGTTAGGGAATGACTCCCTACCGGACCAAAAAAGGTATGAGATACCGAAGTAGGTGGAAAAGCCAAACAAAGGTCAATTAATTAGAGGTAGGTGCCCTATCGGCTTCCCCTCCCTACAAACAGTTCCCAAGTGGTAAAAACAACTTGACAAGGGACCCAAACTAGAATGCATATGTAGGCCTTTCTGAAAAGGGAACATGCAAGTACCAATGGATACTTGATGTATACCCGGGCTGTGTTGGTTTCAGTTGCGGCCGCTGAGCAAAAGGCCACTCTGGAAGAAAGGCGTCTGCGTTTGCTTCGGGATTAAAATCATCCGTGTTCTTTTGAGATCAGCCAGAAACATTCATATTTGAGTTATGCCCGGTGATGCCAGTGTTAAAGGTTCCTGCATTAAGTCGCCAATGAGCCGACTAGTTTCTTCCAAAAGCGGCAACACGCAGATTTTCAAGCTTCAACGGATAAAATGAAATAGAGGGATTGAAGATGCCTCGTCTGAAGAGACGGCTCCTATAGTAGATCAACCACGCGAGGTTGCTCGTACTTGACCTCGGCCAGTTTCAATCACTCGTCTTCCGCACGATAAGCAATCTGCCTTTCCACTCAGACCATGAGTTGAGGGCATTATCATGCTTTTCCCGCAGAAACAAATCGGATCGAAATCGTATACGTTATGGTTGTTCGTATTATGATATAATTGGGTATTTAAAGCCCTTTATACTCTGTTGTGCTGCAGCCTCAATGTTCAAGTTGGCATTCGACAGCTAATCTCATTTGTGGTTTCAATTGAACGACAATTGCGCACCCATCTCTATGTCTACATATGGCCAACAGAGATGCTATAGCGCGTTGCACCATGTGAGTTAGTTATTAGGTAGCGAGTTTCATTAGGCGCCCTGCAAGGCTCTCGTGGTTCGGTTGATCTGATCGGAAGAGGGGCGTATTTCAAGGCAACACAGCAAAAAAGTGTATTTAATTCCATAAATAGTTTGTTGGGCCAGAGAACAGACCGTCGAGCGGTCATCAGTCCGGCCTTGAAGAATAGGCAGATGCCAACAAACCGAACACTGCCCCAAAATGACCAGACTCTAACCGCACTGCTCCAATAACCTGCTTCGTGATTGTTAAGATTTTGTTCATATTAAATCAACCGCCTGCTCCTCGTAGCTAAAGCCGTACAACAAGATCTCTCCAATAGTATAAGAAAGCTATGACCGGCCAGTGGACGCTAACAGTGGATGAGCCTGTTGCCCCTGAAGGAACACTTAACTTATGGTCCGAGCCGTTGATCGGTCTGAGCTTATTTCTTCTATACTAAGCTTGTCCAGATGTTTCTGAATAATTGTCGCGAGCTCCAGCCATTTTGAGACGGGTGCATTTGTCGCAAACGGAAAGGCTAACTTGCAAGTGAGACTTAGTCTCAAGCCAACTCCGATGACCTTGTCATCAGAGACATGAGGGTCGTGGACTGAGATTTCTTATGACGTTAATGCTACGTAGAATAAAGAGCGGTATATTGAGGTTAGAGCATAAAGGGGCTTGAGACAGTTTCCCCTTTCAACATGTAGTATTTCCTGAGTCGGTGGCCAGGTGACAGTGGCTGGGCTGGACTGGGTAAGGCTAACCAGAAATTGAAACACGTACACTGATGATGAAGATGGCGATGATCCTCGGACTGTTGGTCGATAGCCAATTTACTGCAGTTGGTTGCAATGACCTTGCTTAATGGGAATGGGAGTGGGTTGATGGTGGTGTCTTGAGCACGCCCCCTATCTTGGCTGACGGGTTGACGAATACATCGCAAGGTTGATTCAGCAGCCTTGTTTTACCAACCCAGGCCTTCAACATCAGTTTGCGTCTTCCTGCATATCGTAATCTTGTTGCTTGTCCAATGGTTGCTGTGTTTCGTTGTCAACGGCAGTCCTGTCTTAGCGGTGAGATGATGATGCCTGTTTGATGGGGATTGAAGATGAGAAGGCAGGAAAGGAAGGCGCCACTGTGGTTGCCTTATTCCGTCCTTCCTTCCTTCCATCGGTGGTCCGCACTCGTTCTTTCCCAATTCTTGTGCGCCTCCCTAGATTGAACTGAAACTCGATCTTCAATCGTAGGTAGGTACCTATCTGCATTGCCAACTCTGCCCACTCAAACCATCCCATCCCGTCTCATGTCTTGCTTTCTTCTGTCACCTTCTTCTTGTCTCGTTGAGTACGGGCTATCGATCACCATCTCTGCTTACCGCAAAATAACCCCCGAGACACACGCGCAATCCCACGAACCTACGACACCAGGTTTCATCCTGTCTCAGTTCTCATCAATCAGCTCGTCAGCCTACTGCAGGAGGACTACCAGTCTTCAACACTATCGCCGCGCGCCCCTTTACGATGCATCTACACAATCTTCGGCAGTGTCAATCTTCCACACCTGCTCCACAATCATCTAATTCTAAATATGGCTGTATACATGTTGCCATCTGGAAGTAGAAGTGTGTACGAATGTGCAAATATTTAAGAGACGAATTCCCGATACCTCAACGATAGACACTACTCGTCCACGCAAGTCCATCTGCTATAACCAGTTATTTTGCTACCTTTCAGACCGAATTTACAAACCACCCTCCACAACTTGTGTGTAGATGACGGAGACGAGTACTGATCGCATCGCAGACGACGATGCATACTCTTGGTAGGTCATTCCCACCTATGTTTGTTGAGACATTCTCATTTAACCCCCGAGACTGTCTCTCTTAAGGCCTCTTACTAACTCGTCTACGTTCTAATAGCTGTATCACCTGCAACAGTCAAGAATCTGGAGTTTCTCGAAGCAGCTCAAATTCTCTTGCCGCTGAAGAGTATTCTTTCCGACTAAACTCCTTTATCGAACGTCGCCCCGAAGACGATCCTCTCTCAATCCGTCCCGCCAATTGTACGCGTCTGAGACCATCTTCATCTTCTCAACATGCTTTTGACATGTGGCTAGATCACATCTTCCCATACTCGAATTACCCACGTCGCCATGCAACCACACTCTGGGAGGATGGATGCGATGTGGTTGGTTCTTTCGGACGCCGACCTTGGATCTTGCTGACTAGGACATATACCGAAAATACTCAGTCTAAATTGATGGGTATCGGGTCTCAGTTTGATAAGCATTGATCGTCTACAACCTTCCTTGCGCCTCCATGTCACCGACATCATCTACTTCACTGGCCTGCCATATTAAACACGATTCACAGCGCATGACTGATTGAGTGGGCTGCCCAACGTTATCTGATCTTAATGCCTTGATCGAATTTCTTCTTTGTTTTTCTTTTTGGTTTCTTAACAAGTTCGAAGTCACCTTCTTCTTCAGTGTTTTATTTCCAACTTGACCTATATTATGTACACTGCACCAAGCACTCGTGTTTTTCATCCTTTTCACGCGACCCCTCGCCGAATTGTTGGCTGTCGACCTCGCTTTCTGTTTCTTGTTTTATTTCTTCTTCATCGAACTCTTTTTGGTAATCCTTTACGGCTGTTATTTTTGTCCATTCAATGAATTGCGGGTGTTCGGTTGGGGTACCGGTAGCTTACAATCACTACTACACAACCATTTCTGTTTTATATGCACTCCAGCCTTGATCAAGACAAGCATTCATAACTACCATTAATCCAGATAAAAGAAAATACTTCCGAGCCCCTCCCCCAATTGCTTAGCAACCCCCAACTCCCGTGCTATGGCTAGTGACGCCATGAACTACCTACACCATCCCAGATGGTCCAATATCCTTAGCGATGAGCTTACCCCGAACCTCCCCACAGCTTCCCCTCACTTGCCGGTAATAAATGGAATTAAGATATCAGATTCAAGACAGGAGAATCCACCAATGAGAAAGAGTCGCCAGTTCGCAAGAAACTGACTCAAGCTCTCAGACGTGGGGAACTTTTGGCGAGCCATAAGCATCGGAAACAAGATCAAATGCCGAAACCTCGGGGTTCTTATGGCCATTGGCCATCTTTGGGGGTAACCGTACATGATCATCGGCTTATCGCAGTCCAAGAAAGTCCAAGAGAGGCGGACGAGGGATGTTTGGGTTACAGCGAGATCGGCATTCGATGCGCTATGCAAACAAGCTAAGGATGCGTATATATGTATATAAGCTGGGCACCTGGAGTTCAATTGTTGGGGAAGAGGCCATGTAGTGCGACTCGCCGTGAATCTCACGAAACGATCCTTGTCACGTCATAACTCGACCTCTAAAGGATTGACGATAGCCGATGATTCCGCAGATCTCTCTATTACAGAGTCAACTATTCGAAATAGAAAGATTCCGAGTCGTTATCGGCCATAGAGGTTGTGTTGTAGAAAGAATATCGCCATTCTCTTCCTCCCACAGCCGGCTCTCTTGGTAACATAGGCAGTCCGCAATGGCTGATGGCATAGCTACCAAGGCTGAGCTTGAACAGGCTCACGCAGAGCAAATGGAGCAAACAGACGATATCACCAAGATTGATAGTGTCCATTCTGTACAAGTGGACAAACCGCACGATGGCATATATGCCCAGGCTTTGGCACAATATCCAACCGACAACTCCATTGACCCAATTTTGGAGAAGAAGGTGAGGAGGAAACTAGATCGGCTCATTATTCCTGTCCTTGGGGTTTGCTATTTCTTCTATTACGTCGACAAGACCACTCTGTATGTATCATTCTTAGAAAAGCTAACAAAACCGAATTAACTAACCAGCCCATCTTAGTTCCTATGCTGCCATCTTTGGGCTAAAAGATGACCTTGATCTAAAGGGAGACGAATACTCTTGGCTTTCAAGCAGTTTCTACTTTGGCTGGCTTGTCTGGGCTATTCCCTCGAATCTTCTCATGCAACGCAGTCCTCCTGGTTACTACTTGGCGTTCAATATCTTTATGTGGGGTGTTCTTCTCATGACACAAGCTGCGGCGAACAATTTTGCTAGTCTTCTGGCTCTTAGAATCCTCTCAGGAGCATTTGAGGCCATAGCAGACCCAGCGTTCATGCTCATTACTTCTATGTACTTTACACGAGAGGAGCAACCTAGCAGGATTTCGGCTTGGTATGCTTTCAACGGCGTAGGGGTGGCTGGCGGAGGTCTGATAGGTCAGTTATTGTACTCGGAGCTCCATGTTTCGAGGCACGACTAACTCTCTTGCGGCAGGCTATGCTATTGGCAACATCAAGGGGGCCCTGCAGTCTTGGCGCTACGAGTTTCTTGTTGTGGGTGCCTTCTGTTCGGCTTGGGCTATCGCTCTTGTTCTTTTACTGCCGAATTCACCTCGTACTATTCAGGGTTTCTCACACGATGAGAAGCTCGTCATGATCGCCCGAATGAGACGCAATCAGACTGGAATAGAGCAACGCAGGATCAACTGGGGACAAATCAAAGAAGCCTATCTTGACTATAAGACCTGGCTATTCACTTTACTTGGATTTGTGTCTAATGTGCCCAATGGCGGCATTTCTAACTTTTCGACGCTTGTTATCCAAGGACTTGGTTTCGATACTCTCCATACTGCTCTCTTGGGTATCCCTCAGGGTGTTCTCGTTGTTATCTGGATCGGTCTTGGTGCACTAGCGAACAAATATATGCCACCCAACAGCCGTACGTTTGTCAGCGCCATTTTTATGATTCCAACTATTGCAGGGGCACTTGGTTTTCTCCTAGCACCTGAGGATGCATATATTGGTCGCTTAATTTGCTTGTAAGTTCTCTCATGTTCTTTGTCTGAACATCTTTGAAATTTGTCTAACACCCCCAAAGCTATCTTACTGGTTCTTATCAAGCATCCTTTGTCATCTCTCTATCTCTCATCACCTCGAACACAGGTGGCCAGTCTAAGAAAATGATTGTATCTGGAATGATCTGGTTCGGCGCTTGCATTGGAAACATCGCAAGCCCATTCTTCTATCGCTCCGAACAAGCGCCATCATACCATCCTGGCATTGGCTCACTGCTTGTTGCCAACTGCATAGAGTTTGTTCTTTTCTTTGTTTTCCGGTACGCGTTCAAGTGGGAGAACAAGAAAAAGGAGAAGCAACGTGAGGCTTTGCGTGCTGTGGGTCATGATGTTACAACAAATGCAACCGCTTTCACGGATATGACGGACAAAGAGAATCCCAACTTTGAATATGTATACTAGCTACTAGCTACCAGCTACCAGGCAATAATTTACCTGAGCATAATGTCAAATCTTTGGAGATTATATCGCGTCTTTAGTTTGCCTTTTGGCGATATGAACTTGTTCACACTCCCCAGGGAATCAGAATACTTGGCTGAGAGAAACATGAGAGACGATATCAGCAAGTCACTTTGTACGACTTTCAGGGAATATGAGAAAGCTGTTTACGTTTGTGCCCTAAACTTTCAAGGTCAACTTTTCTGTTACTTACTTGACGCTTGCCAAGTCTTGGTCAGTTGTACATATTCATCCATACTTTCGACTTTTCAAAGATAGTACACATAGAAGAGTCCAAGAACATATATTTTCTAATGTTCTGGTATGCTTTGTCTTTCTTGTCGTCGTTGCGGTCGACAATTTTCAAAAATGCTTAGAACTTCGACCTCGAATAATCCAAGCGTTCAAGCAACAATGCATTATCCCTAAACATTATTCTGCGCAGCTCGCTTATTCAAATAACTATGGTAGAAGTTTATTCTCAAAGCTGTTTCCGATTTAGAACACGATGTGTGAACATGCTCAGGTTCTTGAACACAACCTTTGAGCAACAAAACGATTGTTGATAACACAAAGGACCGCCAAGTCAACAACCACATTGTCCCTTTTCTAGATGCTCTGCCGTCTTCAGTCTCTTGAACGCGTAAATTCTTATAGCTATATAAACTGTAAAGTCTCCGGTTCAAACTCAAAACTCTTCTCACTCACTATCGACTATTGGGATATCAAACTACGACAAATACTCAAAGGAAAACTATCAAGCACAGTTTTCGAGTTCAGGTAAGTATCTCCCCAAAAACCCTTTGCTAACATCTTTCACAGAAAAATTTACAATGGCTCCTATTCCCACATCAATCGTCGAAAGTCCTGACACTGTCTTCTGGGTCGCCCTAGGTCTAGGTGTGTCGCTACTGATCTGCCTGATAATCATTATCGAAATGGCCAACCGACTCTACCATGCCTTTTGCGAAAGGAATGACCACAAGAAGCGAGAGGTAACACTTTACCGCTTTCAAGAAGCCCATCACAACAGCGAGACTGAAAGAGCGGTTCTTGCACGAGAGAGGGTTCTGCTGTACAGACAGATAGACGAGAAAGATGAAGAGTTGGAGAAGCGTCAGCAAGCGTTGACCAAGTGCCAGGATGAACTGAACAAGGTCAACACGTTTTGCCGAGAGAACTATGGCATCCGTGGTGCGTTCAACCCAGAGCGCTCGGCAGCTGATTCTGTGCGCTCGGCGCACTCCGACTTCTCATTCGAAGCTGAAGGTTCAGAAGGCTCTGGCCCAGAGAGCCGGGCTGGATATCTCAGGACTCCTCTAACCCTGACGCAGTTGGCAAATGGAGAAGCGGCTGAGCGGGTCGTTGATGGACAGTATCAGGTGCCGCGCCAAGTCCATCTTGAAGACCTGCCCCCGATTGATACGGGCAATGATAGATGGTATTGGACACAGGCAGAAGGCTCTACTCCGGAGGGCGCTGAATCCAGTCATTTCAGAGATGATTAGGCGCCTTTCCGGATCAAGAGATCTGAATTCCCGAAACGATGCTCATGCTGGACATGGATAACGTGGATGAAGCTGCCACAAGATGCAGGTCTTCCTAGGTAAGCTATCGCTTCCCCTCCCCCTTTCTCTTCTAGTCAGGTCTTTTGGGTTAAGAGGCCGGTGTTATTGCTGATATTAGATACGTGCTTGTCTGTAGCTGCGGAGTTGGAGTTGCCGATACAGATGGTTTGGTTGCATAGATATCCAATAACAGCTCCTTTTTGCTTTTATTGGAAAACGATTTCATACAACATGTGACAAGTTGATGTGATATTCGAATCGCGGAAGTAGACGTTTACTAGATGCTGGTAGATTAATCCAGAATCCCATTGGTATCTAATCGTAAAAATAACTGACCAGTTTTCTTTTCCACAGAAGGAGTCCTTGCTACACTTCCCGGACCCCGTTTAGAAAAATTTGCTCTTAAGTCCCCCCAGTACAACGTTCCTCTTCTGCTTGTTGAGGAACTTGTTCACATCATCTGCCCATCCAGCGCTGTTGTTCTGTAGATTTTCCATGTTGTCACCCATCATGTTCAGCTTTTCCGTTCTTTCATTCAACTGCCTTGTTAGGTAATCTCCCCATCCCTCCTGACTGCCCGAGCCAGATGGGACGGGCTCTCCTGCTCGAGCTGCACGTTGTTCGGCAGCCGCTGCGTCCATCATTCGCTTGCTGGGAGGCCTATCTGGGCCGCCAACAAGAAGGTCGAGATCAGCAGGAGTGATATGCTGGCTACCCGAAATCCACTGCATGTTTGAAATAGTTGGCCGAGGTGGACACTCGAGTTTGGGGTTGATCATGGTGTCCGGGGATTGCTGTGGGCCTTTGCCTGTTCCCCAGACATGTATCACGGCCAACTCGCTGGGTCCTGACCATGCAAAGATATCACCAGTCTGTGTTACAACAGAGTTGGTGCTCCTCGTCACGTCTATCATAGGAAGGTCGGCCTTTCCAATATCCCTGAGACCGGGGATTGAAAAGGCTCGAGCGGTTCGATCGCCGAACAAACCAACGACGGCAAAGCCCTGCAATTCGAGTTCTGCCACACAAGCAGCATCACATAGGATGCTATCAAACTCCTTTGATGCACCCTTGGAATTTGCGGGTTTGAAAATTCGGATCTCTGTTTGCGTAACTAGAATAATGGTCAGCTTTGCCTTATAGCAACTTTCATGCAACGGAGTAAACATACCTGCGACGAGTACACCGTTGACTTGGCGTCCTTCTCTTAGACCTGCTACGATCGGGCCGGTTGCAAGGGCAGGCTTGCCTGTATCAGCTTCGATGGGATTGAGTGAAATGACCTTTCCATCGAATGCTACAACGCCTGCTAACTGCACGGAATACGTGCCATCCTGCCCTGGCAAAAGTTTAAAGGTGATGACTTTTCCTAAGTTTGTTCCAACAAAGCAGCAAATGCTTGAGTATTTGTCCTCATCCAGAGTCATGACGCCAAACTCAATCACGACTGGCCACTCCTTTGGGGGTTCTGAAGAAGAGTGGTGACCCTTCAAAAAGGAAGCTCGCTTATCTTGCTTAGCAAAGTCTGTCATGGGTGCCTGGAAGATGATTGAGGGTCCTCGAAGATCGATCAGGGTGAGAAATCCGAGCTCCGAGCCTACAGCGACAAAGCCAACATTTGATGCCTGCACAGCGGTAATGGGTCCCATCATCATCTCGTAGAGAACGAGGGGCTGCAGGCCTTCCTTCAATCCCGGTTCAGCCCTGGAGCTGATATCCGTAAGTCCCTTGGGATTTGGGTCGAGCTCTGGCCTGTTCTCTTTGCCAAAGAAACGGTTCTGGCCCCATCTGTAAATAATGGCTTCTCCTGTCCGTGTTCCTACAACGAATTCTCCTGTGCTGGTTGACATATTCATGCAGGTGATCTCGACATCGTCATATCGATCGAGGGCTCGCGCAATATCGACTTGAAGCTGAGTTCCATTCTCGATCTCATCAGCATGTCCAGAATCCCAGATTCTAATAGTGCTATCGGCATGAGCAGCCTGGATAATGGTTCGCTCTTCAAATCTCTTTCGAGGTCGTGGTGCTTCAGCACCTCCCTTGAGGAGTGGTTCGCCTTGGTTACGCTTCTCAAACATGGAGAGCCATCGTGGGCGTTCCAGAGGCGAGACATTGATCTTTGTTACGAAAGGATGAACAAAAGAAACAGATGGATGGAGCTGGTTGGTAGGGCTAATTGGGTAGCCAGAAGGGAAGCTCAAGGTGATGAGTTCACCGGAGGAAAGAAGTACGATGACGGCAATTGGATCTTGTGCGCCGCCAAAATGAGGAGAGAATCGTGGAATAAGGAGGAAGTTGACTGCCTGGGCACCAGAAGGGAGTTGGAGAAGAGACTGTCGCTTTCCACGACAGTAATTTGCAAGTATTTGCCACGTCGATGTCGCATAAACAGGTGTCTGTCCTAGATCAAGAAATGTGAGACCTTTGGGCGATGCATCAACACGTTGTCCACCGGCGATTAGCAGACCACTATCGTCGCAGTTCTCCTTGCAGCACCAGGCAATCTTGGTGATGGGTTCGGACAGGGCTGGTATGGATGCGTCAGACGAGGGCTGGTCGATGTCAAAGTCGGTCAAGGTCCTCGCCATGACGACCTTTTCGGCCTTTGGGTCCCAAAAGACGAGGCTTCCATCATCGTGGGCTGTGAGGATGAATGTGCCGGATGGATGCCACAACGCATGTGTAAGTCGTGGCTTTCGGACTGTTTCGGCAGCTACACCATTACCTCCTGGGGCGCCTGCAGGAACAACGTACTCATAATAATTGACAGGCTTGGCTTGCTTAAACGAGTAGACGACAGCGCCATGTGTGTATCCCAGTAGTAGCTTGCCAACATCCCTCGGGTGAAGGGACATAGTAATAAGGTTGGAAGTGGCTGCGCCAGGGTTCTTTTCCTTCCAGAAATTGGGCAATCTGAAAGATCGAGCCAAGTTCCCTCTATCCAGGTCAAATGCCATGATGTCTCCATTGTAGAGCCCGATGAAAGCCCAATCAAGCATGGGATCAGTCACCAAAGAGACGACCTGGCCAGCGACGACCATTGCGGCAACGCGCTCGCCAGTATCGAGGTCCCATATTCCCAGCTCGTTCTTCGCGTCGACGGTAACAAGGCGGTTGGCTGAGAATTGTACGATTTGGAATGATGTGGATCGCGGGGGCTCGAGTATCTTGTGCACACGTCGCTGTCCGAAGATGCAGACCTTGCCAGGGCCAAACTTGCTTTCGCCGGTTCCAATGGCGAGAAGTGATTGGACTGGGTCGTATGCGTAACAGCTGTAAAAGGGTCAGCTGGGTGAATTTAGGTCATGACGATGACGGGAAGTTGGGAGATGATGCGCTACGGCTACCTACCTGATTTGAGAGTTGATGCCATAGCGAGCCTGATCGTCGGGCATGAAGAGTTCGGGTCTGATGCTCGCTGATAGGTCATTCTGCATACCAGTTTGCTTGCCACGCAGGAAAGCCGCCATCTTGATGTGTACGTCGCCGTTGGCGATGACGGAAATTAGACTACACGTACACAGGAATGTTGTAGGATTCTAATGGTTTGTTTGTATTTTTAGAGCTTAAAGCTCTTGCTTTGAAAGGAAAAAGAAGAGATGGATGGGGGAGGATGAAGAATGAAGGGACCTTTTTGGCGGGGTTGGCGTAGATGCCCACTGTAGAAGAGGTACGTAGTGCACTGTAACTTCCCGGCAGGCGGTTCAGGAATTAACCCGCACACCACTATACCTACTAAAACATAAGGGATGACAAAAGACTTTAGGATAGCTTAGGCGACTTAGCAAAGGGTTTAGGCTATTGTTTCTGTCAAGCTGGCTCTGTGTGCGGATTATTATGCAACCTACCTGCCCAGATAGACTGAGATTCCAAGGCCCCAAGACCCTTGGCAACGGCAACGGCAACGTCATCCCGTCCTATCACTGTGCGGGATACTAAAAATGACGATCAATACTGTGACTAGGTATTATTAAAAGTCTATGGCATCGTTTCTGTACGATACTCTAGAGCTGTATGAAGCGAACTTTGTGCAGTGTAACTTGACATCTGCTTGAGTCGTGAAACCCCACCAGAATATGAATTTACAAGTCATCATTTACAAGTCATCCTTGGTAGGCCCAATCCTGCAAGACAGTACAGGATATCTCGAGGATGTTGGCCAATGAACTCGACCCACGGCCAAGCCTGCATCGCCCCGTAGCAGCTGATTACAGCAGAGTCAGGTGTTATTGTCCGCGCGTTCTGTGTTGTACTGTAATAATTAGTCCAGTTTAGTATTTAGTCTCGAGGGCCCAGCGCACAGGTCAATCTATTGAACACCTAGCTAGCATAACATCACGAGATTTATTCTGAGACTTGTCAGGCCTAAATGCATTAACATTTTAATAAACCTGCACTAAGACTCTTTATGCAAGCTGTATCTTTTTGGCAGCGGGACGTTCCTTGCTTGCCGTCGGGTGCTTGCATAGTTCCGAGATGTCCAATATTAGCGCCAGACTAATGAATTATGCCTTTCTATTTACATGTAATTTTATAACTTTTATGGTATTGATTGACACGAGATAACTTCAGTAGCGATAGCTACTAAGTACTGATTAAGAATACAGAGTTCGAAGTAACTATCTGTGCTTCTTAATCTCTGAGAAGCAGTTGTAACAAAGATATTGAAGCTTTGAGATTATAGTCCTCGAGGAAATATTGATATGCTGTCTAATTCGTCCTTGATAGTCCGTCAAGATTTTGATTTTCTTGATAGACACAACTGTTTTGAGATGTTGACTTCGATTCCTGTCCATTCTCAAGTGATGACATGGCTCCACGTAAGGGTCCTGTATCTCGGTAGTCGTTGACACTTGTCGATCATCCTATGTATTGTATAGGCTTTGTTTGGTTTCGAGTCCACTTAGACTAGACGACTGCCGAGTGGCATGTACTGAGATACGTCGCTAGAATCTTATTCTTGTTGTTGCTAGGTAGGTAACTGAATTGTCTAGAACGATCGACGTATAACGCATCAGTTTAGCCTAAGCAATGTCATTACTGAGACAGGTTGGCATACATCTGTAACTTGATATCGTGTTCGTGGTGTCACAATGCCTGATCTCGAGGCTCCAGCTGCACATTGCTGTATCGTGTTGATGGCCAACGAACCCGCAGTGACGATTGTTTGGTCCAACCCAATACTACGTTAGTACAGCACCGCACCAGATTGCAGATAATCAAAACTGAAAAGAGTCCACGTGGGCCTAGGCGAGACGAGATGCATATTGTAGGGCCATCTCCCAACCCACACTTGTCACTATCGATGCCCAGTTATCCTGCCTAAGCTGAAACTCGGTGTCGATGCAAAGTTGTTGAAGTTCCAGAAACAGACGAGGCTTGCACTTTATTATTGGCCGCAAGGTGTCGGTTGGGTTCTGGCGTGCGTGGCTCTGCAATTGGCTCCTTTGGACGACGTGTCGTATGCGTTGGGCATCACTTGCAGCTAGCCCACCTGTCCGTCTGCCCGCCCCTCCCAAAATCCTCTCCTCGCCCTCTGACGTGGGCCTGTCAGATGCCTCTTGTTTGCTATTTGCCCTGCAGTACACGATCTGTCGTTTATCATACCCAAGCAGCAACACCTACGCTTACAAACTAGCGGGCCGCTTCTGTGGTCTCCTTCTCGTCTCCCCCTGCAGTCTGCAGAAACAATTGCATAGCACATCATGCTGGGCTGGGCTGGGCTGGGCTGGGCTGGGCTGGCTTGCTCCATCTCCAGAGCTTACGGAAGGCTATGTACAGGGCTACCTACATGACATAGGCCATAATTCGAGAGAGACTCTTCTCTCCCTGCCCAATGCACCACCGAGGCTATCTCTACCCGATGTCATGGAATGGATATACAGTACAAAGGGAGGCGACTTTAATTGCTTCTGCCTACCCGCTTATGGATACCGACAACAGATCGACGCAGCACTACTACCATCCAAAAGGCAAACACAAAGAAAACCAGAGGCAAAAAGCACTTCTTTAATTCTCCGACATGGCTTTCTACAGCTCCGGGCAACTATCTGCCGAACAATTTCGCCAATCAGACTCTGACTCTGACTCCCGCTACCACCCATGGGCCGGCTCATCCTCCTCCTCCGGCTACTACAACGAGCCAGCATCTTCGGATCCTCGTTACCACGCTTTCGGTAACTACTATGCCAGCCAATCAAACTCAAACTCGGCCTACTCCTACAGTTTAGCCGGGTATCCTGAGTCTCAACAGTCTGACGATCATCCACACATGTGGCAGTCTCAGGAACACAATGGCGCACCACCATCTTCTTCATCGGTTGCCACTTCAAGTCCACCCAACTTTCAAGACGATGGCTTTTGCAGTGACCAAAATCTATGCAAGTGCGGCAAGGTCTTTAGACGTCCATCCGACCTCGCGTAAGCTTCTCCTTCTGTCCCATCATGAATATGAATATGTATCGATAACTAACCACCTTGTAGAAAACACCAAAAGTACCATGACAAGCACTTTGCATGTCTCTTCGTCGGGTGTAAAAGTGCTTTTGCCACTCAGAAGGATCTGACCCGACACATGGCCACACATCGCAAGGGCGAGGGCTACCAATGCAAAGTAGACGGATGCCGCAAGGCCATGTCTGGCCATGTCTACTCGAGGAAGGACAACTTCGACCGACACATGAGAACGGCACATCCGGATCACTCGACAATCTGAGAGGCAAACAGAGACTCTCTATTCTACGACAGACGCACTCTAGTGGTGCAAAAACAATTTACTAGAAGCTAAAGAAGGGCTTGACAACAGGGCTAGGCGTATTATCGTTCGAGATTAGGAGCATGTGTTTGAGTATAACGTTTAACGAGAAATTTCAGTATTGGCATATTGTATGAGTTACACTCGGTTAGAAGACTTGCCTGGACGGCGAGCGAGAAAATTTGTGCTCAGCATAGGCATTTTGTAAATTACAAGATTTGGTTTTTATGATACGAATGTTTCTTAGTAACTACTCGATTTGTTTTGTTCCTAAACCTTGATGGCTGACCCCATAGATAGCAAGAACAGACTGTTGATCTATCTCTTTGTTCAAGGTAGGGTAAATCGTTGCGTTGGTATGAATCTTTGAAATCTGTATCCCACACCATAACGACCAAGAATGCTTGTCACTCACTAATGGTTTCGGTCTCGCTCTACCTTACATAGAATCCTTCGTATAGATTACTTGCTGAAATTTGAGCTATAACTCCGTTTGCCAGGGAATGAGGAAAGGTAGTCGTTGAGTTAAACAAATACAATCAAGTGAGTTCTCTCTGACATGTTATCCCTATACCACATTTCATATCATTTTAATTTTAGTTTCTATAGAGCATAAACATAACTGATTGGTCAAGGGCTAGTTATGGTTTGATTCATGAGCTAACCGACAACACCTAGGTAGCCAAAGCACAGCTGTTGAGCTGGCAAGACCGACAGCAAGGGCTTCCATGTCTGTTCTTTAGGGATGCAAGATCCTTATCGGTTCTGAAGCCAATGCTGGTTTAGGTTGTAGTCAAGAGCCTCTCACTAGATCTCGAAGAGTGCCACCGTGTGCAGAACTCTCAGACATAAGCTCAGGTCGTTGCAGCTAGGTCAGTCAAGATGAAGCGGGCTAGGACAGCCTAACGTCAACATGACTGAAGTAGCTTAGGTTACTACACTACTGTTCCTGGTCTGAAAATCTCCAGAGAGCAGGTCCCTGATCTGGCTATGAATCGGGATGAGGATAAACCCAAGCGTAAGTGCCACTGTGCACTACTCTGAATCTGGACATAATAACAGTCGGAAGCTCGGTACGATCCATACAATACGTATCATTGTTATATTCTCAACCTGCCAAAAAGTGAAACATGCATATTATAGGTCTTAGGAGGGCATGAGGACTGGCATATATGCCCGCAATTGTTCGGCTTTCTGGTAATTCGCAGCACACCCACTAGTTGACTGCATACTTAGTATGAGTCGGAGAGCCTACAGAGCTGATTCCAGAGCCCAAACTGGCTCGTATTCGAGAGTGAACTTCTTGTGGCTTAGTCTAGACAAGGTTTCTCCAGGAATTATACAGGGTTTATTGTGGTTCAAGCTAAAGTACCCCATATACCTCCATGGCGGTGATCGTCCAAAGCTCGCGCGAGTCATTAGAGCGACCGGTCAAAGGCAACAATTGACCAAGCTAGCATCACCTATGTTGCTGGATGAGGCTCAATTAAGATGCAAAACAAAACAAGCGAAGCTTAAAATTAGCTAATCTAGTATGGGCCGAGTCGATCCCCGAACTAATGCGTCAGGCTAAGACATGGGGTTCTTGCGACTGAGATATGATCTCGCTTAAGACGCGGCCTCCAGCTAATGGAGGAGCCTGCTTGGCTTAAATGATGTGCTTACATGCATAAAAAGCAAGTATCAAAACAGAATTTCTATCATGATCTACAGAGGCCAGCCTGCTAATCCTCCGAATATGGTCGGCAGCGGAGATATTCACAAGCTGCCCGCGAGCCGAGCCACGAGTTCGATGCCTAGTCTGGTCAAGGACAGATGCATCCAATAAATCCGGCTGCCTTCTCATGCGCACACTTTGACGTGTCTTTATAACGGACGAGGGTTCTGACAAGCTTCGAAACTCCTTCGTTGTTGTTAGTTGGTTGTGATGATGTCGGATCTCGCTGTACCGCCACTCTCACATCACCTGCTTATGTGTATAGAAAGCAATATCAATCGACTTGCCAAGGGTTGCAATTGACGCACAATCTGCAGCAGGCTTCAAGGCTTTCTCTATGTGCAATCGGGGTCCGACGAGGCAGATCATATGTACCGATAAAAGGACTTGCCTAAACGCAAATGAACAAACACAACCAACAGGTCGTACAAAACTAGAAAGGCTTCTTCTTGTTCCTCTTCCAGAATGTGACACTCGGTCCCACCGCGTTACTGATCACATTTGACAGTTAAGTGTAACGCTGTGACACCAAGTCGTGTAACGATTATGATAGTCTGCTATAGGTGGTTGGGTACTGTTGGCGGTCTGCGTGATTAAGCGCCCTTCGCCCTGCCGATGTGCACATACTCCAGACGATAAAGTTATTGATGTTAGGCTCTATATATGATCAATGCGCTTCTGCAGCCGCTTGCGTAGTCTCCAGGACATCAAACGTGGATTGTAGGTCAAGGTGCAGATCAATTGAGGGTCAGGTGAAGAAAGACAATTTGTTGGGGGCTACCTTTTTATCTGCAAGTCAACATCATTCTACAATATTCTGATTCGCTTGCTCAAATTTGTGGCCTGCCAGAAACCTTCGCACGTCTTTCTGGAAGCCTTCAACCCATGAACCCCTCTCCTGTGAGAGTCTCACAAGACCTGTTCAGGGCGAGTAGGGGATTGGTTGCCCTGTCGCTCTTTCTTGTGCGTCCTCTAGGATCAAATCCAGGTGCACCACCACTGAGTAGAATATTGCATTTTGACTCATCCATGTGCGATGAAACAGCCTGAGCAATAGAATGTGCGAATTCGAGTTAGCATGTGAACCTGAATAGACCTTCTCGAAGCTGTGATCCTCAGTGCACTTGTCGACCACTGTCTATTTGCTTGGCGACGCACTAACCAAGAGCTGGCGAGAGAGGCAGCCTCGATTACGCCGCAATCTTCTCTCGTGTCTTGCATGTTACTTAAATATACTGTGCTATGCGGTGTATCCCTACAGCTGATGTTACAGCAGATGGCCATGCACGCTCCTCGGTTTCCTAGCAGCCCTGTCAAGCTGGAAAATCTCTTTCGGCCTCTGCAACCCTCAGTGACTCCAGATCGGGTATTCGGCAGGACTCTAAATAACAGCAGCTTGACCTTATATGCTAGCATAAGCACTTGTTCCTGGTAGTTTGATGGGCCAGACAACAACGCCCGCTGTGTCCTAAAATATGGGGAATCGGTACGTAAATGGCAGCGACTGGCTTAGCCCCGATGTCTGAGCGTTTGATCACGATGGGCTTGAGATGAGAGGAGGCCTTGCGTGTCGAGGTGACCCATCAGTGTACAACTTCGGATCAGATCATATCTGGCTAATCCCACCAGAGCATGAACTATGTCGGCATTCGTTCGTCTTGCATCAGTTCTCGAGTACACACGTACCTATCTCCGCACGACTCCAGGATCGCTCGTAAAATGAGTCTGGTATTAACCATGTCATGAAGCTGGCTACACCTGCGTGCCATGGGTCCGCAACAACCTCAGGTGCTAGGGACCGGCTCATCGGTACGCACTTGAACCTTTCCGTCCAGGCACGTTCTAACGCTAACCCGCTTGGATACTGACATTGATCTTTGAAACATTGTTAGAGCCCCTAGCATGTGGTGCACCATCTTGACTTTGTCATTCTTTTTCATTCTTTCTTGCTTATTGTAGAACAGGTACGGGCCTTGAGGATCTCGAGGGTCCTTCCAAGGGAGCGAAAGCAACCCCGGATGCCAATACTGCTGCCTCTTCTTGCCCTGGTAGGCAAGCGGGGCAACATCTCAAATCTCCCCATGGCGATTCACGAGGCAGTTCGGCTGCTATGTGCTCGTGAAGGCCTTACAGCCTATGTGTAACTTCAGATACGCCAGCTGTCGCAACAGTTTGATGCAATGTCAGTACGATAGCATCGGCATTGCCATCGACTGAACATATGCAAGCCGCTGCCTCTGACAACCTGGAATATGATTTATCATTTGTTTTGGTCTGTTGCTCGAAACTGTCAAAACTCAGCCGATCATGTGGCGGGCCTCAATTTAACACTAAAGTCTGGACCACTAGTACCTTACGAGTAGAGAAAGAAAGAAAAAAAAGGCGCCGAAGCCTCTTTCTTGTTCATTTCAGCCATGGTGACGAAATGCGAGCACCATTTGAGACTAGTGCTAAAGCGGTAGTTAGCTGTCGAGACAGTACTGCAGTTTGTAAGTTAGTGCATACTCAAATTGGTTATGTACTCTGATCAGAGTCTTCAACGAGACAAACATGCAGACCAACATGATATTGAAACGCCCCGAGGTAAGGTATCCCAGGAAGTAAGGACCAGGGTAATCGAGGCGAAGAGCACGCGAGTGGTGAATCATTCTGTAGCTGCAAATCATCGAATGCGATCCCAGATACGCTCGTCTGTGTAGATGGTTCTCCTCTTGCTAGAGACCTGGTCCTGTAATCCATGTCAGAAATTCGCACACCGCCAAAATTTCCCCAACGTCAAAGGACCGGGTATCTTGCGGACAATAATAGCCATACCCTGGTAGAAAATGAGATAAGGGACTTCTCGCTTGACCTGACGAGGGGCGAAAGAAAAACACAGTCCTTCACTGGGCGGATTTGGGTGCGAAAGAGTGTGGGCAGGGTCTGTGTATTCCCCCAGGGGGCTTGGGTAGAGAGCGAGAAAAAGGCAGGCTGTTTCAGGAGAAGGATACAGCGGCCTTTCCTAGGCCTCTCGTAGGTCGAGCTCTAGTGTCCGATCCAGAGAGGTGGTGTTCTCTGCAAGCCTCGGTGTGACGTCGAAGACTTCTAGAAAGAAAGGGCCACAGCCAGGGTGAGGGCGTGAGGGCCGGTCAGTTACTCTTCAGCAAGAAAAAGTGCGGCCTTGTTATCATTACCTACACCCCGCCCTCTTTCCCCAGGCAAGAGGAAATTCCAATGGTCCCGTCCGAATACCTATTTTCTTAGACTTGCTTCTGACATCTTCAAAGGAAACAGCCACTGATCTTCGTTCTGTCCCTGGCACCCCACCTCCTTCCATTTCCACTTGTGGTTGTCACTGAATTTGGTGTTGGGATGCAACTTCCATGACCTTGTAGTACTTTCCATGGTTCGGAACAAAGCGATGAGCCTCTTATCTCTTCGTTCCTTAGGCACACCCTCCCTCGCACCCTTCCTCTCTCAGTGCCGCCTAATGGAATATTGCCCTCAGTCGGTGACTTTCGTTAAACAAAGTGGGCATTCTCTTGGCCAATGGCATATTGAACAACGAGGGTGGCCCTTGCACAATGTCCTAGCCTAGGATCTGAGGGTTCTCATCCCGTACCCTCCATGGAGTTGGTGTCACCTACCTATTGAACCTACAATTTTCGGAAAGCACTGACTCTATAGCTTTCTCTGACTGCCGTAGAAATAGGCACCTACTTTACTCAATCTCTGCGTGAGCAGTTCGTCCAGTAGAGAATGCGCACATATATCGTGTACCGCACTGTCTTCCGCGCCCTTGAACAAGAAACCTTGAGATCTACATCACTGGTCTCCAATGTACTGGGCATAGCAGCTCAATTTACAGGGCGGCACCAAGGCCTCGCCTCCAGATCCACAAAGCGACGAGATCTCTACAGGGGTTAAAATATTCTGGCGTCTACCGGAGTTGCGACAGCTCGTGAACTGACGTTGTAGCTTTCATGGAGGGTGTGCTGACACAGTCTTGGGTGAAGAGTTGCCAAAACTCGATATGGCTGTTTGGCGTGTATCTACTTACGCTCATCAAGCCACAAAAGCACAATTGGACTCCAATTGATAAACATCTACCGGTAGTTCATCGAATCCAGGATCCCCCCACGCCCCCAGCTTTTCGGCAAAGATTATGAAAGTCGAGTGAAAACGTCTTGCAACGATACTGTGGCTAAGGGTGTGGCTGTATGTCGCTTCCATGGGTACTAACCTACCTACCTACCTATGTACCTGCCTCGGAGGCAAGTCAGAGCCATTCTCAACGCCCGACTCAGACGTGAGCCACGCTAAAGGTTTCCACCACAAAAACCAACACCGGGGATCGATCCGCTGCAACCCGTTTCATTTCTGTTTAGACATCAAGTACAGTATGCTGTCGTACATGTCACGACCCATGCTCCCGGGCTCAGAATAAGAACAAGTCGTGTCTATGGCACCAACTAGGCCTACCCCCTCCTCAGGTGCCGGAGGAGACGGGTCCTGCCCGGAGGTGAGTCCTAGGTGTTTCCCTCGGCGCTCATTAGCTTTTTTTTTTTTCCTTTTTCTCTTTCTTTCCTTTGTTTTTCTCCAAAATGATCACTGTCGCTCAAAATAAAAGCCACACCCCCTCCGCCTCTGCAAGGCCCCTCTTCACCATTATCACTGATATGAGCGACAGCGCCAAACCGCAGCGTAACTTGCCCTGTCTAGCCCATGTACGGCAAATGGATGATAGAGTTCCAGGCACACCTAACTCTTTTGTTCCTGGTACGGTGATCTACGGTAACAAGTGCTAGATTTCATCCTTTTTCTTTCTTTTTCTCTTAGGGTGTACACAGATTGTTGGATCTAGGAGAATAACATCTTTGTCGAAAGTCGCGGCGCCTGTTCAGGGACATGTCAGATTTAGTACGGTGAGCTTGGGCTGCTAATCCGCGAGGCCGGCGCGGGTTTCTTCAAACCCATGCTTTACAAAGCCGTACCCGAGTCTCGATTACCATATCGAGAGCTTGAGTACTCGTCCACATTTAATCACTTCTGGTTCCCTGTCTATCCAGATGGTCATGCTCACAATCTATTGCTCGATCTGCGTCGAGGTACGTGCCAAGTCCAATCCAACAATATCACAACTGTTTATAAAACCCCACACATTCATTTTCACCGCATGCTGCATGTTTCAGCTTCACCACAATCTCGGTAGCATAGAGTATGAGGTTACTGCAAAATGTGGCTTCCAATACGTATTCCCGGTGCCGCAGCGGGCATATGTCAACGGTCATGGTCGCTTTTGTTTTCCACCAGGTCGCTTGGATATTCACTCTGTCTCCAGCCCTGCCGAAGAGGTGTGCTTCTAACAAATACATCCCTGTCCATTTGGCGTCAGACGTTACAGTACCTAAGTAACATAGTGTCCCCACTCTCCGCCCGTCGCCTTACGGCGGCACGATGCGAACCATACCTAAGTGGGCAGGCAGGAACCTTAAGCCAACCATCGGGTACGTACTGTATTTTGAACTTCTCGTCCGTTGACAGATTCAGTAACTAGTAAAGCTTCACGTCACTAGACGAACAAGATAGGCGGGCTGTAATTTGACTGCCTTCTTGTCATTGACGTATATTTCCATTTCGCTGCGACCCCAATTATCAAATCATCGTGTCTGCCAGACCTTGTACGTGCAGCTATGACCAGCTGCACTTTTCTCATCAATTTTGCTCCTCTCGGCTGGGCTAGAACAAAAGCTTACGAAGCACTAAATCAAAAAAAAGATCTTGCAACACCCTGTCGCTATCGTCGTCACCCCCTACGTCAGTCAACTTTTTGGTTAAAACAATAGTTTTTGAACAATTGATTGGCTTACAGCCTCCTGGTAGCTCTTATGCTTAACAGCTGTACGCAGACTGGAGCGCACCATGTTGAGAAACAGCAATATGCATCAACCCCTCATCAAATTTGTCTCCAATCCATAAGGCTGTCTGTCTTCTTCCCTTGCGTGAGTGCTGCTCGCATGGCTCCGGGATTTATGATGCGACATACGGAACGCAGACAAGCAATGTACTCCGTACAGCCCGCCCAGTCCTAGACACAGTATTAACCAGTGCGGGGTACATCTCAGTTGCATAGGACTTGGAGGTGTCTTGTCCTTGCTGTCGACACAAAAGGAAAGATTGGTCTGCAGAGCATTTGATGGCATGGCATGGCCTGGGGTAACTTGTCCCACAGCCAGGGTCACCTTACACCCCTCTCCATACTGCGATACTGGCGGTGGTGAACAGTATAAGGGAATTACAAGGCAGGGAGTAACCCGCGGTTATTGAGCGGTGCCCTGCGAGAGATCTAGTCCTGGTACGGATCGCATCCCTGACGTTGGTCCGATGTTGAAAGTTTTTAGTTTTTTTTTTCATTTCATTGTATTTGGGTGTATTTTCTTTTTCTTTTTGCAGGATGTCGGGGACAAGACGGAGGTTACATCGCAATTATTGTGTGGAGTACGGTCCGTACAGAACAGGGGCTTCATGAAGCAAAGGAGATGGTCTCGCCAGCATAAAGACGGAGCGGGTGGGACTCTTGTCACTTCACTTGGAACTGGGCAAAATCTCCAAGTGCAGTACTTTAACCTGCAGCATCAACCAGCGGTCCACACTCCCTCTGCACCCTGCTCTAGCCAGCTACTTAGTACCTGAGGAGGATATGATGAGGGTGTCAATCCGACTTCTTCATTCTCCGCACCCCTTGCTTCTGTCTTTCTGGTCTCGTATCAATTTACTTTTCTACTTTTCTACTTACCTACCTACCTACCTACCTACCTACCTACCGAGCAGGTAGTAGGAGACAAAGTACTTATACGAGTTGAACTTGTATTCTACCATCAAAATTTAGTAAAGGTGGTTGAAACCTCTTGGGATCTATCCTTCATGGCTTGTGCTGACCCTGGCCTCCACAGGACGATCAGCCACCTCCACCTCCGCACCCAGACCCAGACCCTGCCTGACCTGACCTGGCCTAGACCCCACGTCAACTCAACTCACCCGCTACAAAGCACCACGCAACTAAGTCTCGGCTTCGGACTGGCGTTGGACTTTCATCCTCGCTCCAATTCACCTTTGACGTAGCTGAAGTGAGGTCAAGCGCTGTCACTGCCAAAATGTGCTGCTTTTTCTCGCGGCCATTTTTAGCCTCCCTCCTCATGATGCACAACCCAAGCCCATTGATTTTATTTAACATCTTCATTCCCGCCCACTCTTGTCTGCTCACCATCCCATTGCTCATCATACCTATCCACCATCTTTTCTGTACCATCCTTACCTTGTCCCAACCAGCCGTTGAGTCGAGCGGTTGTGTTTCTTTGCTGCTGCCGCTGCTCTTGCTCCTGCTCCTGATCCCCGCCGCCCTGCCTCTGTTTCTTCTCTTCCTTTTTTTTCGCCCGTCCCTCATCGTCCTCTTCTTCGTATACAGAAGCGCTAGCCATCGAGTTTCTGTGCTGCACAACTCCCGTTCCATGCATCTTCGGATCTCCCTCTTGCCTCACAATATTATTGTTCGTGTCGATCGGCCGAAGAAACCGTCTTGATCGCCGTCGTGATCGCCGCTTGTTCACGCTCGTCCATAATCGTCACTGCCATTGTCATAGTCGACGGCTCGCCAGCATTACCAACAGTCATGTCGTCTGTCGCCGCCAAGCAGGGCTCGGCCAAAGAGTATGTCGCCAGTCCTCCAAGTATCGTTCGGGTCGGGCGTTCGTCGTTCGAGGGCCGTGTGTGATGTACGTTGCTAACGGTTACGACGTTATTAGAACCATGGGAAGCTCCCGCCCATCAGAGCCTCCGTGCATGTCCTCGGACCGTGGCAACACGTACTCTCCCAACAGCGTCTCTGCTAGCATGTCGATCCTCCGTACAGATGACGAAGTGAATGCGGTCGAGGGAACCCACGACCGGAACATAGAAGAGCTAGAGGCTGAGATGGTCAAGTACCAAAACACAGCCTCTAGTGTCAACCCTTCTTCTGATTTCGCTAGGACCGGTTCGAAGTTCGAGTGATTGTCGACTGTGATCATTGACCACTTCTTCACCCAAAGCTCTTTGTCAAGTACGAGCAACGGCGGAGGATAGACATCAGGCTCAACCTATGTCCTCCGTCTTGAAGTCGGCCAGAAGGCGACCTCGTACGGCACGTCTGAACTGTCCCATTTACCTTACTTCTCTTCCTGGATTCCGCACACGGCATATGCTTCGTTGTATATACCACAGCGCCCCCAGTGTCGCCAGCATTCCGCGCGACTGTTCCATAGGGATACCCTTGGAACCTCGATATTGATAGACGACATCTCCACTTGTCATCACTTTGATGAGGGGAAGATCACGGCTTTTCTGTTGATCAGAAGGCATCAAGAGGTTGAGATATACACCTTACCTTTCCTCGTGGGTATATTCTCATATATTTCTGTTTTGTGCTCTGGTTGAGATGTCGGGATGTTTTGCCTTTCAGCTCTTAAACACGCGTCGACCTTCCCCTTCTCCGTTTCCCTTCTAGTTTTCTTTGTTTCTCGAAATTCTCTTTTTTTCGGTTCTTTTGGGTACTATTGAGTATCAGTAGCTACTCACCCAAGGTTGAGTGCTGCTCTTGTATATCATTTGTGATGTCGGGGACAAAGTATGCTCAGCAAATTCGTGTCACGAGAACATCTCAACAGGTGACACAAGCAACTTCTTACCCCTTTCACGGCTCCATCTGAGGCTTTCTTAGCTCTTCGTTGCTATAAGGCTCATGAGGGATACTGCCATCCCATAATGCAATAAGAGGACCCCAGTCTCTCATTGTGTGGATGGCGCGAAGCGCGACAGCATGGCGGCCGGACAAGCGAACTTCATGGCGAAGCATTCATCATGATGAAAGACGGATGACTGCCGATGCCGATGATGGGGACGCAGAAGGGATGAGACACAAAGGAATTGACTGACTAATGCTGGTGCGAGGGGTTGGGTATTTATCTACCTACCTAATTCTGATTGATTTGTGGGCGGCTTGTCGCCGAGGAGCAAGCTTGACCAATCGCGTCAGGTCGTTGGATAACCCAAGCCCGCAAACGGCCCATGGACGCATCATCTTTGTCCAGAGCCATTCGATTTGACTTTGAAGCTCCTGAGGCCAACAACAGCAATGTTAGGCCTTGAGATCTTCCGCAAATCACTGCCGGTTGACAAGAAGACCCATTCTTCAACTTTCATCACGCTGGTGATCTATACTGTTTTAAGTGTCTGATTCGAAATGCATCTGGGGGTTATATATGTGAAGCACAGGGCGTATCATTTTGGTTATAAATACTGGTCTTGTTGTTAATTTGGTTGCAGAAGCATATTTTTTCTTTGTTCTGTTATTCCTTCTTTTCTCCTTTATTGTTAATACAGGTTGGCTTAGCTAGAGGCTTTTCATTGACGAGGGTCAGAGACCCCGACATTAATAACGAAGAACTATTTGGGTATGCTCCTTTCTCCTCGCGAATTTCACACAAATGTATCATTGTCCAAAAAAGGAGCTATGATACAACGGCCTTCATGGTATTGTATTTTCTGTCGGAGTAATAATATTCATACACCCATGACACATATGATCTTCTGCCAGTCTATAATAACACTCATTTCTCATAACCTCATAAGAACTTTTTATCCCTTGTCCCTTGAGGGACATTGCTCTTCATCTCCCACAAAAGCCACTCATAAAGGTTGCTTGCTTACTATACCATTCTAGGGACAGGTTGATACCTGACCTTTCACCTTGCTTTTTGTATGTGCTCAGGATAGTATAAATCATGATGGCGTACAGTAATCAAGAAAAACATGTGGCGATATCCTAAAATGTCATCCCCAAGTCATAATTGCGTATCCTTTGTCGCCCACGAATTGAGGCCATACGGGCAGTTACTCTGTACCGCTCCGGCCATTCCTCAACCATCGCAGGGGCAAGATACTAGGAGTTTATGAAGCTGAAATCTAGGGACTGATAATTCCAGACATTTGCTAGCTCGCCAAGCTCCTCGTCCGAGATATTCGCAAATATGGCACCCTGAGAAGGAAACTGAGTGGGCGCAAACGTTGCAGGATCCTGCATGGACAACTGCGGCTGCCAGTCGCCGCATTGTGGAGGGCCAGTATATGTTGCAGGAGCTGCAAAGGCACCGGCCACAGTGGGAATGTTGGCCAAGGAATACACTGGAGACGGTACTCCAGGAGTGGGTATATTTATCGGTGAAGACGAGAAATTCACCATAGGGGGCGAGTTTTGCGTATACGTAACGCCAGATAGAGGAGTAGTGTGAGGCGATGCAGCAGCTTCCAGAACTTGAGGTGCCAGTGCCTTGGGGCTCTTCCCCGTTATATTATATGTTGGTGTTGTCCTTGGAAGACGCTGGACGATTCTCGTCAAAATACCATACGATGCCTTCGCTGATTTGGTCACCATCCTCAAATTTTGCAGCATGGTGTGTGCCTCATCAATCGCTTTGTAAACATCGTCCCGCCTAGGGAGCGTATGTTGCTCGTCATGAAGAATTGCCGAACACAAGACTGTCGAAATGTCGAAAATGCAAAACAAAACAAAATGATAGTTAGCGTCTCGTGGATAGATGTGGTCGAAAAGCCCGCGCAAAGATATCATTAGCTCCAGACAATAGTTAATACCGTCGCTGCGTATTTGCAGCTCTGCCTCCAATGATCGAATAGAAAATGGCCTTGTAAGAAAGGCCCGAATAGGCTGGAGAAGCATAGTAAATGCGACGGTACGGATCAAATGCCGATGCAGGATAATCCATGGGCAGGATGCGTCCAAGGATGTATCTGGATTATGGACGCTGAGAGGGGGAGAAAAGGTAGTTACCCAAGTCTCAACGGTTCTTTGGTATTCCTGAACATCTGCATGGGTCACAACGTTCTTAGTATGCCCAAATTTCCGAGAAATCTGTCGAATCAAACTGGACTGCATCTTCATATGAACTAAGGGTGAGAATTGATAGCCCTCTAAGCTGAGGCTTGGAAGGCCAACATCGCAGTCTTTTCGATCAATAATCAGGGGCTTATTCAAAAGTGTGGATATTTGCCTTTGCGTACATGAGTTAGTGTTATTGTGGCAACAAAAGCTACTTTGAACACTACTCACCAGTCCCAAGTGTCAAGGATGCACCATATCCTTCGTCGCATTTCAAGGTCGAATTCGGACATGGGACCAGCATTGGGTTCTTTGTGAATGGCTATTAAAAGTGTCAGCGAGCGATTGCTTGGCGATATATTTGGGGTACAAACGTACAAAGCTCTTGGGCTTCTCGAATAGCAGAATTCAAGACATGCCAGCACTCAACAAAACGGGCTTCAGACTTGAACCAGTAACAAGAATGCAGTAGTTGCTGGACGTTGATGAGGTGGCTGTGGCCCAGAGGAACGGCGCTTGCTAGCTCTCGAGCAGCTTCGTGATATTGTTCGCTTATGCGTTGGATCGGATTGCCAAGGCCGGTTTCGAGTTTCGTCTGCAGCTCAATGTCGGTGTACTGCGAAGCACATGCGCAAACTGTGAGAAGAAGACAAGTCCATTGAACACTTAATGGACGGTTCTCAGCTCGCGACGTCCACCAATCCTGATATTGATCCATGAAAGATGGGGGATAGACAATGTAGTAGTGATAATTGACATTGTTGAGAAAGTTTTGAACGAGTATGTCTAGAAAAGAAGTTAGATAGGGTTAGAAAAGCGGTTTATAGGGTTGCATACCGGTATACGGCTTCGAAGGGATGATTCTTAGAGCACGTTCCAGCTGTGGGAAACTATTGGGATCCTTCACGAACTCTTGTGATGTCGCTCTCGTGGTCTTTGAATAACAAAAGCTGTCAGGTAAATTACTGGAAACGGTAGGGAGCACAAACCTCGTATTTCGATGTAAGATTGAAGAGAAGATGGGAGGGCATGTAGCCCAAAGCATTGATCCCATCACTACTAGCTGTACCTACAACTTCCGAATCGACCAATTCAGGGCTACCTTTGCTGTTGGGTTGATTCTTTCGCTGTCTGTCCGCAGCAATCTTCTCAGTCGCGGGTTGATTGGTGTCCTTAAAGCGACATTTATCGGCCACTTTACGTTTCTGGCATCCGTTGCAAGGCCACTCGCGGTTGCACTGCACAATGGTTAGTATCTCGTCTCATTAGAGACCAAATATGAGTGATGTCCATGCACTGGTTATAGGCAACTCAGAAGAGGTGGGTTTGGTTACTTTTTGCTTGCGACGAGCACATTCGGTGCACGCGGATCGATAGCTTGTTTCCTTTCGCTGAGCCCCGTCTCCCATGACGCCAAATTATAGAGCCGGCTGACTAGGACTCAAAGATATGCATTGGTCTTGATTTGCCGAGCGAGGACAAATCCGGCTCATGAAAAGAAAGGCGAAGGGAGTTGACCCTTTTGATAAGGAATATAGAAGTGCTTGCTTCGTGAGAGGACTGATACGAGAGGACTAACCAGTTACCACAGCATGCAACAAGACAGCTGGAACATGCCGTAAATGCTGGCAATGGAAGATGGAGCAATCATATCGATGGACAGGTGGGGAAAGTCCTGGTCAACTGTTGTTGCTAAAATGCATTTGCCCGCCTGCAGATCCATTAAGTGGTGGGTGGCACACGGAAGGAAGGGAAGGGAAAGGAAAGAAAGGCATCGCTTGGGGGTTCCATTGGTAATTTCGTGCCGAGGAGTCGCTGGCGGTTAATGGGTCCAGAAAGAGACCAATGGAGATAAGCGAGACGATCAAGTGAGACTACCATGAAAGATGCTTTTGACCCATTCCAACGGCTCTTCGGATAGGTAAAAAAAAAAAAAAAACACTCGGAGTACCTGCGGGTTATGGATCGCTCAACTCTACCCTTTCTGAAGTCTTGATCATCAGCCATGCTCATGTCGTCCTTCCACTGGGCATCGGGAGATTATCCTGTGTCAAGAACTAAAGCAATATACCTCAATAGTCCCTGCTCTGCCACACCAACCAAGTATTGCTCTCCGTCGATTTCGGTGTCTCGTTTGTGGCACAGATCCACCGCTGTCTCTCATGCCGACTTCTTCAATCCCCGTACCCGGCCCCTCTCTTAGCTCTGTTGATGCTGTCCCCGCCACACAGACCGGCGCCGGCCGGCCTGAGCGTCTAATCGCCAACCACAGCGCCTGCTTCCCTTTTGAATTGCTCCGGCATGACAAACTGACTGTCTTGGCAGGGTCCGTATGTGTTGCATCCTGGTCTATTCAGGCTTTGGGCCCCAAGATCATCTGTTTTGCTGTCGTCGCCCGTGCGTACGTATGTATGCGTCGTAACAGCTTGGAACAGGCGGGGGAATGTTACCCATATCCTCCAACGCCTTTCTGGCCGCCGAGTGCTCATAATTCAGGATGATAGAAGCCGGATAGGTAGACGCGTGAAGCTATGCCAATAAAACAAGTTCATATTAATCTTCAAGTTGAAAGACTTGTTGGGCCTGCACTAAGAGAGTCTTCGCAAGAAACTCATGGTTGATCGAGGTTTCATCGGTCCGAGCCATTGATATGCACATCAGTCAGTATACCTCGATCCCAGGAAATGGTTTCAACGGTCTTCTCCACCATTAGGCCCATGTCGGTCTTTTTGACATGTTCGATCATCGACGTTTGAGACTGATACTTGAACGTCATGGTAGTGGAAAGTTTTTATGCAGCAGGGGTGCCGCTCAAGGTTCGCACTAACGTCAAGCAACGGCGCGCCGTTGCAAGCGAGCTGATCTAGAGTCGCACTATCGCACGTGGCGCGTGAGAAGATGTTAGGCGGTGAGGTGAGTGTACGCCTTTTGGACTTCTAAAATCCATTGCCTAGGCCTTTGCCACGAGTTTCTAATGCTTCGTCTGAACTTGCTGGAGGGTTTAGCATGCATCAGAGGCGGCTACTGTGCCTCGGACTTGCATGATGTGCCGCAAAATCGAACGACATATGTAAAACGCGAGATCACGGTCGCCATGCGAGCATCTGAGTTTGCCAGCATGGCGGATCCGTGAGCGGATTATAGTAGGCACTCCGGAGGCTCTTACCGATGCCCCGTAGACTCCAAGGTTGTGCGCCCAAGGTCAAACCCTACTGTAAGAACGGGGGTCCGATGTACAGATTCATTTCCAATATGTAGTTCGTTGGGTTGCTGCAGGCGTAGTAAGCGCCATTGTCTCTAGAAGACGTATATGTATCCAGTGGAGGATTGAGGGCGTCCTGCATTGCCGTACAAGCCTAGGCATCAGACACCAAGACCAAAGCAAGGATTCACAGGAATATCCAATGGGTTTGGGAATTTCTTGAGAGGCATGCAGAAGGCCGTTTTCGCAAACCGGCACATAACTCGGAAGATGAAGGCGCTGTGGTGGAGACTGCCATAGTGTTTTGGTGCCTTATATTTGTTGGGGCTTGTGTGATGAGCAGGGCGATGGCAATGGACCAGATACGGGTTTGAAGTGGTTGAGAGACAGCCTGAGGCCTCTTAGTCTCCATCCGGCAAAAGATGTTTTCGTGGCAGGTACAACTGATCATTGAAGGCTGGCCCGAGGGAGGCAGGTGCATAGGTAGGTTGATCAGAAGGAGCAAACGTGTATCAGAGGCTCAGGAAGCAAGAGCGAACATCCAGAGTTTAATAAGAAATGACCCTACTGTTACAACCACCATATACTCATATATATCGTGCCTTGAACCTTGGATATAATTCCTCACTTTCCAGATCATTTGCCCGAAAGACCCCTCGATTTCCGATATTTATCGGGCCAGATCATAAGCGGGGCTATAGAGGTGAACTTATGCAAGTCGATGCATACCCAAATCCCCGGACGAACAGGCTCAATAACGAAATGTCAGGCGGAATGCCTCTACTTCTTCATACTATCATACCATTCTGGTAGGGAAACATGGCTGTGAACTTGTGTAAGGGCAAGCGAAGTGCGCCACAATAGAGCCGAGACGATATCGGTAATGGTACGCGAATTCAATCATCTCAACTAGCACGAGCCCGGTAATCGTTGGGCTCGTCGCGAATAGCATCAATTCCCGTGTCTACATAGACTGCGCACTTGGTCTAGAATCTTAGTATGGCCTGATTTTGACCACAGGCCATGTTCGCTGTGTAACCATTCTGCACTCGTCCCCAGTCTTTTACCTAAAACAACAGTGGGGTGCTTCTGAACCAACTCGTTGGGTAGTAGCGAGACCAAACAAAGATGACATATCACAACTGTCATGATCTCAAGCACAGCTAAAAAAAAAAAAAAATTCCCTTAGGGTTAGGTTAGTAACCATCAGGTCGATACCTGGGGCCGAGAATTGATGTTTCCCTCTTTGTGGCAGAGAGACCCATCATAACGCCTATCATCCACTTGCACATCTCTTCTCTTCGCCGACCACTACTTCACTTGGACAGCATAAGGGTTTGTCTGAGCCAATCTAAGCTCTGTGTTCCTGAGTTTATCATAAGGTTTCAGCTCGGCCAAGTCGTCATTGTTTCTCCAAATGCCGAGGTGGCCACATGGCCTTGTCACTAAATGCCGGGGGGTGTCCCCACTCCACCTCTTTGCTATCTGTCAAACGGTCGCCAACTACCTAGTGGAAGCATTTCGGTCGTCGCAGCCACCATCCAATATCAATGATCCATGCACGGCGCTAGCCTCCCGAGTTGTTGCGCCCTAGATCTCTTCGGACCCGCCATTGCTGTGAACCAACGGGCCGCCTCTGGCTTCCTTTCAAGACCTCAACCCAGGGAACCTCTGTAAGATCGCTAACTCTGTTTGCTTCTTCTGGCTCAGCTCCTAGTCGATCATATTCTGTGTCCCTGTCGGTGTCTTCAAGCGTCATGTCATTTCCCCCGTCGGCCCCAGCTCTTTCATAAAGTTCCTCAGTGTAGGCCCAACTCGGTGTGTCAAACCTTCCGTGAAGTAGCACGATATTCCTGCCTTGTGACCTAATATGCCTAAACTCTTCAAGTGAGATTGGAGTAACAAGCTGGAGCGTCTTTGATTTCGTGTCGATACCACGCAAAAGTACCAGCCCAATGGTCCGGGAATAACGGGGATCCAAAGTTGCATCATTGTAGTTGGGAATAAATGGGATGGATTCTGGGCTCATTGACACAAGCGTCGATGGGTGACTTGTTGGTTTCATATCGAGCTCCTCAGAGTCGCCTGCCTTGGTCAACGTTCCCTCTTGTGTAAAATCGGAGAATGCTTTGGCATCCTCTATCTCGACTGCAGCCAGTACCAGCCCGTTAACTGTATCAGCCAGCAATGCCGGAGGGCACTGGTAGTTATAAGATAGCAATCCTAAGACACCGCGCTTTGCCGAATTATATTGCACAAGCAAAGGCGGTCTTGAGGAGAGTGGCGATGCGTTCCATCTCAATCTCGGAGAAGTGTTAGGCGGGTTGGAAGTCTTCGGTACAATATCTTGCAAGTGGAAATAAGACATAGTCTGCATCGCTCTGAGGTGATGAGCTGGCGTCTTTGATGTGGACTCGGATACGTAGGATGGAAGTGCTGTGAACGCCAGTTCCGTTGCCGCGCGTAAAGCATCGACTGCTTCAATCGGTCCTTCTTCTGACATATACAAGACTTCCTGGGGTTTGATTCTCTCGATCAATTCAGACAGGAGATCCAAGCCTGTTCCTTGAATCCATCCTGGGGTGTTGACAATAAGAGGACATCCAGCGTAGTATTTAGAGTATGTATCAAACAGATCTGCCGCGCAAGCCGAGTAGAGGTCAGGGTCTGTAGACGGAGTGACAGAAGCCATTGAATGGCAACGGACAATATTGAAGGCAGAGTTTTGGAGGCTAGATTGTGTGAATGGTGTGCCAAGATTAGGTTTGGTAACACAAACGAGTGACAAGGTCCCCGCTGGTGTATATCCTGGTTGGCCTGGATCGAGGTCGAGGATTATAACACTGCGAGAGCTCTGCTTCTGGTACCGATCTGTCAATAGGCCATTCAAGAACAATCGTGAGAAAGTAGACTTCCCAGTCGATTTGGGGCCACATATCAGTGTTGATAGGGAAAGCTTCTTTCGACTAGTCGCTACAAGTGAAGACAGCTTCTTGTTCCACGCAGGTGGCGAGACCAGTTCCTGAATGATGCACCTCTTAGGAACATCTTCGGAAGTATATATCTAGGCAATCATAAGTACGATACCTCACCGAAGCCATACAAACTTACAATCTCGAAAGTAGACTCTTTCGTCGTCTTCACTGAGCTCACATCAGGTGGCTCATTCCACATTTTTGTGAATAGTGGTGATAGACGACCCAACTGACGTATACCCCGAGCATCATTATCGGGGTGAAGTTCCAACCT
Source organism: Fusarium cf. aywerte (assembly GCA_011034095.1). Taxonomy (NCBI): domain Eukaryota; kingdom Fungi; phylum Ascomycota; class Sordariomycetes; order Hypocreales; family Nectriaceae; genus Fusarium; species Fusarium cf. aywerte. The sequence goes on along the minus strand of WETZ01000026.1, from coordinate 172,596 downwards.
CGTCTCTTCTGCAGTCCGTAACACAGGAACCGGGTGATTGTGGGGAGCATGAACCCATTCGATGGTTTCCGAGGGGTAAAGAGTAGCACCAGCCAACGTCACTTCACCTTGAACCACACGAATACCAAAACTTCCAATGACCAGAAATCGCTGAGAACGTTAGAGGTGGTATTAGACGGAATGGACTGCACCGTTTACCTCTTTATTTGACAACCTTAATTCCATAACGCCTCCTGTCTTGACTCGATGATTTTGCTTGGATAGGCGGAATGACGAGTGCTGCTTCAGTTCCTGAGGCGCTCCAGCCAATTCAGGGTTGGCAGTTTCTGGTCTTCCACTGGAATACTGGTGAGCATTGGCGGTGTCTAAGATGGACAGCCACATACCTTGCTATTGTGACTTGCGATTTCGCTCCGCGCTGCAGTGGATCTTTTACAGCTTTCTTCTTGGGAGTTGTTGGAGTCGCATTCTGGCTATCGCCTTTTTGAAGCGGACTGAAGGGGTTGAAGCTGCTGGCCATTGGCTTCTCATCGGGCTCTGGAACAGATTGCTTCGTTTGTGTAGGAGATGCTGCAGCTTCTCTTCGAGCTTTTAGGAGACTTATGGCGCTCATGGCTATATGATGTTAGTCCTAGTGAACATATAGCTTTAAGAACTGCAAAAGAAGAGTAACAACTCAGACTCAGTACTTACGCTTCTCACCAACACCCTCAAGTCTCCGTTTCTTGTGAGACGACATAGTTAGTATGCTCACAGACAGCGGTCTCAAGAACAAATATCAATGTAAGATTGGTAAACTATAAAAGCAGCAGGCCTACTCAGTGACCTAGCACTGCACGGTTCATCACCACCAATGCTATATAAAACAAACAAGGTGAATGTCGCGGGTAGGTGGAAGGTAACTGGATACATGTTCTTATCGATAAGAAAAATAATTTTGACTCTTCCGGGTTACCTGAGCGCTCAGTGACAAGACGAGTTTCTGGGGCGACTGCGACTGCAACTGCTGTTCGACAGAAGAAAATTTCATAACTGAAAAGCCAAAATATTGGATTCTTCTCATCATTCAGTATATCCTACATGAAAAGCAATCTTCCGCTCTTGTTAATCACTCATCATTCGCATTACCTGCCACCACATTTTTACACGACCCGGCGGCGCGTTGCTGTAGATATTGGACTGCCCCACTAGCGCGGCATCTTCCAAAATTTCATTTTCTAGCAACCTGAACTTTACTCAACAACCTCCTCCTACCAATTGCACCCTCACCACCAAGAAATTTCACCAAAAAAACTCGCCCAAGATGGCGCCCAAAGAACCCTTCAAGGTCCACTCCCTCAGCAAGCACATCGAGAATACAAAGAAGGGTTTAGCCGCCGATGCGCAGTCCAACCGCCGTCCTACCAGCCGCCTGGCAGCTGTCAAGAAAGAGTCGAGCGACCTCAACAACCTCTTTGCCAACAACGACGACGACGACGAAGGTTCAGGAAGTGGAAGCGATAGCGATAGCAGCAGCGATGAAGCCCCTGCTAGTTTCATGGACAGGCTTACCGCTTCTAGCAAGTCTGCTCCTGCGAAGGCTACTCCTGTGAAGTCCACTCCTCTGGCTGCCCGTCGTCGCAGCAAGGATGAGGAAATCGCCGATAGCGATGACGAGCGCAATGCTTCCAAGAACAAGGCCTCTGCGAAGAAGCCTGCTAAAAAGCCTGCGTCTTCTTCCAGCGATTCAAGCAGCGAATCCGAATCTGATGATGAAGACGTCAACACCAAGACCAATGGCGCCACCAGCGCCAAGGCCGCCGACAGCAGTTCCAGCTCGTCTGAGTCGGAGAGCGACAGCGATAGCGAAAAGGAAGATGAGAAGAAGACCCCCGCAGTTAAGCCGTCCGCCCAAAAGAAGGATGACCCCGAATCATCTTCTAGCGAGGAAGAGAGTGAAGACGAAGCCAAGTCCAAGCCCAAGCCTGCCGTGAATGGTACTGCTGCTACGACCACATCCTCCAGCTCTAGCGAAAGCAGCGAGGGTGAGAGCGAGAGTGAGAGCGAGAGCGAGGAAGAGCAAGCTGAAAAGCCTACCGCTAAGACCGTTGCGAAGCCTGCTGCGAAGCCCGCCGCCAAGTCTGCCGCTCCTGAGTCCGACAGCTCTTCTAGTGAGGAAGAGGACTCCGACGATGAGATGGTGGACGAGTCGATGCACATCGAGGATCGTGAGGGACAGGTGGCTGTTCCCAACTTCATTGCCCCTGACTTTGTCCTCCGCAAGGGAGACGATGGCACAAACGGCAAGGATGTTGCTGAGGTCTGCAACCAGGCCAACCTGGAGGGCAAGCAGTTCTGGTACTTCACAGTCCCTTCCAACGTTCCTATCTCGGTTATTCAAAATCTTGAAATCCCTATGAACCAGTCAAGCACGAACAACAAGCTGTTCTCTCACGGTGGTGAAGATTATGGTTTCTCTTTCGAGAGCATTGCTCCGAAGAGCAACATCCAGATCATGATTCCCTCTTCCGACGCCTCTCAGTACCGATCTGGTAAGTATACCGAGCCATGACAGATATCCAGATACTAACATATGATAGCTCCTAAGCAGATCGATCAGATGATGCAGGTCAAGAAAATTACACAACTTGGCACCGGCAGTTCTGTTGGCCCTGTCCCTAAGCCAGCCCCTCGTGCTCAGCCTGCTGGCCTCAAGGCTCGCTACAAGCCTATTGGTGTCAACGAGCCCATAGGCAGCATTAGTGATGAGGAGGATGTGGAGATGACCGAGGCCCCTGCTGCCTCTACCAAGGCTTCAAAGAAAGAAAAGAAGCGCAAATCCAAAGAGACATCCGAATCCGAGAAGAAGTCAAAGAAGACAATGACTCTTCCCGAGCGTACCAGTGAGCCCACCCCGGATACCCGCAAGAACAAGCGAAAGCTTGCTGCTTCTGAGGATGACGCTGCAGCTGTCACCGAGCAGCTCCAGTCTGAGGCTAAGTCGGCAGCTAAGAAGTCCAAGAAGCAGAAGACAGACCGAGTTGGTAGCCCCGACTTGGGCTCCGAGCCCGCTTCTGCAGCTGCTAAGAAACAGACTCCTGTTCTGCCTCCCATATTTCCTACTGTAGGAACCCCAGCTGCCAAATCTGCTACTACGCCCGCTGCTTCCAGCAAGAAGCAGAAGAAGGTTAAGGAGACTCCCGTTACCGCTCCTCGCCAGAGCATTGTTCCCATTCCTTCCATTCCTCACTCTTCACCTCCCCAGTCCTCTTCCGCGCCCGCCCCTGCATCGCAGCCTCCAACCTCACCTATCCAGGCCAAGGAGAAGCGATCCAAAAAGTCAAAGGATAGCAAGAAGACTACATCTAGCAAGAAGGAAACCCCCGTGCTACCCCCTATGCCTGGCTCCTCCTCGGAATAGCGTTCCATAGTGAAAAGTCCTCGAAAGAGCAGGGGTAAGGGCAAGAAGGGTAAGGGTAAGGGTACTCCCAAGATGTGAGCCGTTTGATTGAACGATATCTCGGGACGACGGACCATATACAACAGCGTCTATCATACATCAACAAGTACACTGTCAACGCATGGCTATGTGCAGGATATCAATTTCCGGCTATAGGAAACCAACTATTTTCTGTTTTTCTTCTGGCATAGCTTGTTTTAACAAGCTTTTCGATACCGCGATGAGACGACAGTCTCTGTAATTTAGCGGCATGGCGTTGGTGGTGCATTTCGGTTGCAAAGGGAAAGGCAAAAAAAAAGTGTGTGTTTGGGGAGGTTGTAAGAAGGAACATAAACCAAGGACTTCGATTGATGAACGCCCTTGAACTGACTCAAACGCTCTGGATCTGCTAGGCTCTCGGGTTGGGAGGAGGGTCGAAGGATGTAAATATCACCACATAGTCAATGTGAGAGTATAAACTATCTTCCATGTCTACCACCTTATGAAGTTGCAATGTACGCCAATCATGGGCGCTTCAGCACAGAGGCATTAGATATTACAGCAGTAGCATAAAGATAAATGCATATATCATATCATATCAACATATGAGTCTCATTAAACAGTATTTCCTGGGTGGCTGTGCACCGTCCATCCAATTCGCCTACCCTATAGACGATCGTGTTGTGAAGCTATCACCACATTGACAGCAATACCACCAAAACATCACAGTGAAACGTTTTTCCTACATCCAGAGTCTACTAGGTTAGCTCTCTTTCAAAATTCCAACTGAAGCTCCAAAATTGTCAATTGGTCAAGCCACCGAGCTATGCAGGACTTTTGTTCCTGAACCTTGGGGCTCAAAGACTGATGGTAGACATCAACAGCCAAAACACTCAATACTACTGAACTGTCACGTCTCCAAGAAAAGTCAATCGCTCAAAAAGCTCCAGCGAGAAAGATCTACAGCTTGGGGATGTCCAAATTAGTAGGCTTACTTAGCTTCATCCAACCTTTTGGAGAAACACGCCCCTGTCCCAGCCTCGTAGGGTGCTGGTGGGCAGTATCCGGTATAGCACGATGACGTCTGCGATCCCAAGTGACATGTGCCGCGATGATTCTATGATTCCCGAAATACCATCACTTTAAATTAAGTTAAATTAAGTGACGATTAATTAGCGACGGACCTGTGACAGACGTTATTATAAAAGCCCTAAACATGGCTCTGGAACAGATGGATTCCATGGTAAAGCCGATCCTTGAGCATTACACTGTACAATATGTACAAAACATAGCACTTGGAAGCGCTTGCTCATGCGTGTAAGTCGTACATACAGATTTGCGCTATCACTCAGGTCAACAGTATAGGCCAGGCTAGTTTAGATCTGTCTCTCACCGCCAGCCTCACACGAGCATGAAGCTAAGTAAGGGTCCATGCTGAGCGCAGTTTATGCCGTGACAATAAAGGTTGATCGTAGCTGAATACGGCGTTCTACTGTTGTTTAGAGCGGTGGAGCTAGTAGATGAACACGGTCATTCGGTCAGAGAACTTCAAGATATTGGCTCAATGTGTAAGACATCTCCAGTTACTCTGAGATAGTGTACTTGGCCAACATGTCGAATGAGACCTTGTTCAAAGCTGAAGACGACAACGGCGTCTGGTTGACTTGTTACAACAAATGTGGGCGTTTCACTTTCTGGCCTGGTACGAATCCGTCGCTGTTACGCTTTCATCTTGCGAAAGTGGCACAAAACGTCTAAGACGACATGACCCTTCTATGACAGCTGATGATGACGGCGACGCAAGCAGGCCAAATGTCACGCAGGATAAGGGTCCACGTGCTCGGCACGAGGCGAACAGACGAGATCCCCAAAAAGTCAAGCAGAAAGCATGTGGTTCATCTGGGCAAAGCTGAACCAAGGCAAGCTCCGGAGGAACCGCCCGCGGAAACCTGGGAAGATCCGGGCAACGGGAATCTCGCTGCAACTATCAGGCGACCGACAATGTAGATTTTTACTGCATCGTCTCATGCGGTGTTCTGATAGACTCCGTCCGACTTCTACCACCGGCCGAAAACAACCGACAGTGGATCTACGGCCGAGATGGGCCCTGTGAATTTTTTCTTGTTTCCAATTTTGAACGAGCCGAGACCCGAACTTTCACAGGCTTGCAGACTGAGTGATTAAAAAAAAAAAACGATAGAATTTTTTTTCCATAAAAAATCGGCCGAGTTGAAAAACCAAAGGAGAGTAGTAAAGTCCGATAAACCTGAGCTAAAAGGGACCGCTGTGGGTTCCGCAAAGATAGTAGTACCCGATGTGGGAATTAGTTGACCGAGGAGATCGATGTTGAAGCTCTAAGAGCGAAAATTTCCTTTAATCTTCTTTTGTCTCACTCATGGAATAGATCATGGACTATCATGTAGACAATCTTGAATAAGGGTGGCAGCATCCTGGAGGCCAACATAGTATTGGCGGCTCGCTCGGCTGCGTAGCATTGACCGCCTCTGCGTTGGCTGTCAAAACAAGGCTTTTATTGGTATCATGATACCTGATCCATGATATGCCTTGGAGTCGTGGCTCACGAGGGCATGAATCTGGAGCTAAGGGAGCAGTCATCAACGCCTGTCCAGTAAGATCGAGCCCTGATGTGTCTACCATTGGGCATTAGCCTCTGTAAGCGTATGCTTGCATACCGCGTTGGACTCGTCTATGTAGGAAGGCAAGGTTGGGTGAGAGTCATGTAACGGCAATTAACAGTTGATCGTTCATGAGGTTCAGGTCTGGACCCCATCCCTTGCAAGTGCAGCGCGCTTGCGAGCTGATCAAGTATCAACAATCAGCAGAATTGTCATATGGCGTGGCCTTAAACCAAGACGACAGCTAAGTGCAGCATGCGCTTGCTGTAATATACCAGACAACATATTGATATTATAAACCACACCACCATCATGTTGAATAAATGCCGAGGGTGCAAAGCCAGGGAAGCTTAGCTACCGTGCTGTCAACGAAGCGCAAGAGCTGGGCTGTTTTGACCGTTTCCTCTCCATGGCCAAAGACGAACGTATTGACGGATAGGGATAATCCTGATCAGATTCATTGTTATGTGTCCTTATGAAGCTATTAATCCGCTGTCGTCCAGTCCTCTGGGCAATTTGACTAGCGCATCGCAAATTATGGATGTCTCGTACACAGGTAAGGGGACCCTTGCCGATCTCCTTAACTTGGGCCCGTCAGCCCGATTCAACCTTGGCTCTTCCGTAGCTGGTAAGGGGATCATTTAGATGAAGCCGTGCACAGGCGGCTCTTCGAAAACCTGTTCAAGGAGATTGCAAGGAAAGTTTCAATGTGTCAATTAGTTTGTTTGTGAAGGTAGCAAGGCTGCTTGGCCGCCCGCGCACGCGATAAAACACCAGAGCTCTCCAATGGACTGGATGAGTTTCGTACCCTTGTTGCGGGAGACCCTCCCTAATCTCTTCAGACCCTGAACTTCCTCCACCACGCTGACTCTGCTGGTGTTCTCTCGGTCTCGGGTGCTAGCAGGGCTCCACGCTCAATTTCGTCGCATTGCGGCTTCACTCTTCGCCTCGCACGGAGCGAACGCCTCGCATTGACAAATAAGACCCGAGCGGCCGTTCAGAACTTCCGCGATGCATTGAAAACTCCGCAGACACCGACCGGCGTCCGGAGCAGACAAGCTCCCGACTTTAAAAGTGGTCTGAACTTAGTTAAACCTCTGCTAAGACTAACGTCACCATCCCATGACGATGAGGCTTGTCGCATGAAAGGAACATGATTGGTTGTCGAACACTCAATGCTAGAAAAGCTTCAACGGTTTGCTGTGTAAACTACCAGCGAAGGACCAGCCTTCCGCTGCATCCGAGTGAGCGAGCTTGAAAAGCGAAAAGATGACAGCAGAACCGAAAGCAAGCGGAATCTCTCATTCTTGAGAGACAATTCGTGGGGTTGAGACCCTTGTCTCGTGCATGTATCCTGAGACCTGAGCGGCATGAAGGGTTGCGCGCGCCTATGACTGTTGGTGAGAAGGGTCTATCTGAAGCGAACCCTTGGGGCTTGGTTGTTGGAGGACGAAGCCTCAACCGTTACGCGGATCGCCATGGGCTTTCTCGCCAAGGCAGGGCTGAGTCGAGAGCGCTTTAGTTACCAGGACATGAACACATGGCTATTCCATGGTTGGCATGATATTGCGCCGCCTGAATCGGTAATTGGTGATATCAATTGGCTAGGGAGCTCATGTTTCTGGTAACTCGGCAGTGATTGCTTTCGTACTGCTGGGATAAGAGGATGGTGAGAATACATGGCTTGACGCTAACATGAGATTAAGTACGCCGCTGCCGTGGCTCGACGGCTAAGACCCAGACTTGCAGCGATGGTCATGAAACGTCGATGTATTTCCCAGCATCATGTTGGCTCAAGGGGCACTTAGAGTCGTAGCACATGAAAAGAGCTGTTAGCTTCAGCCAACAGGCAGTGGTGTCAGGTTGAAGACCAAGATTGTGGTGTGAGGAAAGCATCTAACTTAGCAACCAGGGATCCCACACCTTCCATGAGCTTAGCAGCGCTGCGGAATTGGAGAATCCTAGGTAGGGACGGGAAGGTACATCTGTCGCAAGTACCTGCCCGCTGAACCTACCCGCTGGCTCGCTCATATCAATTTTTTCTTTCTTCCGTTCTTTCTTTTTCGCTTCCTGCCTTTAGACCCGACTAAGAAAGATGCAGTGGCCCCAGCTCCTTAGCGTCGAATAAAAAAGCTAATCCTAGTCTTTTTCATTGATCTCAATTGCTCATTATTCATCGTCCATCTCGGTTTGTGGCCTGTGAAACTTTGCTAGTGGAGCCTTTGTGCTATTTTCTATTTTCTAAAAGAGCGTCGATTATGCTTCGATGATTTGACTAATTGATTGTTTGCTTCAAGACTAACTAACATCTGCAAGCAATCACAGATTTGTTCATCACTTCACCGGAAAGGTCGGCTGACAATAAATCCTTCAAAGAAGAATGCGCTGGAGGAAGTTACCTGAGTAGTATAGGTAGACAGTGAATGACCTCAGCGGAAACGTTCCTTTGAGGATATCTCCGGATCACTTCCATGTTTCAACTGCAACCAGGCTTTGATTCAATTTAATAACTACTACGACGGCAGCACGGATATTGCCAAGGCATGAGCATGAGCTGTTTGAACTACCTCATGTTTATCAACCAGGTGTTGGTCAGAGCATATTAACATACAAATCATCTGTTAATTACCACGGCAGATTGAGTTGAGGATCGTCATTATCTTACAGTGCCTACTGTATGCTTCGGGCTAGGCCTGGGAGCGCATGACAACTCGCCTACCAGCTTTCTAATCAAATATGATTGGACTGAGACATCCTAATCGTTGACTTTAGAAGGTTCCTGAGGCCTGTGTCGCTGTGCCACGGCGATGACGCTGCCTAGGCTGCCAACAGATCAAGACATCGGGCTGTAACTAAGTGACACCGTCAAGGGACCGTTTTTGATGGTGACGTTTTCTATGGGAACCAGCCACCGTCATCGACACAGACCCTGATCAAAGACGGACAGCAAGCAAAGATAATTAATTATGATCAATGAGTGCAATTAATTCGGCAAGTCAAGCACATCATGATTCCAATCCGTTCTTGTCTCGTTTCGTCCTGTCTTGGCCTTACACATGCAGTCTAGTACATTGGTTTATGGATGTATGTCTTGCTGAGGTCAGAAAAACAATAGGCATCTTGCAGTGTGAGCAAAGTCGGCATATCGGCCTACTAAATCCCATCGGTTCCGGGCAAGAAGAAACCTATGATATTGAATAATCGGACCCTCGGAGTCATATGTGCTTGCATCAAGAGTTTGCAACTACGCCTGTGAACAGCGGTAAATCAATTAGATCTCAAACAATGTGGACTTGTCCAAAAGCCCTGTTCGCTTGCGTTGGCCAAGGTACCAACCGTTAACGCTTTCGGTGGTTGCCCAGCAGCTCTGCCAAGGCTGAGTGAGCCATGTACTACCTACGTATGGATGAGATCTTCTATTACATGGGCTGCCTCCTGTCCACGTTCAGTTTAGACAACACGATGAGTGTGGCCGTGCTCGATAACAAAGGCAACTCTATGACAAAGCAGATGTTCCGGCTTATTGTTTTAAGTCTTTTAATCGAGGCTCAGTCCAGGATCGGCCACGTCTGCCTGCTTAATTTCCCACTCAGTAAGAAACGTCGCATACTTTTCGCGTTACATACGCGGAAACTCAGTAAGCATCTGTAGACAGGGTGATTCTCACGCGACTCAGCCCGTCAATCAGTCTTGGCACCGGCTTGAAGGGAAATTACGGTAATACGCCTGGATTCGGGATCCCGTAAACCCCGTCCCTCCGCGGTGTCTGTCGGATGCACTCTGTCAGCAACTTTGGCAGCATCGTCGTGAATGATTGGCTTAGTCGAGACAAAAGAGCTCCGTCTGAGCGTCAGAGAAGGGCTAAACAGGCTTAGGCGCTGGCTCCAGTGCAATCTCCAGGCGACCCTGGTGTCATCCACATGGATGGATGCCCAGCGAAGCATGGAGACAAGCTGGACAAGGGCTCCGCTGAGGCTTGTTGGCTGGTCGGTACCCGAGGCCCTTGTAGCGATGACTCCTCCCGCAGCATCCGGGCTCATTTGAGATGAGGACAAGGGAAAATCTTGAGCTGCGCTGCTGCGGGCCTAGGCCCCTTTGAACGAGACTAATGTCAGTGTGATAGACTCCTTAGCTTAGCGCCCAAAGGCCAAGATCCTGCGCGACTGGCCCTGCCAAATTTGAACTTTTTAGCGGATGGCAGTCGTGAAGTTTACTGTAGAAGCCTTGATTTTTCAGCGCTTCTAGGTACCTGCCTACAGAACCTACACTTGGACACGCCCCTGCTGCATCACTTTCCTGCAGCTCGTCATCATACTCGATCATTCCCTCCTCCACTCCCTCCACTTTCTTCATATTACTACTCCCGTTTCCTCACCTCCGTCTTCCTCTTCCCTCCCTCCCTTTCTCTCTCTCCTCGATCCTCGGCTTGGTTTCGTCTTAGACTCGCACCTTGAAAAGGCATATATCCTCTCTCCTCACAACCTCAGGTCCTTAGCCTCACACTCTATCTGTGTGGCGTCCCTGTCGCGTGCTACTTTCCTCCCTTCTCCGCGACTCGACAATCATCGCTCTAGACGACCATCCCGACGATTCCGACCCTCGTGGTATGCGATCAAGTCAAGTAATTAAGTCAACTTGGATATGAGGTAGCTTTTGGGTATTCATATTGGGTTACCGACTACGCGTTACGAATTTCTTCGAGATTATCTTGCGCTACTACCAATAATCAACACACACGCCCCCTTTCGAATCAGCATCGTTTTGCCGATCCCGACAACAATATAAACATCACCATGAACGACTTTTCCGCCACCCTATCTGGGAAGCCCAAGCTTCAGCTTCTGTGGCCCGAGCATGTCAACCTGCCATTTCTCAACACCGTTCCTCCCAGATATCGAATTGGCCGTCGACGAACCAAGTCAAAATCCAGACCTGGCAATGAGGAACTCACCAGTCTCAAGACCTCTTTCAATGCTTGGGACGGCGTTCGCGATCTTCAGAAGCACCACTGGAGGACTTCGGATCTCCAATATGCTGTTGTAGGACTCCTTGTTCTCTTCTCTTTCTGGATCGCACCTCCGGCACCTGGAGTAAAGCTCATGGCCATTGTGGGTAGTGTCTGGGTTCTCCTGATGCCTGCTACCCGCCAATTTTTCCTGCCATCGGTCACAATTTGGACCTGGCTTTTGTATTTCTTTTGTAGTCGGTACGTTGGTGATATCGCGTTTTCATCACTTCTTTTGCTAATACCTGCCAGATTTATCCCCAACGAGTACCGACCTCACATTTGGGTTCGAGTGCTACCCGCCCTTGAGAACGTCTTGTACGGCGCCAACCTCTCGAGCATTCTCTCCGCCCACCAACACGCGGTCCTCGACATCCTCGCCTGGATCCCTTACGGTCTGTGCCACTTTGGCGCTCCCGTTGTCTGCGCTCTAATTATGTTCGTCTTTGCTGCCCCTGGCACAGCCCCGGTATGGGGACGCACCTTTGGTTGGATGAGCATTCTCGGTGTCACCATCCAGCTTCTCTTCCCCTGCGCGCCCCCATGGTATGAAATGGAGCACGGCCTTGAACCTGCTGCGTACGGCATGCCTGGATCCCCCGCTGGACTCGCTCGCATTGACGAGATCTTCGGCATTGACCTCTACACGACCAACTTCAGCACAGCACCTGTTCCCTTTGGTGCCTTCCCCTCGCTTCATGCTGCAAACGCTGTTCTCGAGGCTCTTTTCATGTCCCACTGCTTTCCTCAATTCCGAACTTACTTCATCATGTATGCTGGTTGGGTCTGCTGGGCTACTATGTACCTCAGTCACCACTATGCAATTGACCTAGTCGTCGGTGGCTTGATCGCCTCTTGCTTTTTCTACGTCGCCAAGGCACGATGGCTACCACGTCGTCAGGAGGGCAAGATCACCCGATGGGAATACGAATATGTGGAATACGGCGATCGCAACACTATTTCCGATGAAGAGTACGGCGAATACTTTGGTATGGGTCTGCTTGGACGCCCTCGCGCCGACTCTAGCGACGGTTGGACTGTTGCAAGCTCAAGCTCGAGCTGCGGCTCTAGCAGCGGAACTCTCAGCCCAACTCTTTCCGAAGAGGCACTCCCCGGCATGCTTGACGACGATCACCTTTGGAACAGCAATGCTCCTGCTCGAGACGTGGAGTTGAGCGAAGTTGTTGTTGCGCGGTAATCGGCACGACTCGGTAATAACAATCTTGATGACCAGGCGACCTCATCCCGCGCCTGGCAACGGAGCCCGCCAATGGGATTTTACGATTTTAATGCCCGAACTTTTTTTAATCTTCGACTCTAAACTTTTTTTCTGATAACAACTTTGGCATTCATCGGCACAGCGAAATGGCGCAATGCGGTGCTTTTCTACGGCAGAAGCTGGATTCTGACGCAGGGCCGTCAGGGCCAGACGACAAACTGTAATAATGGGCTCAAGGGGCCAATGATGTCCCCTTCTAATGTTCACCTGCGGAAGAACAAAACCGGACCTGAATAGAGTAATGTATACAAACAAGAGGAAGTTAATATGTGCATGGATATGCGATCACGCCATGTCATGCACCGATACGCTCGCTAGAGAGCCTGGACGACTCGAGAGGGATAAGCTTAACATAGCTCCCCCAACCCATGATGAGGAGGAAACAATGAAAGGACGGATAACCAACTCGATGCCGAAACCTGGTTGATCCTGGAGAAGAAAGCCAGGTGGCGCAAGGAGGCGAGCTGACTTTGGTGGGAAGGAAACAAAATACCAAAGATACCATTCGCTAGATGTTAGCAATTAAGAATTGACACTTCAATGTCACAGTCACATTATTTTTCACGAAACATCGTCTTTGTGATTTATGACGCTAATTTTTCAACAATATTGTGTCCAGTGTGAAGGAATATCCTTCGGGTTTAGCTACATTCTTGTATGTTGACAACATTAAGGGATTAAACAACTCCTATCGAATTCTTAATGTCGATCTTAATCAACCTGCGAACTTCCTTAAACCGTCGTGTTTGGGGTCAAGGCGGTATGAGAAACGCCAAGCCTATACCGCGCTCCTGATAAGCTTGGCAATGAAAGTGCCAGGTCTTTTCTGTCACAGGGTGCGAGTGGATGTTGGGTCATAGCTCCATTAGCTCCTTTGTCATGTTTTCTTTATACTCTGATAACTTAAAAACATATCTGACGTGATCAAAGAAGATGAGCTGTGATTCACAAACGAAGAGACATCGAAAGGACAAATTGTAGAGAGAAAACTCGCTTTCCATGATTTGATTACGACATGAGCTGCGTTGTCGCTGGTATCTACTCTGAAGCATCTCAACCGAGGCCATATAAAAAACGTGGTTTAAATACTAACGATGGTCGAAGACAAAAAGGAAAGTAAACCAAGGAAATCCAGACCATGCTGACTCCTCTTCCCTATCGGTTCAAACAACATACCGATGACTCGTTTTGAAAAACACTTGTTCCCACTCGATAAGTCCTCCTAGTTCTGTTGCGCGTTGGGGCAGATAGCATATCGACTTTGTTCAGATGTGGCTCACAATGCTATGCTGTCCTCATGTATCATCTCCCATTCGTGTTAATTCCATCATATTCGAACCGCTAGTCTCATAACACATCTTCATACGACAACCATTTCACATAGCCACTCTTCAAAAGGCACGATATGACGCAGGAGTTAAACCTCTACGCCCATATCGGTTCTACCTTTTCGAAGCAGACCCACTCCAAAGCCCTTTGGAAGTTTCGACGACTCGATTTCCGTTGTTACCGGGCTGCAACGAGGCTGGGACGTCGGAGGCGGAAGTGTTACCCATAACCACGTCGTTCTCGGTTTGTGTTCCATAGCCACTGTCCTTGGGTTGATTGCTGCCCATGGAGATAGCGCTGTCTCCCTTCCGGTTAGTAGGGGGCTGCTGAGGTTGTTGTCGGGCAGCGCCCCGGCTGGGCTCCTTCGAACGGGCTCCATCCATCAGGCCATTTTGAGCCTCGCGCAACTTGTTAATTGCACGAACAGTATCGATGGCCGCATGCAGGGTTCGGCGAGCGTTGAAGTTCTTCTTGATGTTGGGCAGCAGGTTCTGACTCTCACCCTCAGCGTTGATGAAGCCAGCAACGAATGGATGCTGGAGAGCTTCATGAGCAGTAATGCGCTTCGTGGAGTCAATAGTCAAGCACCGTTGAATAAAATCCTTAGCATGGCTGGAAACGCCACGCCAGTATTCGATGGGAGTAAAGCTGTAGTCTGCGTTGAGGATGGCCTGCATCTCTTCAAAGTCAGAGTCGCGATCGAAAGGGGTATAACCGCAAAGTAAAAAGTAAGTAATGACACCGAGAGCCCAGAGATCTACAGGCTTGCCGTGACCAGTCTTCTTGAAGATCTCGGGGGCCATATATCCAGGGGTACCGCAGGTTGTCGTCAGAACGTGGAACTGTTCCTCATCCATAATTCGTGAAAGGCCAAAATCCGCAATGAGCAAGTCTGCATTATCCTCGGGCGTTCGGAAAAGTAGGTTCTCGGGCTTCAAGTCGCGATGAACAATGCCATGGTCATGTAGGTAAGCGACAGCTGACAGTGTAGCGCGAACCAAGTCAGCGGCATCTGACTCGAAGTAGGAGCCTTTTCGGCAAATTCGGTCGAAAAGCTCACCACCTAGAGCAAGATCGGTAACGAGGTAAAGGTTGTTCATGGTCTCGAAGTAGTCGACAAGGGTGAGGATATTCTGATGGCCCATGGAGACCTTTTTAAGAACAGCGATTTCGTTGCGAACCTGCCATTGCGCATTCGATGTTAGAAAACAATTACACGCCAAAAGATTATGCACGACGCTTCTGAGCATCATGTGGTGATGCGCACCATGTGTTCGCGACCAGCCATAAGCCGCTTATTGATGACCTTGGCAGCATAGTAACGGCCAGTGTCGATGTGGACGCATTCTTTGACGACAGAATAGGAGCCAGCTCCCAACGTCTTGCCAACCTTGTACCTACAAGGCTGAACTTGAGGCTGTTGACGGGCTGCGGAATCCATTTTGAGATTGTGATGTCGAAGTCGGGAAGGAAGTGAGGGAGGGAGGAGGATGATAAGAAGAAGATCGCGGTGCCCCGCAGAGAGTTGAGAGACGAGGTGGGAGGTGCGACTGCTATTCTATTGCGACAAGGGTGGTAATGCGCTCTTGGAGCAGGTTGAACTTTTGTCGATAGTATGGAGAGGGAACGGAGATTATCGACAGTTGAATCGGTTGAAGGAAGGAAGAGAATACCAGCAGTTAGTAGCGGTGCTGCTGGAGCTGAATTAGGGTGAACCGAACTGAAGTGAAGGGTCGGGTTGGGAGTTTGGGTCGGTCAGTTCGTGCGTGGGACCCGACTAGACAGAAGGTGGGGTTGAGTCAGGCCCAGCCCAGCTGAAATACGGATAAGATAAGGCGTTTTTAGTCTGGACCCTTTTGTTTCTATACCTGTTCTCAGAGGGAGAAAGAACTGAGATTTTATTAAAAGTTACCTAGCCTTGAGGCCTCCTGGCTGTTAGCAGATGAGGATTTAATCTGGTCAATTGATATTCAGTGTCTTGACTTCTGATTGATGCGCTCACTGCATTGCCATTCATTCTCTCAAAGGTAAAGGTACAATTAGTTAGTGAACGATGACAACATTGCTTACCTCATGGTGCAGCATAGCAATGACGATCGACACTTGGCCTTCAGGCGAATCATGTGAAGTTCGATATCTTTTTTCTTATGGAAAATTCATTCGCTGCATCAGTGATACATGTTTACGCTTATCTAGATGTTCTTGTACCTTTACTGGCATCTAAGGTAACAATAGCGCCGTACCTTAGCCCTCTTGTCAGATCAGCCACAAACCTTCAATATGCAGGCACCTACTGTACCTGGGAGAAAGCGTAATTTCTATTTTTGGGTGTGGTTAGATATTTGAAATTGCTTTACTTTGCTGATATTCGAACCTTCATGGCCATTGGACGACGAGTGTCAACCATGAATCATGTATCGACTTTTGTGAGATATCCTCACGATGGTTTCTAGACGGAGATGAGGTGAGCACTAGACATGACGTATTCGCTTTGACAATGGCGTTATCTCAGGGTAATGTTCTTCATCATTTACTAGAGTCGATAAAATATAATAGTTTAGTCTGATGGACCTTTGCGTGATTGCTTCTTTGCGCTGGTAAACTTCTTTTGCTTTATTCTTGTATCGTGGAATCTTTTGCCACTATCTTACTGTTAGCAACAAGTAGTACAAACAAACAGAGAATGGCAGTAACTTACATCTCTTCATGTTTCTTTTTCTTCTCTATACTTGTCTCAGCAGGTGTGGCCTCTTTGTAAATGCGCGTAACTTCCTCAGTCAACTTCCTCCTGTTGTCTTCTGCATTTGCATCTCGGGACCGCGAATCCTGAGCTTGAAAGGTAAGAGAGTCATTGGTTGCTGTGTAGTACTTGGATTTGCGGATACTGGGATGTAATGATTTGGGGAGTACTGAGAGCAATTGTCCTATTGGATATGCTGTGATTGCCTTGGTTTCAGTCCTTTTGTGTGTAAGTGTGTGTTGGAAGCCACTTTTTCGAAGATTGGATCATCGTACTTATTGACATGCTGACCCCCTGGTCCACTGGAACGGGCATATGTAGTGTTGCCTTTCGGCAGTTGAGATGCATCGAATGACTCGTACCATGAGCGAGCCTCATTGAGAGCATCTTTGTCGAAGTCGGCATCGAAAGCCTGGTATCTTTTGAACCTCGGCGCAAAGGGAGTAGCTGTCACTTGTGACGGCATCCTTTTCAGGCTAATGAGCCTTGTAAGGACCTGGCGTTGAAACATTGCGTGCTCACAAAAGGGAAGTCTATAAGTGGATTTGTACGAATGAGACAGAAACGAATGGAAATCCCTTGTTTCTTTCTATGTCTCCCGTCGATTAGAAATAGATGTCTCATATATCAATTGAGGTTGGGTCGGGTCGGGTCCCTTAAAATCTTGGCTTCGATCTGATGCCTGCCTGTGGCTGAGATGCTGATCCTGAAGCAGCAGCAAACCAAACTGCTTCTTTGACCGCCTTGCCTCTCCTGTACTAGCCTTCCTTTAGCTGCGGTTGACGCCTGCGCCCGATCAGCCTCAATTCGAACCCCCAGGCGGGCTGCAAAATAACCCGCACATAAGGAAGGCCTGACAGAAAGACTAGCCTAAGCCCTTGACTTAAGTCGCCTA
Source organism: Fusarium cf. aywerte (assembly GCA_011034095.1). NCBI lineage: Eukaryota > Fungi > Ascomycota > Sordariomycetes > Hypocreales > Nectriaceae > Fusarium > Fusarium cf. aywerte. Next base: position 155,294 of record WETZ01000026.1, on the reverse strand, counting down.
AAGCTATCCTAAGCTCTTTTGTCATCCCTTATGCTTTAGAATAGTTGTGCGGGTTATTTCCTGAACCGCCTGACCCCGAAACCCAGCCCAGCCCAGCCTTTCACCCTAAACTACCTTACCTTACCTTACCTTACCTACCTGCCTATTTACTACCTTTACACTCATCTTTTCCGGTCTGCAATCTAAACTTTCCCTCGTCCACTTCAAATTCCACGCCGCCTCGTAGTTTTGGTGTCGCGACAAGCTCTTCCGTACCAAACATCATTTCGACTCTGCTCTCACGTGCCTCCGCTCGCGCCCCATTCTTCTGGAGAACTCAACCTCGTTTGCTGCGATAAGCCAAGCTCAGACGTCGCAAAAGCCTCTGCCACCTGGCTCCCCTGTCGAGCTTCTACGTTTCTTATCGACATCTTGTAACCGTGCCAGCTCCAGTGGCTCGTTATCTTTGCGCGTCATTGGGCCTACAACTACAGCTTGTCCGGCTCAAGGCCATTCCCTTGTCGCTTTGACCGCCACTCAATCCACTCGTCACACTTCCAGTCTCTGTCTTGCGCCAGGCCGTCGCCTGGCAGCAGTTTCTCACTAACGAAAGATTTGAACCCATCGATTTTCAGTTCCACCATCGCCTGTGTCTCGCATCGTCTGTGCGACAGGCGGCACCTGAGAGGGTCACCTCATCCTGCTACCCACCAAATTTCCACCCCTCCAGCCTAATTAAATGACAGAACCCGAGGCAGAACTCCAGGCCACTGCCAACCTTTCCCCTGTCTCCCCATCGCCTGTTCACTCAGCTACATCTTTGGCGGTTCCCGTGCTTCAGGAAACGGTGGACACCATCGACGCCATGGTTGCTGCCGCTTCTGCCGCCGCCGACGCTGCCAACGGTTCGGTCAACAATGGTCCTAATCTTGAGCCTATCTTGGGGGCCGGTGATGACAATATCGTAGATGACGACAGCCTCAACGACCCTTATGGTGAGGATGACGCAGATACCGTTGCCCAGCAAGTGCCGCAGCCACAGGTCGAGCAAGAGCTTCCCGACAGCAATGACGATTACGCAAAGACGTTTGATTCGCCAATTGGACCGGAAGAGGGTGAAGACGGAGACGTTCAACCTCAAGATGTATCATCGCTACCTCGGGAATCCAACAATATTTCTCTTCCGTCCGATCATTTGACAAGTCACCCATCGCAAGTCTCACATGCCGTTCATGATACGTCCTTGCCGGCCCAGCCAAGCCAATCTGCTGCATCAGCTGCTTCCAATGCTTCTCCAGAAGCCCAAGCCTTCGGCGCTGCGACTGCTGCCACTTCGCAGCCTTCCACCCTGCCAACGCCATCTTCAACTACAGCCAAGCTGAATGGCAGCAGCGCTACCGGATCTGCCAATGCCTCGACTGATATTCAACAGCTGGTCGCTGATCTCATTGCGCCAGCTGACCCCAACCGTATCACAGAATCGTCTGCCCCATCCGCCACAGGTGAACAGTCCAACGAATATAGCACTTCGTCTTCAAACTTTCCGTCTTCGGCCTCCCTTCCACCGAGGCCTCCGCTGTCTCAAGCAGCGCCTCAGACATATGCCTCTCAGCACCATCCAGGGGGCATTAATGCCAGTATTCCCCCCAGTCTTGTCGCGCCACCGACGCCTGGGCAGCCATCCACTTATGTGGTCGCCGGTGCGCCTGCTGCGGTTCCTGATGCCTTGGGTGAATATCCGATCCCTCCTGGCTCTGGTCTCCAGGCGCCTGTCGCCATCACTTCCATGAATGCTCCTCCATATCCGCCTCAGTCCATCCCTTACAATGCTGATCAAGCTCAAGATGCCGAATACCAGCGCCAGTGGGATCAGTTCTTGGCTGATGAGCGCCAGTATATGTCGGAGGCCAAGTGGGACCGTTTTCCTGAAGGCTCACGCATCTTTATTGGTACACGATCCGCGTCTGGTGCGTCCAAAAACGGCGCTCACATATTCTCTGCAGGCAACCTCTCGAGCGATAAGGTGTCGAAGCGTGATGTTTTTGATCTATTCCACCGGTTCGGAAGGCTTGCTCAGATTTCATTGAAATCAGCATATGGGTTTGTCCAATACCACTCCGTAGAAGAAGGTCAGCGTGCGATGGAAAACCTCCAAGGAATCGAAATCAAGGGACGCAGAATTCGTAAGTCAGCTCTTTTAAGTGTTTATGTCCCGTGCTTCTAACCCATATCTAGATCTTGAAGTTTCGCGTGTCCAGGACAAATCGAAGAAAGAGAGAGGCCGCAGCCCAGACAAAACTAAGGGTCGCGACAATGGACGTCGGAACGATAGACATGGCCACCAAACTCGAGATGACTACCGATCGAGTCGCGATCACTCTCCCCATCGCAACGACTATGGGAGGGACGGATCGTATGGTCGTGATCGCGGTTATTACGACGGTAGTCATGGGCGTGGACGATCACGTTCCCCGGGATATGGCGGCCGTAACGACAATGACAACTATCGTCGAAGGAGTCCAAGTCCATTTGGTAGATCTCGACATGGAAGTGAACCTGAGCTTCCGGGAAGGAGATATGGTGCCGATGTCCCCGATGTTCAGATCATTCTTCAGCAAGACATCAATCGTGAATTTGTCAACTGGGTGAAACAAGCTTTCACATCGAGGGGCTTGCGGTGCGAGGTCATGTTTCTGTCCACTAAGCTTCCCAAGGATGCCGTTGTTCAGCAACAAGCAGCAGAAGGTGTTCATGCGGTTGTCGATCTCGACTTTCGCGCGCAGAGTCTGGGCAAGATCCCGGTCCAGGCATTTGATCGCTCTGCCGGTTCTAACAACATTCGCTACAATCAGTACGCCGATCTGGATCCTCCTACCGCAGCCGAAGTCATTCTTCGAGCGAAGGCATCGGGAGGGCCGCCTAGCTACGGTCAACAGTATGGTGCCAGTGGTTATGGTGTTCCTCCTCCATATGGTGGTCAGCCCGCTTATCATCCACCTGCAACGAGCTATATCGCCCCTCCTCCACCAGGACAATACGGGCAACCTCTACCTGTCTCAGTCAACGTCGCTGATATCGCAAATTTGATGGGCCAACTTGACCCCGCGTCGTTGCAACAATTGCTTGCAAAGGTCCCAGGCGGTGCTCAAAACACTCCCCACCCACAAACCAGCCCGTCGGCCGCAGCCGCTGGAGCATCTCAAGTTGATATCCAAGCATTGCTCGCAAACCTGAGAACAGATCCTGCAGCTCAACAAACCCAGCCCCCGCCCCCTCCAGGCGCATACAACGCATACGGCGCTCCTTATGGGTCACAGCTTTCGTCTAATGGCGGATCGCCCAACGGGGACTCAGCAGCTCAAGTCCAGAACATCATGGCACATCTGGCTAGGTACCGGCAGTGAGCCCAAACAACAAGCCATACGACCAAGATGGGGCGATCGTGTTCGCAGTTGACAACTCCTATTTTCCTTATGATACCACCTCGGGGCAGTCTCTTCTAGACGTTGGAAGTCCCCTTGTTTGTTTTTTTTGTTTTGTTGTCATTTTACACATTAGAACTTGTGACGTACCAACAGCACCCCCATCCGGGGTTAGATTACGGAGTGCGGTGCGTTTCTAGCTATGGGTTGGAAGATGGGTGAGGCGTTGATGGACGAGAATCGCGAGGAAATACCACGGTTTATCAGACGGAAGGGCATTATGCGAAGGCATAGATCTTGGTAGTATAGTCTACGATTACGCTGGTGTTGTATTGGCTTGCATGTGATATTAAACTGGTTGCGGATGAGGTATGACTGGTGGATTAACTCAAGATACCCGACCTTGCTTTTAGATACATCTTATAGTGCCCTCATTAGTCGAAGGGTTCATTTTTTGTTTGCGTTTGTGCCATGTGTAATGCTCCACAGAGCATATATAAACTCTCCCTTAACCGAGTAGCGACACCATGGCTTATATAGCACAATACAGTTTGGTGTCGTGTTCACGACTGCTAATCATCGACAGTAGCTATGTAAACAACACAAAAACAAAGCATCAGCTGCCATTAGTGTCTTGTTGCGTGGTCTTTTTGAGCTAAATCGTCGTAAATCACAGTAGGTGCTCAAGTCACCCTGTCTCCCTATCGGAAGCTGATATACTCTTAACAGATCTATCTTAGGATCGAAAACAGAAAGCACAATACCAACAGCATCACCATCTTATTAGTTTACCATCCAAAACTTTCGTTATGCCACCACACATTCCGACCCTTCATCACCCATGGCGTAACGCTCTTGCGCAGCTCTCTAGCCATTTCGGTAGGTCCACATACCAGGATAGCAACATTATCCTGCAGGCCCTTTCTGAATGTATCATCTACAATCCTTTGCAAGTCAGGTCTTCTGTTATTTCGGACAGAGGGGCGAGTTGTTTGTTGAGACATGTCGTTCAGCTCAACTCCAGCAGCATTGTCGCTATCATCAGCAACACCCATATCTCCTGTAAGGAATAGCTGCACTTGGTCGTCATCGAGAATGGACTTGCCATTAAGTGTTGAAGAAGCCCATGTAGCATCGCCTGCACTGCGGATGGCCCAGATGAGCTCAACATGTTGAATGGAGTTTTCCGCGTTGATGGCGTGGTAAATCGGTATGGCAAAGCTCGCTCCTACACCTCCAGCCACAATGAGCACACGATTGATGCCTGATGTGATGAGATCATTGAACGTCTTTCCTATCGTACCATACGGGCCTTCAATGTTGAGCTGAATCTTTTCAGTCGATGCTCTATTCTCGGTAGTAGAAGAGAGATGATGCAGACGATTTGTCATGGGACCAGTCCTCGTACGTGCGACAAAGGTCAACTCGCCCGTCTCTTGGTTGGTAGAGGCCACTGTAAAGGGGTTATACAGGAACTCAAAGACGAGGTATGGCGCAGAGAACTGGCCAATGCCTGGACGGGAGGCTGGAGGAACATTGAGGTAGATGTGCGAACCAGGGCGAGCGGCGTATTTCACAATCTTATGCGCGGGCAGAGTGGCAGATACTTTGACGAGGCTTGTGCCGGGTATCGCTTCGACGACCGCAGGAGCTGTGATGGTGATGATCTTTCGCACGGCAAGGTCCAGGACGAAGACGCCGATGGCTTCGCCGATGTAGAACCTCGAAGATGGCGCGTGGTAATAGATCAGAGGTGGGATGGCGAAAGCTCCAAGGAGATGAACAATGAAGAACAAACGATATGACTGCTGTCGAATACGAGCCATGGCTGTGCCGTTAAGAGCATGCATGACGATAAAGCCCGCGACGCCTGCGAATACAATAGGGGCGAAGAAGCGCTTCATCCATATCTCTGACTCGATGAAAAAGACATTATACAAAATGGCGTGAAGAGTCAGGAGAAAGTAGATGATGCGGCCCAGTACGCGATGGTAGCGGTTTAGTTCCTCGTGAGATGAGCGGAGGATAAAGGCATACGGGTTGAGAGCTTTGAGGGCGAGGAGATACTGGATTGGCATCTGAGATGTTGCAACAATGCCAAGTCGCTTTGTGAGATGAAGATAGTCTATCCTGTCAGTATATCCTCGGCCAATTTAACGGTGAGAACAACATACCTTTCCCTATACCATGAACGCTCAACACCAATAACCAAGCAGTCCACGCAATGCCCGCAACCCATTCATCGCGCTGCCCCCAATGACTCCCAAATAGCCAAACATCCTCACTAAGCCACCACTTCACCATAGGTCCTTTTTCCATAACTCTGGAGATCCATCTTTGTCGATTCGCCTTAACACCAGGCGACCCAGGAACTTGCTGATATCCACTGTTACGGCTCCGTCGGACGCGGTTGATAAGGTGAAATAGAGCAAACAATAGTGCTGGGGCGAACGCGGAAAGATGAGCTATGTAAGCGTAGCGGTCGAGGCTCAGGCGACGCTGGTGCTTCTCCTCTTGGGTTAGAGTGAGGAACTCCCATGGCCAGCCCATGTTGGCTTGCGTGTCTGTTTACTGAAACTGTAGGAGGAACTGCGAAGACGGATTATAGCGAGACGATATTACAAAAGACCAGTGGTTCAAGTATATTTTCTGTTGCAGCGATGTTGAATCAGTAAAACACGCTCAAAAAGACACGACTTGTAAATCATAACTCAACCTACCTCTCATTTCTAGGGAAGACAACATGCAAATTGCATGAAGTTTATTGGTCAGCCCCGGCTGAGCAGATAGATATCTTACCCTGTACCAACAGATAATCGGATATCGATCGAAGAGATGTACACATGATAGCAACGAAAGACATAATTAGTATAAAACATAATCTGTACATTACACACTAGTGTTTCATGTACTCGTGGTATCTTTGTTTTGGTATTCATGTCTAAGTAACCTGGCTAAACATCCACCATGCATATTCACGATATCCCATCTTCATCACGTATGACGAGTTTAGACTATAGAGGAAACCCGAGAGAACCGTCATAACACCAGAGCTCCACTACCTATACTATCCATCAATATCTTTGTCTATTATAAACGTCGCTGACAACACTACGCTTTGGTCAGCTTCTTATTCCCCATCGGACCTAACTCGAATCAAATCATACATCATGAAGTAACCATTGCAATCCTATATCGAATTGCGCGAATACTACTCTGGTATGAAAGTGGAACCTCAGCTCTTCGCATCGTCATGGTCAGGCTCAAACTTGGTCTCGCCAAGCAGGGGGCCGGGTTGCGACGTCATGGCAGTTTGTGTAGCAGGCTGAGGCTGGCTCTGCACTGTTGGGCCAGTCGGTCGGCTTGGAGGCTGCGAAGGCTTCTGCGCAGTCGGGTTGCTTGTCGCAGCATGAAGTCTTTGATCCAGCGCCCTGAGAGCGATTGCTCTCCTTCTCTCAGCCTCGGCGCGAGCGCCTCCAGGAGCATTACGTTGGATTCGGGTGTCGTTTCGAGAAGCGTCTGCCTGCGCGAACGGTGTGCACAATCGCATGGCCACCAATACCAGGAAGATCTGATCAGCGACAGCCGCAACAAATGGCTTCACGGGGCCAGGGAAGAACTCGGCGAAGGCGAAAGTTTCACTCGCATCACCACGGAGGGACGCTTCCTGGGCGGAATCAAGGTCGGGGAAAACCGTCTTGTAGAATCGGAGGTAGGTCCAGCTGGTAAGGAACCCAAAGATCGCGAGCCACAAGGCGGCCCTGTTGAGGATAGGAGTGAGAGACAAAAGGAAGACAACACCGATGTACAGAAGTGGGAATCGAGGGACTCGGAGAGATATGACACCACGGAAGAGTGTCACGGTGTGTGCTGGGACGAGTTGACTGAAAGCGACGAGGAAAGCGATCTGTACGGGAATGGTTCCTGCAATGACGGTCAAACTATATCTCCATGTTAGTTTATCCCATCGCGGTATATATTCAACGAGGCATTACGTACGTCCAGCTTTCGTTGCGCGACAGTGTAAAGCAGAGCACCATAACACAGAGTGTCAGGAAGTTTGGAACCAGCGACACGATAGCTAGGAACTTTGCCAACTCAGCCGACGACCACGCTCTTTCAAGATAACGTCCTCCATGGTATAGCGTAACAGCGGCGATACCGAGGGTAAACACATTGCTTTCGACGAATGTTGAAGTTATAAACGTCCAGGGATAGATGATGGACAACTGAGGGACCAGCGTCAAGTAGGGGATGACGATATTGGCGTTGGCTGTCCATTGACGATATCGGATCGCAGCGCTGAGGATGGATTGTCCGAGAAGCGCAATAAGAAGGATACGCGTAACTGGCGGAATATTTATTCGAGGCGGCATCGTGACGTGTTTATTAGGGTTTCAGGGTCCAAGATCGGTTCGTATTCCGACCTCGTTGAGGTTATCCGAAGATCAGAAGCGCTGGGCTTTTTGGCGCGGGATAATAGGGAACTCGACTCGTGATACGTTAATTTCCGGCAAATGCAATAATTCCCTTTCTTGGCTGCGACTATTGTCGTATTCGCAAGCCTTTGTTGTAGACACTGGCACTTAAAATCTGTCCTTCTCTTTATTTGCCCTTCGAAACCCTGAGATTGGTTTAAGCTGTCCTTCCCTGCCAGCCTCATCATAAGGTAGGTACCTAGTATAGTTCAGCCTCTTGTGGCGCGTGACTCGACGGGTAGCCTAAGGCCGCCATAGCTGTGAGAAACATTCATTGCTAGGAGGTACATAGCTACATACAGTAGGGTCGGTATTTTGGACCCCTGCTCAATAGGCGCCTGATCAGTCAATTTTGATGTGACCTCTACACCCTCTTCTATACTGCATACTTGAGCTGTATTCCAGGGGCTTCACAATTCGGCTGATGGAATGATGCGAATCCACGAGAAGGGCTTCTCGTTTATAGTATATTGGTAAGACACCGGCATAAGCTTAGGTGCCCTATCGCTCTAAGAAGTGAAACACCTTGAGTCTTCGCAGGATCACAGGAACTCAAACTTTAACCATGGCTTTATCGCTCCGAGGTGGGCACTAGCGGATCATGGCTGCGACTCCGAGTGGTTTCCGTCATGGGTTGCTTACCGGCTCAACAAGGGCATCCCTAATCAACAAAGGCAGCCAATGCTGGCGAGCTTACTGTCCTGCTCGTTGAGCTCGCCTGCTTATTCTCGAAAGATACCACTTGACCCATGAATGGACTAGGCCGGTGAGGAGACAAATTTGTTTCATATTTGGCTCTTGAAGGCACGAATGTCTTGAAGTAGCCGCATCACGTTTGTCTCCACATTCAGATCTTGAAACCTTGTGATTAACTTTGAAGATCTCAAAGCGCGTCGATTCATTTTTAGAAGCATATTTCCAGACACGAGAAACAAGCGTGTTAGCGAGAGGTCGATTGCTCCCGATATTGCGTTCTTTGTCAACATTGAATCGCGGAATGGAGATATCAAACCCGGTCAAGGCTCGGGGGCTTCGGCAAAGACAAGATGACGGATGTCTTTGAGGTGACCAGTGTCTGAACTACCTCTGATTGGCCAAGAGCGCTAAGATTGTCGATGTGTTGTTCCCCTGTGCCTCTCAATGGAGTCAGTGGGGCTGACTTTGGAATGTCGTGCAAGGGCATAGCAAAGACAGCCACATCTTTGATCAAGCCATGGCTAGATTTTGCCGAGTTTGAAAGTTGACAACAGAAACATTTGAGTCTTGGCATCGCTTACAGAGTTGAGTCGGGTTGACGCTGCATGATTAGGGATCAAGAAGTCTACATTGATGATGTGCGCGAGACTTTGATATTTGCAATAGAGCGACGCCTCAGGTTGCGTCGGTGGAGGGTCCAAGTACCGAACGGGAGATGCACAATGTTAAGGAGAACCTCGGGAATGTCACGGGAGGCTTTGACAATAGCAATCACGTGACGATGCTGTCATGATGGGAATGACAGCGAGGATTGATGTTTCATGGTCAGGTAATCTCATTTATGGCTCGACCGCAGAAAACAGCGAGCAAGTTCCTCTTTACTGCACTGTCATCACAACCGACTGTTGGAATCATCACAAAGTCCGTGCTTTGTTGACGCAAAGAAGAGGGAAGGGAAAAGCACGGGACCCTGTCGAAACCAAAACGTGCGGGTACCCGCCAAGTTCGGAGGTTTGTCGTGGGCTGCGTGGGTGGGAAGCAAGACGTGCATCAGAGCGCGTTTTTGACGCAGGGTGTTGGGGGGCGTTGTGTGCTGTATCTCATCAGGTATCACAACTTTGTATCGTGGAGTAACGGTTGTGATGTTCCTCAAGTCGCGTCGTCTTGGTGAAAGTTGAAACCACGATGCTGGAACTAAATCTGTTCTTTAAAATGACTGCTAAAAGCTCGGGTAGTTCAAGATTCGGACAGCCGCTGGCCCCGGCTGTGTGTGGGCTGGTCTCCTTGGCGGCCCCTTTGAACGAGCTAAAGTATTGCCACGTAATGGGACGAGATTTCAGGCAGGCTACGAGCACCTTGACGATGAACTGAACGGGACAGTGCCTACAGTCGACGCTTTGCAGCTTTTGCTCTTCTGTGCGCAACCGCTGGCGAGAGCATTTGTCGTTGTTACACGAGATGTTGCGTTGCAAAGGGTTTGAAGCCCGCACAGCTTATCAGTGCTGTATGGAGATGACGCTGGTAACCCAGCAAGTAAGCAATGAAACCAACGAATCGTGAAAGAACCCTGTCATATCCTGCTTGTGCTTCGTGCCTTGTAGCTTGTAATGTAGGCCGCCCTGCTGTCATTTGCAACATCCATGTGCAGTGCGTTTATCTTTCTCTGCCAACTTGCCTGGCGGCTATCGGTGAGTGCAGTAGTTGTGCATGTCATGTCACGCAGAGACTGATTTTGGATGCTCAGACTGGCGACTGGACTGGATGACACTGGGTGTGGCATCCTTGTCTTTGGTGGCATCTGTCCGTCCGGAGCTGTGGGAGCCAGAGCAGGCAAGCATGCCGGGGCGGTGCTTTTGGTGGGCCTTTCCTTTCGATTGTGGGCTGGCTTGTCTTTGAACCACCCATCGCCTCCCCAGACTGAAGATTGAGTTGTCTTGACGGTAGTGGCTGACGTAGAGAACAGTAGAATAGGTAACGAGGGAGGCTGTCACTGAAGTTTGCAATGGATGTCCTTCACCAGCAATGATTGAGCTGCCTCCTTCAAGTCGAGGGCAGCGCAAATTCTCTCAAGGCCAAATTGGACTCGGTTCCCTGGGCCATTGTGACATTACGACCCCGAATTGAAGTGAGGGTAGCAGGGGTGGAAGAAAGGTAAAAGCGTAAAGGGATGGGCGGGGGACGGAAAGGAAACCCAACACATGTTAAAGTACCAGTACTTGATCGAGGTGGACAGGCTTGAGTACGACCCCTGTCGTAGCCGATCTGCACCCGTCTCAGATTTTTGGGAGGAAAGACGAATGCATCAGCCCGAGCCCTGGAGGGAAGCATGGCATGGCATTTGACGCGGACTAGTCGTGACTAAGGCAGCTAGTCTCTTGTGATTGGTCATCAATTCAAGAAAGCCTCATGCACAAACTGGGGGGGAAAGATTGACGGAACACCATCACATTCACAGCGGCAGGGGCGTAATCTAACGATGACGAGCGGTAACATTTCTTCCATTTTTCTGCCGAGAGGACAGCGAACAGAACAAACAAAGAAGAACGAATGAAGAGGGGAAAAAAAAGAAGAAGCCACTATTTTCCGTCATCATCGATTCCCTGTCTCCCTGACCGTCACTCGATCGATAAACCCCTCTTCATCTGGAATCATAATCACCATCTCCAACAAGGGACATGATCTTCAAAACCTTGTCATTATCGAAGGACGCCTGCGTTGAAGAAGACAAACTTAGCTTAACAAGCGTCAAGGAATGACCGATGACCAGCCCACCCAACCCACGCCCAGGTCAGGCAAATCTACCGTTGATTTCAAGGTGGCACTGCACTACGCTACATCAACTAGGTAGGGTGAGCTGGTGCTGTTTATCTCGAAAGTCCTAATATTGGAGGTTGCATTCGCCCATTCATCGTTCAACATCCACCCTGCATGGCCCAAACGGGTTCAAGGAACTTCAAAGCTCACAGCAAACCCCTGCTTGTCCGCAGGTCCACGACGAATCGATTGGTGGCCATTCTACCAATTTTAAGGTACTGGTACATGACCAAGGACGCACCCGCTGTGTTAGACAATGACCATTGACCACCTTGGAAAAAGAGAAGACTATCGCTGATGGAAGGTCCATTTCTGTCTGTTTTTCCATCCTTCGAGGCTTCGACCTGGCGTTCGCTAGTGCCATTTCCATGTCAAGCCCGCCGTTCAGTGGGTTAGCTCCCTTTCCCCCCCAATGCGTGCGTCAAAAGGGCATGTACCTTTTGGTGTTTTGTGCCTTGCCGATTCTCGCCCTGTAGTCTGATTAGAAAGAGAGCATTGGGTTTTCGCATCTGACGACTTCTTTTTTCTCCGTTGACTATGTCATCAATCTTGGTTCGTAGAGATAAACTCTCCTGATTTATTCGTGAGTTGAACGAACCTACGAAGGAACGGTCATGTACCGTACCGTACCGTACCTTCAAACCCCCCAGTCAGCCCCGTGCCTAGCTCCCCGTAAAGGACCCGTAGCTCGTGCGCGAGCAATGTCGCTTTATTCTTGGCGTTTTAAGGGTACCTCGACAAGGTACCCTTCCATCCAATCCACCCATCTCATCCTTGCATCACCCCAACTAATTCGAGCTAGTAGAAACGGGGAGAACCACAAGCAGAACAACCTGATCCTGTGCTAGGCTGGCTAGCCTAACTAAAACCTGGTGCCTGTACCTTAGACAGTGCAGTGCCGTAAAGTACCTAGAAGCCAGCGAGAGAGAGAGCATTGATTGAATCTCGGGCTGCAGTGGGCTGGGCTAGGACGGGAGTGACCTACCTTACCTTACAGGGGCGGCACCTCAGACGTACAACAGAGGAGAGATCCAATCCAATGGGCGATGCGAGGTAGGTACGTACCCACTTCACCACCGCCCCGACTGGAACCTTGAATTTCATCTGTCTTTTGCATCTTCACTCACCTTTCCCGGCTCAAACCCCCATAAACAACATCGAATAATCCGCTTGCGCCTTGAAACTAGGTTGGCTTTCGAGAGCCTGCTGACCTGTGCTACAATTTACGCTTTATATACTTTCCTGCGACCCTTCAGCGACTCTGCGCCTTCTGCGGCGCTCTCCGAACCATGGTCGCTAAGGAATTCCTCGACTCGGACAGAGTCAACTTTCTTGTTTGGAGGTTCGTCACTACCGTACTCCACGTCCCTGGCTCCCAACCGCCGCGCCAGTTTCTGCTCTACCGCGATTTTTGAACTCACTGGACTTTGCGCTGACTATGCATCTCGCCTCGCCTGCAGATTTCTTCTTGAAGGCAGTATGTAGCACTTCTGCGCGATCACAGCGCCACAGCAAATCTAACCTCACTTCGCAGATTACCGAGAGACTGCCGCCAAGTTTCAAAAAGAATGGCACGTCAAACAGCCTCATAGGGAATTTGCCTTTGCGCGTCACGTTAAGAGCCACGCATTGGTTTCGGTCATTAACCGCGGCCTTCTTTACCACGCGCTCGAACGTGAGCATGCACGTAAACTGGTAAGTAACCTTTGAAATTATTATCGTCGACGAGAGTTTCGCCTCTGCGCCTGTCCCCCACCCATCGAATCAAGGTGAGGTGGGCTGTACCTTTTGATAAGGCCAAACTTCCAAAACGGTCAGAGGCTGACAGAATTCGCTACGTACAGTTGCCTCAGGATGCATCAGCGGAAGCAGCCGAAGCGCTGCATTTCGGTATTTTTGGACCATTAGACGCGCATCCCCAGGGCAGAATGGAAGAGGAAGAGGAGGAGGACGCTGAAGGAGAGGAGATTATTGAAGAGGAGGTATCAAGGAAACGGCCCCAACAACTATCGAATGGATCGCCAGCAAAGCGGCAGCGATTAAGCAATGGTTTGGAAAATGGCGCCGATGCACCGGCTACAGTATCGGTACCGGCATCAGCTCCAATGACTATATCAGCAACAGCCACAGGAACAGCAGCCGCGACAACATCAGCACCGGCTCCTGTGACGACACCTATGGAAATCGACAACCAGCCTGACAACCACGCATATCCGTCGCCTCTTGAGGGCGAGCAGGCACCAGAGCCAATGGTGCGAACTGACGGACCTGAACAGGGTACACAAGTTGATAAGGTCGAGGAGCTGGCTCCGGAGACGACATTTATTCGCTTGGTAGACGATCAAGGTGAGGGTCAAGGTCGGGGAACTACGCCATCACCATCTTCACCTTCTGGACCCGACAACGCTCCCATCCTTTTGCAGTGCGAGTGGAACCCAAGAGACCCGTCCATTCTCGCGGCTGCTGGCACGGATGCGCTAGCCCGTGTTTGGACTGTCGCGCGTGCGGGCCCCGTTGAACCGGGCCAAGATCACGTGTCACCCCAAGGCCATTCCCTGCTCGACCGTGACGTGCCTCGCGATACAACAGTTACAGCCCTGTCGTGGACCGCAGATGGTGCTGCTATCGCCGTGGCCACTGATTCGAGAAACCAGGCTTCAATCAACGTGTGGTCGGCTGAAGGTGCACATCTACAGTCTATGGAAGTGTCGGAGCCACCCATCATCAAACTCTCATGGAACCCCAACAATACCGCTCTCCTCGCCATTTCTCCAGACAAAGGTGGTGCTCTCGTCACCGTTCACTACCCGCCCGCTGGGAACTCTTTGTCATATGTTCTTTCAGGCCATGACATCGCGGCTACCCCCCTCGATGCCGTCTGGACAGGCGATGCTGAGTTCTTGTTATGCGGCGGTGATCTTATGCTATGCCTTCAATGTACGGACACAACAATAGTTCAAGCCAGGAAATTCGAGACCAAAGAGGACGATAGCTTTACCCAAGTGCTCTTTGATGGAAGGTCAAGACTAGCCGCCACGTCCAGCGACAAGGGCACACTAGATGTGAGACACCTACTCTACTCAATTATTGAACAGAGATACTGACTGATTTAGCTTTGGGACGAAAGCGGACAGAGAAGGTCTATTTCCGCACACCAAGGAGCCATTACTACGATGCAGTGGCAACCCATTTCTGAAGCCCACCAAGGAGCAGACGACGAGCGACTGATTGCGACTGGAGGCGACGACTGCGCTATACTCATCTGGAATGCTCGAATGCCCGAGAGTAAGCCCAAGTGCTTTTTGACAATGGATTCCCCAATTATGAGGCTCGCCTTTACCCCAGACGGCGCTTTTATTGCAGGCGCGACATCGATGCAGGTCTTGATTTGGAAGGTCGGAAGTCACGCTGTACCTCGAGCAAGCTGGAGTAGGCCAGTGCACCCTGGGTGGCTCAGCCCTAAGGCCAACACAGACTCCGATGAGGAAGATGAGCACTGTTTATGCTGGGACGCCGATGGCCAGAAGCTGGCTTATGGCTCAAATAGTAGAGTGAGTCTTTGGCTATCACCGCACGGTTGTGGAACATATGCTAATATTTCAAAAAGCTTGCTATCATTAATTTCCGCAGATAATGAGGGGCCGAAACGGTTGAACGCACAACCCTTGTGTAAACTAAGAGGCTTGCAATGTATAATGGAGGATACGACACGGTGGCCTGCATGCAGCAGTGCTTTCCTAGGCGCAGCAGGGAAATGCAGTCATGCGGCTGCACAGCGAAATGGGATGCATGGAAGCCCTTAATATCTATTCCCGTTCGGACATGATTGATGCGACCAATCATTCAAAATTGCGACGTTCGCGACACCTGCTTCTTGTATATCACGACGACGAACGACGACCGGCTGGTTACGGAGTTGAACAACAGGCTGTTCGATTGGCACATATGCAACACAATCTGATCACCTCTCACATACGAAGTCTGCTGATGAAGGAACGCGCATAGAGGTTATAGGAGTACAAACGATACGGCTTTGGTGGCTTTACCTTTTTTTTCTTTGTCGTCTTGGATCCTGGGTTTCAAGGGAGGCGAGGTACACATCGGGAAGTTCTGGGGGTGCGATTGGGTTTGAGCGTTATGGGTGCGTGGGATGTACCATGTCCAATATCTCCCCATGCTACTATTGTTTTGACGAGAGGGTTCCTTTGCGACAACTGTACGATATATACCAGTCGGGATGATGAAATGGCGCAGAAAAATATGAGGGGAGTTTGCTTTGACATATAACGGAGTTCAGGTTGGTTCCAGCCAAGCCGACAATACCAGTATAGCAACAGCTTCAATACAAGATATCATATACGATGGCCAGCAACCTGATATAGGTCACATGGCGGTATTCAGCAGTAAGGGGGATGTTGAGTTTGTTTCATATGTCACACTGGCTTCGCCATTGGGGTTCACAATCATGGAATCGTAACATTCATAAACTACCTGTCTGTCACTAGGAACTTTATATCGTGAATCGACCAATAACGGCGCAGATTACCCCGCCGGATGTGATTTGCCTGGGTCCAGTCCCAAGATCAATCACATAAAATCGTGCTAGAGACATTCTGGGCAATTAAAAGAGAGTGAGATTGAGAGTACACTACAGCGGTAAACTGTTGTCATGGATGCGATTGGTCGAGCACGATCCGGCACCTCTTCCGAAACGATATCACTGGTGTGTAGAGAGACAGGAAGAGAAACATCATCCAATCATGGTCGTGCAACAAGCCAAGCATCAAGACAGTTCCCTATCTGAACCATCCAAGATCTCATGCAAGCTTGAGCGGAAGGATCTCCGATTCCCAGTTTCTATGCAGTCTAGATTGTTGAGGCTCAGCACACATGCAGAGAGGGAAAGAGAAAAGAAGGCCTAATCTGTAACTATCTGAAATAAGCAGTACATCGTAGATCTTGATTAGTGGTCATATCTGATAGATGTCCATGATTGGAGAATGATGGTTCGGTTAAGACATGGATACGCCATTTATTAGCTTCGCCTTGCGTGTCTCAGACTCAGCTATAGTTTTAGAGTGTATAGTGCGTTATCAATGTGTGAACAAGTCATTGTTTTGCCTCGTTGCTTATACTCTACTGTAGTGCTCACGTATGATACCCAATAAGAGGGTATCAACCTTGTCACATCTCACCTGATCCTTATCGAGAATATAACCCCAAGACATGACCAGGAGCCAGGTACTACATCTCACGGGCATCACCGAGTCAATGCCGTTGAATATCTTTGTCTTGGATGAGAGTAAGTAAGGGGAAAAAAGAAAAAAAAGCGGCCCCAGTATATCTCCATCCCCACAAAGTTTGCCGACTTTTC
Source organism: Fusarium cf. aywerte (assembly GCA_011034095.1). NCBI lineage: Eukaryota > Fungi > Ascomycota > Sordariomycetes > Hypocreales > Nectriaceae > Fusarium > Fusarium cf. aywerte. The sequence continues at coordinate 138,531 of WETZ01000026.1, read as the reverse complement.
TATTTCCCTTCGAGGCCATGTGCATTTGCATGTTACCTGCATTAGCTTTCTATCCTCTCTCTGTCTCTTGTTCTTCTCATCTAAGTTAAAGCCAAAAAAAAAAAAAAAAAAAAAAAAAAAAAAAAAAAAAAAAAAAAACATATTCCAAGTTTATGTAAGTGACAAAGATGGAACCAAAGCCAAATGGGCAACCCCCCGCTTTAAAGAGGGTGCGGCTGATGTTTTCAAGGTTCCTTACTGCCCTGCCCTGCCTGCCCGTATTAGATAGTTGATATCCCGCCTACCTCATTGAATCGAATTGACTGACTCGGGCGTCTATAATCTGTCACTTTCCTTACTTTGTTCTTATTACTTCTTATAGTAACACAGTCAAACCCAATCTTTAACTTTAATACCGCCCTCTCACTTTTACTTATATTATACGTCTAGCGTTCCGATCCTCGGCGACACATCTTTGTCTCTCTTACCATCATCTCTTAACTATCAACTCTCATCACAATACAAGCCATGGCTTCTTCAACGCCCAAAACACAACATTCTCACAGCCACCGCTCTTCAGAATGGACGAGCGAAATGCGCGATAAGCAAGCCCGTGGGAAGAACCCCTACAGCGAAGACAGCGACGCAAGCGATGCTGAACCTATGCGGCTCGGAGGGCGGTATGTATACACACTCTCACCTCTGAGCATCCAAACTGATAAAACACTATAGCCACATCACCGAATCACACATGGAGAGAGAAAGAAGAGGAGAAGCCATGTTTGTCCTAGACAATCCAGAAGCTCTCATGGCTCACGCGCAAGCCAGCGGCGACGTGAGTGTCGCTCATACCACGGAAATAAGAAAGTAAGCTAAGAAAGAACCCACTACAGAGCATCGCTGGTCAACGCCTCCGCTTCATGCGCCAACTATGCGGCTTCGACAACGACAAGTACGAGGACGCATCTCCCTCAACCTCAACACGGAGCACAAAACGCCGAGTAAGCGACCGGGTCAATCGATAGCGCAGTGTCCCCCATACCGTTGCACTGAGGCGGCTCCTCGGTGATGATGATGCGAATGAGTTAATTGCAGAGCACGGGGGTGATGATATTGTAGATCTGGAGCAAGCTGCCATTACATTCCTTGAAGTGTATGATTCGCCAACATGACCCAGCTGTATTCTTTAGATTTGTCTCACCAGATGATCAAGCTCAGGAAGGTAGCGAAGCTCAAAACTAAACTTATGATAACTGAATTACATCGCATTTATTTGATAGCGAAACCAGATTGAACCAATTTTCTTCGTACGATCACTGTCGGGATATTTTGGCGAGTTCAAGGTTGAATGAACATGGATATTTTGCTTCTTTCTAATGGTCGTTATAGCCGTACTAATATCTAAACAATAAACAATCAAGTGTGTAACTGTATATGCGTGTCTGTCTGTGTGCGTTTTGTCCATTGACTACACGTTCCAGGGTACTCATCCGAGTCCTCCACCTTGTATGTCCAAAATTCCGCTAAATCACAGCTCCAAAAACAATATGAAGTCGATGCAGATGTATTGACCACACCCATGCCCTCAACAAAAACCACTTAAGAAATCCGGTAGCCAAATCAATATGCCGAGGGAGAACGCCGCAAAATGCCGTATCAGAGTGGTAAGATCCATCTCTCTATACAAAAACAAAAGCAAGACTACGCGTATCTCATACTGCGAGTTCGCTGCTGCTGCCATCCATTGTTGTTACCGATGGGTGCATATTGGTATCCGCCTTGTGGGTGGACACCAGGTACTGGAGGAGGAGGAGGGTATCCTGGCCAGGCGCTCATAGCTGGCCGCTTCGCAGCCTTACGACGAGCCATACGTCGTCGAATGCAGCTCCAGCAACAGCAAGATACAGCCAGGAGGAGAAGTGCAGCAAGAACACATCCCACGGGTAGTGCGATGTTTTTGTTGCTCTTGAACCAATTCTCAATCTCTTTCCATGTCGAAGCACCTTCGCAGATTCCGTTCTCACATTTACCTCCACCACCGCAAGGTGTACCGTCGAGGAAGTTCTGATTTCGCTGCACGCAAAAGCCATCACCTGTTTGACAAGACAGAAGGCAGCTATTGGTACAAGCTTTGACGTGCGATGATGCTGTCGTGTTCTGGTAGTTGGCTCGGCACTGCTCATCTCGTGATGTACACTGACCTGACGCGCATTTAAGCCCGTCACCGCAGTCTGTGCCGTCATCGCTATGTGCGTCCTTGGGACATTCCGCGCCCTTTCCTGTACACTTCTCCTCAGGGTCACAAGGGCCAGTGCTTGACCGGCAGACAGTTCCCGAAGAAGCGAACTTACATTCCGGGGTACAGCACTCCTCGTTGGAGTCGTCACACTCAGCCTTGCCCTTAAATTTACACGTCTTCGCATCACAACAGGGGTTGTCACCACAGCTTTCCTCGCCACCGCAATCACAGTCTTCACCTTCTTCAACGATTCCGTTACCGCACTGCTGGCCTGTGAAGGTTTTGACGTTCTTGTTTGCGGTCAAGCATTCAGTGTTGACGTTGCGTTTGAAGCCTGAGCAAATGTTTCCGATACTGCAGGGTGAGAATTCACTAATACCGTTCTTAGACGACGGGTTCATGATGAAATCGCCCTTGGCGTCGCATGAACTTTTGCTGAGAGGACAGCATGCCTGTGCGTTCGACGAGACTGGACAAGCACTGGAAGTGCAATCGTGGACAGCACCAAAAGTGTGGCCTGTCTCGTGGGCAAAAACCTGCCACTCTGTTGCAGTTCTGACGACGACATTGGCTCCAGCAACAGTTTCGTTTCGGCCTCCGCTATTAGCATTGGCTGAAGCACCAGGGCGACAGAGCTGACCCAACCAGGCAAGACCGACGGCAGAGTCAGTGTTACAAGTGCTGAGGAGGGTCCAGTAGGCGTTGGTATCGGCGTTCTTACCACGCCAGGCAGAAAATAAGTTCAAGCGGTCAGACAGATCGACATCTTTGGAGCACTTTTGGTTCCAGGGCGTCGTATCTGAAGGGCTGCCGGGGCAGTCAGGTTTACTGATGGTGAGGTTCTGAATACCCAGGGTTATGTTAAACGAGCTCTCGTAAACTTGTGACGCATCGTTGACCATTCTAATGACACTCTTTCTCAGTGCCTCATCAGATTCAAATGACTGACGGTATCCACAGTCTGTCGCAATACCCAAGAGGGCGACCCTTCTGCTAGTCGGGCAGCCGTTCACGGAGCCAATTGTCGACTCGAGGTTGACGCTGCTACCGTCGTTACCGGTGCTAGTGTCGATGGATTGCCGTCCAAATAGTGATTTAGAGTTTGCCACGCCAAATGTATCGAAATCCTCGAGTTCATGAAACTTGCTGTTGAAACCCAAGGTGTCGGAGTTGCAGAGCGCAGCCGAAGCCTCCCGCTTCCTCAATTCCTCTGAATGGAACGACATAATATCAGAATCGCGCCAAACAACCATAACATTGTCGCTGTTTTCCGTGGGTGCCAATACGGGGTCGTCTTGGTGTCGGATTTGCTGATAGTTGGTGCCAGTGTGAATGTGGTGGTGGTTTCCGTCAATTCGAAGAGTACCCTCAAAAACGGGATTTTTGCCGTCGCGATGAATCGTGATTCTCGCCCAGCCAGCCTTTGTCCATCCCTCTCTTCCGATGCGCTGAATAAAGACGGAGCCTTTGAATACCTTGTCATCCTCTCGATTTACCGTCTCGACGGATTCTACAGCACCGTCGCTCCCAAGGTAGGTGATGGCGAAATTCTCGTGTAAGATATCATGATTAGGTTCGAGCTGGAGGCGAATCTTCTGCTGGCGGTTGTGTAGTGAGAATAAGAGATCGAAATGTGAGTCGGCTCGAACTCGGTGAGACTGTGTGTTGATAACGGGCTCGTCGATGAATGAAATATAGTTGACGGCGTTGCGCTTAACGGAGCTCGCTGTTGGCGCGGACAAGGTTAGAGTCGAACAGAATTAACAACGCCTAACGCAACAGTCTGACATACCCAGTGAGGTCTCGAAGAACAGAGCGACACCTGCAATGGCGGTCGCGATAGACCGTAACGACACCATGTTTGTTGTTGGACCTCAAACGGTCCTGAAGTGAAAGGGCGACGCGCCGATTTAGAGCGATGTTATTGCAAGGCCATGCAGCAGCGATGATCCAAGTAAATCGAGTCGAGTGTCAAGTAGGGAAGTTGCAGGAGATAAAGTCGGCAAGTAATCAAGGTGAGACGTAGATCGTCAAGCGGAGTGACCGAGAATGATGACGGCGACGGGGACTTATTAACAGTACTGTACAGACAGCCAAGGAGACCAGAATAATGTGGAGAAGGAGCTCAGGGTCCTTGTATTTACTGAAGAGAACAAAGAGAGCAAGTATAGATAGTAAATATACAAGAAGAAAGAGCAAGAGAGTAGAAGAAAAAGAAGAGTGCTTGACTATTTCGGGCTACTGAAGATCAGCAAGCAGCATTGAGTTTGAATAATACGGTACAACCAACGGGTAGGAGAAAAGATAAGACGGCGGGCAAAGCGAAAGGCAAAGGCAAAGCAGAGTAAAATGTGGCGGAGGTTTGTTAAGCAGGTCTTAGGCTCAGATCCCTTTTCCAACGGGCAGTATAATCCATTGGATGCCAAGTAGCCAAGGTTTCTTAGAGGTCGGGGGTTGTGGGTGCGGATGCTGGACGGACAACCAAGTGTCTTGGCCATCCAATCAAATACAAAAGGCCGCGCGGTTCTCTTACTGCATAGCCTCCCTAACAACTAACAAAACTCGAATTCTAGGGGGGGGGGGGGCCACGGGGGGCTTGTTGCTCACTATTTTGCTTGGAAGGAGAGTTCCATGCAGTGCGTGAATCATAGCTTTGAAACTCCATATTTTACAAAATGCATATTGTTGACAAATCGCCCTTGACACAACTTGGCAATGATATTCCATCCACTCGTTGTACAAAATGTACAGATTATGTATCAAGGAACCTTTTGTTCTCGGGCTGCCTCCCCAGATACTCAACACGCCCAAGGCTCAAGCCTGGCCGGCATATCCGACCCAGTCGAATAAAAGTCCTCCTCCTCCTCCATGTTTCGCTCTCGTATCTTTTCATCCAGCCATTTTTCGACCCCAAACTAAACCGCTTCCTTCTCCACTTATGCACATTTGGATCGACCATCTTCTTGGCATTGACAGCTTGATCTGACATAGGGTAGACTCAGCGGGAACCAATACACAAACACAAGACGCAGAGACACTGCCTTGGATCATGCTACAGAATCGACAGCGCAAACTCGATCTTAAATTTGGCCAGGTGCAAGTGGCTGAAAAAATACATGTTTCAAGTGGTACATGGATGATCTCTGTGCTACCAGACTCTGGTCATTTGTTGATTGATCAACGTGTAAATTCATTCTCAACAGCCCCTACTAAGCTGATATATCGCTCAAAAGTACCCCGGGCATTCCCCTCGTTATTTTCAGCACTGTCTTCCGAGACCCGTGGTAGCATCCAATATTTATTTCGCCAACTTAGCACGTAGACAGCCTCCAGATGATGACGACTTCCATATCCTTAGTCACTCAGTTAGCACTGGTGGAACACACGTTGGCGCTTCACAAATGTACATATTCCGGGTTTTACTTCACCAATCTTGAATAACTCCGAAGCGTTGTGTTCTAGACTGCTAAACATTCCGCTGTTCCACACGGTGGACCTAAAAATATCCAAGTTAATCTCAGCCCTTGTCAAAACTGTCGTGATAGCTTTATTAATCCCACTTGTTATCCCACCAACACAGGCCATCAGGTATGCAGTTTTGATGGGTGCGACATTTCTTTCTGTACATCATATCTCACCCACCTTCACAAGCCAAGCTCGGACTTCTTAATCACCCCGTAGGCCACTCGTATTTGATCAGATAGGCCATGTATCATTATTAGACTTTCATTGTTGCCCCAACTAAAGACTATATACTATATGTGTGAGTGCAACCAAAACCGCAATGCTCATAAATCAAATTCGTAAAACGGTCCCGAGCCATCGATATCCTCTTTCAGGTCACGGCTGAGTCCCAACATCAAACCCAAAACACCACACGGGAATTTGTTCCAGGCCATTTGCTTGTCGACCAAACTTAATCTTTCCCGCTTCCATTGTATCCATGGTATATAACTCCACTAGATGAGATGTATCATGTTTTCATCCTTATTCTTCACAAGCCGCTCACTTGCGCTTTGCATCGTGGACAGCCTTGATAATTTTCTCCACGACAGAGGGGTCGGATAGCTGCATTACGTGTTAGCAAGTAATTCTACCCTTGAGGCAATGCTGTTCAGACTTACAGTAGTGATGTCTCCGAGCTGATCCTCTTCACCGGCAACAATCTTTCTCAACACTCGTCGCATAATCTTACCACTTCGCGTCTTGGGCATATCCGGTACAATGTAGACCGCCTTGGGCGCCGCGAAAGGTCCAATGCTCTTACGCACTTGAACGATGAGTTCCTTGCGGAGAGCATCGTTTGAATCCACATCCTCCTTGAGATCAACAAAGGCGTTGACAGCCTGGCCGGTAAGCTCATCAGCGATACCAACAACTGCCGCATCAGCAACAGCATGGTGTTCCAGCAGAGCTGCCTCAATTTCAGCAGTTGATAGACGGTGACCACTAACGTTGACGACATCGTCGACGCGACCCCGAATCCAGTAGAAACCCTCGTGATCTCGGGCAGCACCATCTCCAGTGAAGTAGTAACCCTTGTAGACATCAAGGTAAGTTTCTCTGTATCGGTTGTGGGCTCCCCAGACAGTACGAGCCATGCTGGGCCAGGATTGCTTGAACACCAGAACACCCTCGACATCGTTTCCGTGAATCTCTTCCCCAGAAACAGGATCGATAAGGGCGGGTTCGACACCAAAGAAGGGCAGCGAGCAACTGCCGGGCTTGGTCGGAGTGATTCCAGCCAAGGGGGTAAGAACATGGGAGCCAGACTCGGTTTGCCAGTATGTCTGCGTTTGTGTTAGCACCATAAAAATTGTTCATTCTGACCAAGAACTTACATCAACAATATGACACTCCTCTTTGCCAATAACTTCGAAGTACCACTTCCAGATCTCGGCAGCAATAGGCTCACCAACAGAGCCTAGTACTCGAAGATGAGCGAACTTTCCTCGGACATGCTCATCGCCAGCACGCTTCAGTAGTCTCAGGGCAGTGGGGGCGACGTAGAACTGGGTGACGTTATGTCTCTCAATGATATCCCAGTATCGTGAGAAGTTGGGATAGGCGGGCGTACCCTCGAAAACAACAGTGGATACACCGAGCATCAGAGGAGCGTAAACGACATAAGTATGGCCGGTAATCCAGCCGACATCACCACCACAAAAGTACCTGTCACCTTCATGGATGTCAAAGACATACTTGCCAGTCATGGCAGCACCAAGAAGATATCCAGCGGTTGTATGTAGAACACCTTTGGGCTTGCCAGTGGAGCCGGAAGTGTAAAGGAGAAATAGGGGGTCCTCAGAAGCGACGGGCTCGGGAGGGAAGTAGTTGGGCCACTTCTCAACCTCCTCGTGCCACCAGAAATCACGACCGGTAGTCCAGGGAATCTCGGAGCCGGTACGCTTATAGACAAGGACATTCTCGACAGCAGGGCACTGCTTGAGAGCATCATCAACAATCTTCTTGGTGCCAATCAACTTGCCGCCTCGCTTGCCTTCATCTGTGGTGATGACGACCTTGCAACCGGCGTCGACTACACGGTCGCGGAGAGAGTCTGAAGAGAAACCAGCAAAGATAACCGAATGCACTGCACCAATGCGGACACAAGCCATGAGTGCAATAATGGCTTCGGGAATCATAGGTAGGTAGATAGCAACAGTATCGCCCTTGCGGACGCCCATCTGCTTGAGAACCCAAGCGGTTCGAGAGACCTCTCGGAGGAGCTCACCGTATGTAACATTGCGCCCCTCACTGGGCTCATCAGCTTCGTAAATAATGGCAACACGATCAGGATCCTTGAAAGCGTGGCGGTCGACACAGTTGTATGAGGCGTTCAGGCGGCCCTCGTTGAAGTATGATACGTCGGCATTTAAAAGGGAACCACTTCGGGTGGTCTGGAAGTCGCGGTCCCAGGAAATGAGCTCTCGTGCGCGCTCAGCCCAGAACTTCCCTGGTTGGGTAATGGATTCCTTGTAAAGTCGCTTATACTCCTCGAGGTCTATCAGAGTGGATTAGTGACTGTTGAGGCTCCGGAGCGGGTACCGGGATCACTTACTGGCAAGGTGGGGCCGGTGGGGGTGCTCTGCCGGTCGCAAGGTTAGCATGATCCATGCATGTAAACGGAGCAAGATAGAGACAATAAGGAAAGAACCACAAGGCAGGGTCCAGCGAAAGATGTTACGGCGATTAATTCCGTCTCAACAGAAAGAAAGGGGTGGAGAGGCATACTAGCAAACATGCGCTGGGGAGGGTCTAGGTATGATGTTAGTAATGCATTCCAATGAACAAGTATAACTGGTCGTGTGAGCTTACGGTAGGTATCAACGAGATGGGCTTCAGCAACTACAGGGGCTTTTGTCTCTTTGGCAGGAGCTTCTTCACCTCTCAGGGAGACAGTCTCAGTGGCTGCGGGAGCGGGAACGGGAGAGGCAACGGCGGCAGGAATTGCACTCTTGGGGATGGACTCGGGAGCTGAAGCCTTGAGCTCATGATGCACTTGGGGGCGCTCGACAGCGGTTGCCATTGTGTATGTGGTTGGCGGGGGTTATTTCAAAAAGTTTTTTATGTCTTTCCGTTCAACGCTGAGCGTTTGCGACGTGGGTTGATGTGGCGGGGTAGCGTGACCGGGAGCTTGTTAGAACTGCTTGTACAGGCAGTACTCACAGCTTTCGGTGTTGCTGTTTGAAGAGGTATAACGTTAGAGGTCGCAAGGTCGAGTTGAAGAGCTTGAAACTGGGGGAGGAATTGGAGGTAGTAGAGAGGAACAGAACTGATGTGCTTGGTGAGATCTGGAGTAGGGGGGAAGAGCTAGAATTATAGTTGAGACGGAGCAAGAGGTTTGATGAGGTCCGGTCTGGCGGGGGGAACTTCTTTATGGTAAATGGGTCCATCATCATTGGAAGGATGGACCGGCCGCCGTTGTAACTTCACTTCCAGGCTGTCACTGTCAATTGGTAGGTACTATACTGTACCTGCACCAACTGGACTGGACTGGACTGGACTGGACTGGACTGGAGCAAAACCCGAGCTGCGGCCGGCGAACCGGGGGGGGTCTTGCCGTGATCCTTTCCCCCGAGCCACATCCCGAATAGCCAGTAGCGGCTCTCACTCCGGTCGGGCTGCCAGCAAATCCCCAACAGTGCGTGCATACCAACTCAATCGAGATGGGGTTTTGGATCGTCACTTGAGATGTTCAATTTGGATTCTCGGCATTTAAAGTGGCCAATTTACATTCGCAAGATACGGCATCTGTCCGTGAGTAGCTTAACAACAAGATGCGAAATGACGTCGCCAGTGCGAATCTGCCAATACATCAATTAATTTTATAAAATCACAATTGTCTACTGGCATATGATTGATACAACGGTAGCTTTTCTACCGATCTATATGAGATTTTATCGGAGCACTTCCGACGCCCTCCGCCCGAGAGTAGTATGAATTAATGTTTTCTTCTATCTCCATACATCTTAGAAACTATTACCCCGGATGCCAATACGCGCCTCAAATTCCTGCGTCGTCACCACATGCCTTTACAGGTGTTAAAAAAGAACATACCAATTTTGGTGATTCAAATTGAAAATTACGATTACAGCAATAAACAAATAATATCATGATTCAGCCGCATATCCGATGTTATCCTACTATGCTGATCTATTTCCCGTTCGACTCTTGGGAGTAAGAAGCGAATTGGTGATATAGTAATGCTATATACCGCTGAGCCCACTGTCTCCGACGCAGCTAGTTTGCGTGCTGATTCCCAAGCGATCAAGAACCAACTACAAATAGACAACCAATTCCGCTTTCTTACCAAGCCCTCAGTGTCAGATTCAATGCCAACATGGACCCTGGTCTTGCTTACTGGATGCCCAACTGTTCGGGGCAATTTTGGAGGTAGACCAGAAAGTAGAGGATAGTCTTGAGTACATGACGAACGAAATACTGCTTAGCCACAATAGGTGATGTCTGTCCGTGACTTTGGTCATTCGCAGATACTACAAAAAATGCAGAGACAAATAGGATTGCATCGAGGTTGTTCTTAGTCTTGCAAGCCAGATCAGGAGAATACTCGGGAAGTATTGATAGTCTGCAGAGTGAAAGGTGCATATAAATCAACGGAGCCGCTACGGGGCCGAAGCGCAGGAAGATGGTGTTGATAAAACATGTTATGTGATTGATGGTCGTAATGGAAGAGGTGGAGGTTTTGAGAGCCGGCAATATAGTGGATACTGACAGAAGCATTGCAGCTCGTTAATGCAGGAAAGCATGTCCCTGTCGATAAGGAGCCGAAACCGCTACGAGGCTGACGGTTGTATCTGTGTATTTGTCTGCTCCCACTGGTAAGTTGAAGGAAGTTCTGACTGTTCCATGATAGTATGCAAATATTTGAATATCCTCATCTAATTGTTGTACAAACTTTCAATCTCCATTTAGCTTCTATGGATGGATGTGATTACCATTGGGCTTGATCTGCCCCCACTTTCCTGGTTAACCGACGTGGTGGTTGTTGCCATGGCTCATGGCTGCATGGGTGTTGTAGAATGGCAGCTGCAGCTTTAACGTAGCTGCCCCCCTCCGTGCCCTCCGTGCCCTCCCACTCCCACTCCCACCTTTGTACCCCCGCATTTGGGGTCGATATCTGAACCACACTCCGACCTCGCCCCTCCAGTTTTCAGGGTCTCGTTGTATCTTTCGGATTTCCTCAACAAAGGTGACTTCCAGTTTACTAACCAGCGTCTCAGTCCAATATATAATATCTTTCGTACGTGAACCGATATCATAGTCTTTCTTCGGAGTCTCCTCACTATTTCTTTATGACTGAGATATAGAGTCAAAACCGACATTCATTCAAGCCACTAGTGATACGATTCCTCCGCCTCGCCGCTAGCTTCCCGCAAGATCACCTTCGTGATCATCCTCCCACACGCCAATCCCCAACTTGTAGCCTGTGCCCCAGAGTCTATCCTTGCTGCATGAGGTTTTGATCTGTGCCCCAACGGTCGGCTCGAAATCCAATTCTTTAGCCGAAGCCACTGACTAGGAGGACAGCTGTGGCTCCAGTTACTTTTCCAGCCACGCTTACTTGTATCTAGGACCTGCCGTCTGACCGTCATGTTCGGCACTCGACCGAGATGTCAACCAAATGGCGACGGACAGTAAATGGAACTTGTCCGCTTGCAATGACCACGTTATCTTTGTCCATACAGTGTTTTGCACCTGATACATACCTCGTTTCGAGCCTAGTTGACTCACCCTATCTACGGATGCCAAATCTAGTTCCTCCTCTCACCCAGCCGGCGTTCTTCACAACTTCCCGAGGCTATTCCTCAGTCTTATGCTCAAACATGAAGAACTTGCAAAAAATGTGTTACTTAATGAAATGAAGTTTAGTCTTGGTCTACAAGCATGCTCCCTGACAAGACCTGGGTATGTGGTATTATGGCGATAACATTTGCTTATAAGCATTTACACAATCCCCCAAGTAAGTTGGTTTTGAAACTGATAGAAGACCCATGGGCCCTTGGGGCTGCACCTCACACCCAATGTCGTAATATATGCCGTGGGATGCTCGCCCCCCAGTTTGAACCCTACTGGTGCGTAGCACTCTGTATTTTATCTTGACACCGATGGTTGGGGTAAGGAGCAATGTCTCATATACTGTAGAGAGGAAGCCTCCGACTTCACTCAAACTCGAATGATTCCCGTGCAGTTGTTGGAACAGATGTGGCCTCAACTCTTTTATGAAGTCATCCCTGCCTGCACCAACTGCCCAGTGATGATATCGATGAACAATATGCTTGGCCTACGCACATATTACACACCGGCGAAGACTTGGGATGTCCTCAGACGAGAATGAGCTACCATTAGCCAATGGAATTGCTTCCATTTCTCCATGCGTGTTTAGCCAGGCACAACGTTTCTCAACATGGTCCCGCTTCCCCATACCCGGTCCCCGCTTCCATCTTCGATACCCCATGTCAGATTTTGGGGCTCCATGACATACCATCGAACACTAAGAATATTAGTTTGCAACTGTTGAACAAATCTGGTAGTGTAATAGTCTTGGCGTAAATGTTGTATGAAAGCCAAGACATTGTTCAAAGGTTTCTATTCATTATAGACATGTGTCGAGTAGAACACGCGGAAACTACAACCCTTGACTGAGGGCGGTATAACAAACCATGATCCGAAAGTTAGACCATTTGCAACAATCAAATTAATAGAGAAGATCTCCGTCAACTCCTGTAAGTGTGTGCAACATGAACCTTCCTAAACGCCGAACACACTCTAGAGTAATTACATATCCATGCTCATCAAATACATCTCAACAATCCTCATGAACTTTGCCACAAAGGCTTCCAGGTGGAAGATGACCTTTGTGCCTGTCTTGATACGATGTTCATAGAAGGCTGCCCACTGGATCACCTCGCCCTTCAGTCCATCATCGATAAGAGCAATCAGCTTGAAAGCCAATGTCTTGAGAATGGTGGTTGGAGGGATGCAGTGTGTCAACAGATCGTAAAGCTTTGATCGAACCTGCAGGATCCTGGCTGGTGTGTGTTCCTCCAAAATCTCCTTTGCGATCTGACCGATGAGAGCCTCCCAGTCGGCTGGTGGGATAGGCGTGCTGTCTGTGACCTTCTCACTGTTCTATAGGTTAGCTATCACTCCACGTGGTATGCAAAGTTACTTTCGGTATACGTACTTCTGCGCATGAACAGCTTCATACATGAGCAAGGCTCGTCGCAAATTGCGCCCACTCTCTTCTGCTATTCGCTGATGTAGACCTTGGACTACAGGCCAACCCTCCTTCTTTGCCGAGACGGCTAGCACATTGCATATCTCCTCGTGAGTTGGGGCCGCTACTCTGACCAATAGAGTTCTTGAGCGAATCGGAGCAATAATATTGGCAGTCGAATTCGCCAAGAGAATCAGTCGAAGATTGGGCGAGTATTTCTCCATCGTTCGTCGCAGAGCTGCTTGTGCGTCCCTTGTAAGATGGTCTGCTTCGTTGATGACCACGACCTTGAATTTCTGCTTGGCTGATTGATCCACCTGTTGTGTTTGGGCTACCTCCTTTAGGAGGTCCTGAACCACGACTCTGTCGTAGTTTCCAACGTCGGATGGCGTGATCTCGAGGTGGTAGATGGAGGCGACAATGTTGAACTCGAGCTTTCGGTTGCTAGTCGTTTGGAATACTCGAGCATCAATCTTGATCTTCTCCACACCGGGTCCGTAGAGCTCTTTCAGTGTAGCGACAATTCGTGTCTTCTTGCCCGCACCTGAAGGACCATAAACAAGCAAATGGGGGAAGTCACCGCTCTGTGCCTATTAGGAACACTAGTCAGCGACGTTATCATTTCAGTCAGTCCGGACTCGTTTACTTACAAGAGAGCGAAGTCTCTCTGATAACTCATTGTGATATGTTAGGGCATCAAGTGACCGAGGTCGGTGCTTGTCAACAATGAGCGCCATTATGAAAGCTGTTCGATCTGGTGGTGAGAATTGTGCAGAGACAGCTTTTTGGAGGTTGCGGGAAGACGCGTTGTCGCGTAAAGTGGATGATGGTTTGGAATTGAATATGGTCCGTGCACGCTCTTGACCAGGATACCGTTCAGCAGGCAACGGCGTGCAAGAAGGACTAATAAGGATGACTTAGATATAAGCTCCATCCAATTGTGTTACTGTTACCTTAGTGTATTCGCACAAAAAGCTCCTTGTTCACTTCAAGACTATTCGCTTTATATCGACATGGAAAGGTACAACACTCTGTGCGCTGGTTTGTCTAAATGCGAATCGATTGAAGATTCTGGATATGGTATTCATACAAGTTACAGCGGCTGCTCTACACCTCTATAATATACAAGGCGCTCATTTAATCGTTTCGGCCCTTTAAGGGTTTCGTGAAGCCTCAGATGTGCTTCCAACTGGTGTCTCTGTTGTGTTCTTTTGAGCCTCCAGCAGCTCTACAGGAGCAATGTGCCTTCGAGGTCTCTTCAACTCTTCCAGAGTCACGCCATCCAATTTGGTAATTCCAACCACTGGAGGATCTCCCTTCTTTACAAACTCCCATTGGCCTGGCAATCGTTAGTCGGGTTCATCATATGGGTTTGCAAGCTATTTACCAGGCAGCTTGTTACCAGCCAAACGGAAGGCATCTCGCACAACTTGCTCGTGAAGTCGTCCTCGGATTTCAAATAGAATCTGGCTGACAGCCATGCGGGTAGCCCAATGGTCGAAAGAACCCTTGCCCTTACCCATACGCATCTGTGAAACTATGAGAAAATGTCCCGCCTTTAATTAGAAGAGCCTTCCTTACATCATTACCGCTGACATAGACACCGACGTTACAGTTCTTTCGCTTATATAGTCGATACTTTTGTCCTCGAAGTCGCACTTTGATAGTGTCCTCGGCCATCTTCAGTTGCTTTGCGCTGATTCTTCGGTGATGATCCGTCATTCGGAGACCATATTCGCCAAAGAGCACCGTTGTACCCTTGGTAGAGCCACCCGTCGCCACACGAGGTCGTCCCTTGGCCATCTTCTTCTTTCGGTTCAGGTTTGGTTCCAGCCAGCTGCCCAGCATCGATGAGGTCGTCGAAAAGGCTCGGACATTTTGGAGTCGTCGGGTCGCATCGAGAGTCTTGAACGATTGCTGGAGGGGCGCACCGAGTTGTCTCAGAGGCGAAGAAGAACATAACCTCAAGCCCTGGAAGGCATTGAGCAATGCCGACGTGCTGGTGGGCTTCATGTCGGCGGTCGGGGGTTGGCTTGAAGCTGCCTCGAACAACGGAGCTCTAGAAAATCTTCCCTGATGCCGAAGGTGGGCTGATGTGGCAGCCTGAGATGCAAGGCCACCACTCATGAGAGCCACTTTAGATGGAAGTCACGCACTGCGCGTCAGCTTCGCGTCTGGCAGGAGCTAACGTGCACGTCACTAGACTCGAAGTTCTAGGCTGCTCCTGATTGCCTAGGATTCACGCAACCACTTCTCACCTGGGCAACATCATCAAAAGGCATAAAAAAGTGTCGATGCGCTTCCTTGATCAGCATTGAAGCAACCATCATCACGAAAATGCCTTCTGATATTCGTTCTTTCTTTGGGCCAAAGGGTGGTAGTGCCCCAAAACCTGCTGCTCCTAGAAAAGCTGAGGAGCTGGCCAAGAGCAAGCGTACAAGTAAGTTCACTTTTGCGCAATTTGAGTTTGTAATCGTACTAATAATTGTATAGAAGGAAGAAAAGTTGTTGAAGATAGCGACGACGATGATGAGGTAGTGGAGTATGTTATGCTCATTTTCTTTGTTTACTATATCCTAATATCGAAGCAGAGTAAAGAAAACGGCAGCTAAACCAGCTCCCAAGAGAAAAGCCAAGTTTGTCTTAACCTTAAATGTTATTACTTCGCCCTTTTCTGACTTTTTAAAGGGACGATGAACCCAAGGGGGTAGCCATATCGGCCGACGATTATTTTGCTTCGAACAAGACCAACAAATCTACCACTTCGACAACACCTAAAAAGCCTGCGGCTAAACAAGAAGCTCCCGTTCGATCAAGTCCCCGAGGAAAAGCTACAGCATCGAAACCCTCAGTACCAGCGAAGAATGGCAGGGCTGCCGCTACACGCAAAACCACGACCACTCACGCGCGTAATGCGGCCGATCAAGATTCTGATGCTTACATGGACGATGAAGACGAAGATGACGGCGACATTTTTGCCGCTGATGCCAAAGGCCGAAGTAAACGCAAGAACGACGACTACGAAGAGGATGATTCCGAGGAGGAGGTCCTGCCTAAACCCAAACGAATAGCTACCAGGGGCCGCCAAGCTGCTGTCAAGAAGGAAGATTCTGACGAAGATGTAAAACCCGCTCCTGCCAGCAAGAAAAGAAAACCGGTTTCTGAAGATTCGGAAGAGTCAGAAGAAGAGGTCCCAAGGAAGAAGGCGGCCACAGCCAAAGCCAAAGCTCCAGCCAAACCTCGAGCTCCCCGGGCAAAGAAGGCTGATGAACCCGAAGATGCTGATATCAAAGATATCCTTGACAGTGTTGCTACTGTTCGAGCTCCTACACCACCGCCTAAGGACCCCGATGCCAAGTTCGACTGGCGAAAGAACGCTTTTGGAGGCGGCAACGCATCTGCCCAGCCAGCATCTGGCTCAGTTGAGCTTCCCGAGGGCGAGGAAGAGTGTCTCTCTGGCCTCACCTTTGTCTTCACAGGTGTCTTGCAATCTATCAGTCGCGATGACGGACAAGCTCTTGTCAAAAGATACGGTGGTAAGGTTGTTGGTCAGCCAAGCAGCAAGACAAGCTTTGTGGTCCTTGGAGAGGACGCCGGCCCAAGCAAGCTGGCAAAAATTAAGGAGCGTGGCATCAAAACAATTGATGAGAACGGGCTTTTCGACTTGATTCGCAAGCTTCCTGCATTTGGAGGCGGCAAAGGGGCTCAGAAGGCCCAAGAGAAGAAAAAGGCCGACGAAGACAAAGTGAAAAAGCAAGTTGCCGAAATGGAGGCCGAAGAGAAAGCCCGCAAAGCAGAGGCTGCAGAGACTGCCAAGAAGGCTGCCGCCGCCGGAGGAACACCCGCAAAGCCTGCAGCAGCTCCTCCCGTACAGTTGCTGACATCCAAATATGCACCCACGCAGCTCAGCCACATTTGTGGTAACAAAGCCCAGGTCGAAAAGATCCAGTCATGGCTCAGAAACTGGCCCAAAAACAAGAAATACAACTTCCAGCGACGAGGCGCCGATGGGATGGGTGGGGAACGCGCTATCATCGTTTCCGGCCCTCCTGGAATTGGCAAGACAACGGCTGCACACCTAGCCGCGAAGCTGGAAGGATACGATGTGATAGAGAGCAACGCCAGCGATTCTCGTAGCAAGAAGCTCGTCGAGAATGGAGTCAGTGATGTCATGAACAATACATCGCTTCTCGGGTACTTTGCTGGTGATGGTAAGGATGTCGATGCGACCAAGAAGAAGATTGTCCTCATTATGGATGAGGTTGATGGTATGTCTGCGGGCGATCGAGGTGGTGTCGGCGCTTTGGCCAAATTCTGCAAGAAGACAGAAATTCCTCTGATCCTCATCTGCAACGAACGACGACTGCCCAAGATGAAGCCTTTTGACCACGTTGCATTCGACGTTCGATTCAACCGTCCTACTGTCGACCAAGTCCGATCCCGCATCATGACAATTTGCCACAGAGAAGGTCTTAAGCTCCCACCTCCTGTAGTGGATGCGCTTATTGAGGGAAGCAATAAAGACATTCGGCAAATCATCAACATGATTTCGGCAGCGAAGCTGGATCAGACAAGTATGGACTACGATCAGAGCAAGGCCATGTCAAAGGCTTGGGAGAAACACGTTATTCTCAAGCCATGGGATATCTGCCAGAAGATGCTGGCTGGTGGTCTTTTCACTCCCGCAAGCAAGTCGACGCTGAACGACAAGATTGAGCTCTACTTTAACGATCACGAATTCAGTTATCTCATGATCCAAGAGAACTATCTTCGAACAAAGCCTATGGCTCTCAATGGAAAGGGATATTCACAACGTGAACACAACCTCAAGGCTCTTGAACTGTTCGACAACGCGGCAGAGAGCATCAGTGATGGAGATTTGGTTGATCGCATGATTCATGGGCCCCAGCAGCATTGGAGTCTGATGCCTACACATGCCGTGTTTAGTACGGTTCGCCCAGCCAGTTTCATTGCGGGACAACTAATGGGCTCCAATTTCACATCCTGGCTTGGAAACAACAGCAAGTTCGGAAGACTTGGCAGATCGATTCGAGAGGTCCATTCTCACATGCGCCTCAGATCGTCTGGTGATCATAACGAGATTCGCCAGCAGTACATGCCTATTCTCTGGACACAGCTTATCGACCGACTCCAAAAGCAAGGCAACGAAGCTGTCCCAGAGGTGATTGAGCTCATGGATAGCTACTTCCTGACTCGAGAAGATTTTGATGCTGTTCAGGAACTCTGCGTCGGGGAAATGAGCGAGGAAAAGGTCTCGATTGAAACAAAGACCAAGGCTGCATTCACCAGAACGTAAGTAAACCATCTCCAACTTTTCTAACATCAAACTAAACATTCATGCAGATACAATGCAATGAGCCATCCTATCCCCTTCATGAAGGCCAGCAATGTTACCGCTCCCAAGGCTCAGCCTAAGGAGGTCCCTGATCTTGAGGAGGCCGTCGAAGACGACGACGCGGAAGCTGTTGAGGCACCTGAAGCTGACGAGGACGACGATGAGATCGACTTCAAGAAGGACAAGTACATCAAGAAGCCAAAAGCCAAGAAGGCTACGAAGAAGACGAGCAAGGCCGCCGCCGCCGATGACGACGATGAGGAGGACAAGCCCAAGCGAGGACGAGCTAAGGCCAAAGCTACAGGTACTAAGGCCAAGGCGAAGAAATAGAACGACAGTCGAGTCGTTACATGGTATGGGTATGTAAATAATATTTAGGTGTGGTTTACTGTCGGTTAGCTGCTACGGACCAATTACTGCTTAGTGTATGGCGAGGTTAGGGAAAAGGAGTATATGGCTACGAGCGAGCGCTCGTATTATGTATGTGTTGTACTATTATCAATCAGACGCATAATTCATCCATTCACCTTGTTCATTCCGCGAAATAATAAAATCGTTACAAAAATGACTTGGCACTGACAGGCACTGACAGAATTTGGTCTGCCAGTGCCAGCCGCCCCATCATGTTCCTATTTACGTTGCCAGTGCCGACAGCTGCCAGCCAGCTGCCAACCACTTGGTTGCCAATGCAGCATTCGCATTCACTTGTTGACGCTAGCTTCTTCTTCTCTTGTTTTGACCTCGTCTCCTCTTCTTCTTCCTCCCCTCGCACCTTTCCTTTCCCCCCTAACCACAACCATAACCACATCTTCATCTCCATCTGCCCCCTAATAACCCATTATAGCACAACACATCACGAATCAAGCTTTATCAACTTTCTGCTATCGCTTTACTAAGAATACATATCGCTCAAGATTTTGGAGACGTGAGCTGCCATGATGCAGGCGTCCGCGTCGTTCCCAGCTGCGCTCGGCAGTAGCAAATGGACCGCGAGTTTTCTTGCGAAGCATCGCAACGACGATGACATTTATGTCCGATCATCCGAAAGTAAGACGAATCATGATGACGAA
Organism: Fusarium cf. aywerte; assembly: GCA_011034095.1. Lineage (NCBI taxonomy): Eukaryota > Fungi > Ascomycota > Sordariomycetes > Hypocreales > Nectriaceae > Fusarium > Fusarium cf. aywerte. Next base: position 119,146 of record WETZ01000026.1, on the reverse strand, counting down.
CACCAGAAATTCAAGAAAACACCTTGCTGATGCTATCCTAGCCCGACCTTCTAAGAATGAAGCCAAGTTTCAGAAACTCTACCAGAAGACTACAGCCGAACTACGCAGTAAGTCCATCACCCTTCACGAAGATCGCCTTGGAAAAGGATAGTAGAGGAAACGAGCGATGGTATACTGACCAGTAATTTGAAGACGTGTTCTCTAACCAGAAATCGAGTTCGGACTTTGACCCCGATGGTAAGCTCAACGCTCTTGTTCCCTTGTGAGCGTGACTGACTTTGATCCTCTTTTAGTCGCATGCACAGCCGCTGCACCTACGGCGAACAATGGAGAACAAGAGACAAAGTCTATTTGGACAACTCTCTTTGATACTAAGTCTGGCAATAAGCTTCACAAGCGCGCCCAGTCTGCGCCTGCGAACCATTATGTGCCACACGTACTCGAGACAATCGGCGAAGAACAAGAATCACAAGAGATACTCGCTCTCAAGTACTTGCCGAAAGCTGCCCAAGATGGCGAGCAAGAGTCGAAGACTTCCACCACAGGTCTTCAGAACTCTAGCAGCCGCATTTCCGATGATGAGGACAACGCCTCTATTCGAACAACTTGCACTGTTATCATTCGACAGGCAACCATGAACGACGAGGCCGACGAGATACGAACTGACGTTCATGATGGCCGAGAATCAACTCTGCACAATTCCAATCAAATCAAGACCATCTCATTCGACCTCGAGCCCTCTCAGGCTTCTCCCGAAACACGAATCGAGTGCAGTGGCGCGCTACTCACTCCTTCAATGATGGAGGAATGGTGCATCACTAATCCAGCACCGAAGCAAAAGAAGAAGCAAAGAACAAGTGTCTCATCCATCTTGTCCATCATTAGAAAGGTTGGAAAACTTGCCAAGGAACAGTCAACCACAAAGCAGAACACCAAGCATCAGCGATCTAAGCTGCGACACAAGCCCATGAAGCTTGTTCAATGGCACAAGAACAGGCCTACTGAAGACCAGTAAGTTTCAGTCTCTTTTCATGACACTTGGTAATTATTGACAAGACTAACGATTTCTTGACAGAGCCTCTGATGATTCTCATCCTACTATCGAATGGGATCTTCCTCAGGAGGACAACGCCATGGGAAACCTGATCAGAGACTTCTCTGGCCCCCTGACTACCTCCAACAACGAATTTGTGGCAACTCCTCGCTCCACCGAGTGCAACAGAAACATCACCAATGTGTCTGCGTTCGACAAGTCTGTAGAGGATCTCGTGCCTATGCCGGCCAAGTGCCCTACCTCTGGACGACTGATCTCGGCTGGCGAGTCAATGGCGGGTAAGTTGCTCTGAGGGGCCTGTTTCCGTAGTGTTTGCTGAATATTTGCTAACCTGACTAGATTTCGATGACTCCATTCATAACCCAAAGCTTCGATCCAAAGGCAATCATGCCCGTGAAGCAACAAACAAAGGTAAGGGCTTCTATATGTCCCTGCGTAGCCTTGACTGACAACGTTCTAGACGACTCCTCTATCATGAGTGATGAAGTTGCACATGTCGTCTCGGTTAATGAGACTGAATCTCAGGTAAGTCGTTAATGTTTCTTACGACTAGGAAGAAATGGATATCTAACCGTAGCTTGTAGGCGTATGATCGTCATTATGGCTGCATACAGCGCGTGAAAGATATGTATGACCGTCACGGTATCGACCGAACTGGAAAGTTCCTCGACTATGAGCCATATCTGCACGAAGGAATTGAACAGCGCCAAATTCGAGAAATGACTGAAGATTTCGAGCAACCTCCAACTGAAATCCAACCTGAAGACACCGAGGAGAACGATACTCATAACCATGAAGCGTGTGTTCCTGAGAACGCAGCCAAGTCTGTGGACAACGTTCAAGAGCAACTGGAAGTCAACGATGCCCCTGTTCAGGAAGCTCCCGAATGTGAAGTGACCGCACCCAGTACTGCTGCTGGTGCCTCCACCCAAGGCCCTCGCAACGAGCAATTGGATGAGCACAAACTCGTCGCCGCCCCGACGTGCGATTCTTCCTCCACCTCCGACTGGAGCAATGATGATGATAAAATTCTTCCTAAAGCAGCACCACTTACTCAGGCCGCCATGAAAGATCATCAAAACGAAGAGTATTCTGCTTTCTTCAAGTCTCTCCAGAACGTCCGAGAGAAGAGCCCCGATCGATTCTGCGGTAAGAAGATTCATTTCTTTTCTGTTGATATCGCTGACGGTGATAGGCCGCCAAGGCTCTTTAGGAGTAAAGGCATGGCTCGACAAGACCCGCAAGCATGCGGATGACTGGGAACGAGACGCCGCCGCTATGATGTTCGACACCAATGGCGCTTCCAGCGATGTCAACGATGACACACTTTCTGAACTCGGATACTATCCTACAAAGGTAAGTGTACTTCCATTTGCTTAAATTTCCAGGCACTAATCTCACTCTTCAGGCCGAAACTGAGATTGCTCTTAGCCACCCGGACGCACCAAAGATCCAGGGTGTTGACCCCGAAGAAGCCAAGCACAAGTGGAACACTTGCATTCAGTCTATCACCGCTGCTTCTACCGCCAAGGCAGGACTACAGGCCGAGGTTCTTTCTGCGCTTACCCGAAACGAACTTATCGAGGATGCACATGACCGCGCTGATCGTGTTACTTACCTGTTTCTCCAGAAGAAGGCCCAACAGACTGATGAATCCATAACCGCCGAGCGCCGCCACGTCCGAAAGGTCTGCCGAGAATTCGAAAAGGCCCTCGAGGAAGTTCAACGCCGTGCCAGATTTGCGAACAAAGAGGCTGCCGACGCCAGCCGCTGCATTCGATACCTTCAGCGAAGCTACGACGAGATGGAGGAGAACATTCATCGCTTCACCGAATCCCTCGGATATGAACGTGCCGACAACATCGTTGATGCCATGGAGCTCGTAAAGAAGACCGAGCGCGAAGAGAACATCGACTTTCGCCAGATCGAACGGCTAGATCGTCCCGAGCCCGAGAGCCCCGACTCTTACGGTGTTTCAGAGTACTACCGTTGCGAAGCCGAGCAAGACGACAATGTTAAGCTTGATGATCCTACTGACATCTTCTTCTGATCTCCTCCTTATACCGAGAGCGAGGCGAGACTGGTAATTCTGTCACAAACCGAAAAAGAAACACACACAAAAAAAAAAACATTCATGACTTACGCCTAACGAATTTCAGGCATACTGAACGATACCCCTTTAGTATTGGGGCGGTTCATTTTGATGAAGAAGTTGGCAGATACACCCGAACTTGTACTTCAGGATTTCCAGCGATTTCCTGGTATGTCTTTATACTATCTGAGAAACAAGATCAAGATGAGACTTGCTTGGCAATTGGAGCAGCGATTATCAGCGCCCATGAACGACTACAGATTGCCGTCTTTCTGCGTTTTTTTTTGTGCGTTTTCTTTTACACTTGCTACTACTACTACTATTATTATTAAGACATCCTGGAAGCATGATTGCTACCTGCCACAATGGCCCTATTCCCAACGCAGACGCTAGGAGGAAATGCCTTTGTTGTTTTGTTTGTTCATGAGCTTGCTATAGAAGCGATGCCTTCATCCAGCCAGGTGCTGGTGGAAAGGTCCCAAGCCTCAGGATCCGCACGGTGCATCTAGAATATGACACAAGTAGTGTCTGAGTTTTATTTGTTTGCTATACCTTGGACTGTCCTCTGGCATGCTAACAATCCCCAAGTTCTATCCTTGGACGAGTTCTTGTAATGATTCTGAAAGCTAACTTCCTGACAACTTTTCAGTGAAGGAGTCCTCGTAGAGCATCTTGTCATCAGACATATTGCATAGAGCTGGGATCAGTCCCAAGCAGATAGATGGATAACCAAGATNAGTTTTATTTGTTTGCTATACCTTGGACTGTCCTCTGGCATGCTAACAATCCCCAAGTTCTATCCTTGGACGAGTTCTTGTAATGATTCTGAAAGCTAACTTCCTGACAACTTTTCAGTGAAGGAGTCCTCGTAGAGCATCTTGTCATCAGACATATTGCATAGAGCTGGGATCAGTCCCAAGCAGATAGATGGATAACCAAGATGAATTGATTTTTTAATCCTCTTGCATGACAGTGATATACGCGCAAAACTCCTCAATGTGACCCACGGCTATTGCCGATCCGTGAAATTAACATGATACAGGCATTTGGAATTCCATTCGTACTTGTACTTTAAGTATTTCGTGTGCTATTATGTTCATTCATTCATGTGTCTTATCCAGGGGTATCAAATCAACGGCCTTCTAATCTCCAGTCATACATGCTCATGCTTCACTGTTGTATCTCCTTCCATAGTTTCATCTTGCTGTCTCGTCTGGTCAGCCTGTTCCGTTCCGCCCTCCGCCTTGTCATCCTTGCCCATGACGTTCTCAAACTGCGACCAAAGCGCTTCGACCGAAGAGAATTCGTTGCCGACCTGCATGATCCCATTAGCCTGAATTCTGAATATGCTGCGAAGAAAGTAGCCATTCGTACCGCAGTGACAGCTTCAAGAGATCGGTTCAACTTGTTGATATTGGCCAAAACATGCTCGAAGCTCTGCAATTGATTATTAGTACTTCGTTTAGCAGCACTTAATCAGGGGTTAACTTGCCATTGCGATTTCGCCAATGAGCGCTTCGCGTTGCTGTTCGAAGTAGGTCTTCTCATGACCGCCCATAGCGGATGCGGATCTTGAATGTGAAGCCATGATGGAGGGTTTTGGTTGCCTTGGGAGTTGGTGTAAGGTTGTCGTTGAGTTTAACGCGGTTGGCGCGTCTGACTTTGGTGGGGTTGTTTACTTTACGGTGGGCATCTACTTTCTTTAGTGAGGGGGCACTTGTCATGATGAAGCATGGGCACCTGCTAAGGCAGAAACTGACGTTACAAGACACAATGACGAATAAAGATAACGATAACAGTTCTGCACATGTATCTGAGATTTTGGGAAAGATGTTAAGCACAGAACAGTGTATCTCTGCTTATATGCGTATGACTAAACAAAACGGCTCGTGTTATATAAACATATTTTTACATGGTAAACCCAATCATGCACCATCAAGAACCAAACGAATGCCAAAGCTATCATCGTCTTTGCCTGCGCCAAACTCCAAAGAAATGCCAACATCATAACAATGCAGCTGTAAATACATATCATCGGCGGCCAACTACTCAACCTATCTTCTATAATGATCCGGGTGTCTTTCGTACTCGTGCGGTCTCAATCCTCCTCTCATCATGTCCCGCGGGTCCCTTGGGTCTCTGGGATCCCTCAGGTCTCTAGGATCTCGAGGATCTCGAGGGTCATGACCAGGATATACAGGAGCTCCCGGTGGGGGTGGTCCGTGTGCATCATAACCCATAGGTGTATAGCTGCGACCAGGCATTTCCCTGGGATCTCGTGGCTGCCCAGGGCCAGGAGTAGACGCGTAACGGGGATAGGCTTGGGCAGGAGGCGGCACTGGTTCTGGTCCACGCGAGACTGGGGGTGGATAGCGACCCTGCATTTGATGTTGCTGTGGTGGCATGTTAGCTCCACCAGGGTAGTAAGGGCTTCGCCCATCATCTCTCATGGGCATGTGTTGAGGTGGTGGCTGGGAAGGTGGCTGCGATCCCACCCAAGACGGCGCTGGCGTTTGAGGCTTGGATGCAGGATGTTGTGAGGGCCACGACTGCTGCTGCTGCGGCGGTTGCGATGTGTTTGGTGGTGGTTGTGATGGCCAACCGGCGGGCTGCTGCATATTGGGAGGAGCTTGTTGGGGCGCTGGCGGCCATGAAGTTTCACGACCACCCTGTGGGAGTTCTCTTGAGCGGGAAGAGGATGGATGATGGCCATACTGCCCGCCTGGTGATCCGGCGTGCGCTGGCTGGCCTGTAGAGGCATAGGATGTTGGGTATCCCTGATTTTGATACTGAGGAGGGCCTGGTGGAGCATAACGATGGCCTCCTTGTGGGGAGTTTGTTCGGCTGTGGTTGGCCGACTGGTAAGGGTTCTGCCTGTAATAGTCCCGTTCTGCAGCGGCGGCGGCAGCCTCGTGCGATACACCGATCGACGCCCTCGAGCTACCCATATGCGGAGGCTGGGGAGAATCCGCATAAGTTGGCTTAAGAGGAGGCATTGCTGGGGTACCTCGAGCAAAGGGTGAGTATGATTCTGGCTCCCCACGTCGGATTTGCGATGGTGGCGCTGGCCCTGGAAGTGGACGACCGCTCATACTGGTCTGAGGTGGAGGGGTGGGGGATGGCCTTGTGGGAGTGCTTGTCACATCGCTCACTCGCTTGGGTGGTGGTGGAGGATCATCATCGTTAAGCAGCGACATAATGTTGAGACCTCCCTTACGAGGCTCTGGTGGACGAGGCGGTGCTGCTGCTGGTGTTTGGACCGGAGTGCCAGCCTGAGGTGTTGTTGAGCCAAATGGTTCGTGCATCGAACCTGACGAGGGTCGTTGTTGAAGAGAAGACACGGGACGACTAGTAGGTGTGCCCATTTGAGGCGATCGCACCTGTGGCTGCTCGCCCATCAGGTTTCGCACTGGCTGTACAGGGGGGCCATAAGACAGGGGACGTCCAGACTCTTGCGGTGGCCTCGATAGTGGTTGGCCGCCGAGGCTTCCTTGTTGACGGTGATGTCCAAACGGCTCGTAGTGATGAGGCTGTGGTGTCATCTCGCGCTCCTGCTTGACGCGCAAAGTTTGCCTTTCTGATTGTCGTGCGAGCTCACGTTGTTCTTGTTCTCGCATTTGCATCTCCATCTTTTGACGTTCCATCTGAGCATTGTGTTCCATCATAGCAGCCTCGTTTCGAGACGGCTGTAGCGGCTGCGCGGCGGCCAGAGGTCGCTGCTCTCGTGACTCCACACCAGCAGGTCTGGAGGAGGCCTTCTGTGGAAGTGGTACACGTGCCGTGGGTTCGCGTTCGGCAAGTCTAAATTGCTGTACAGGGGCTTGCAAGGGCCTTGGGCCAGGTGACATTGTTTGAGCAACCGGTTGAGCTGCCGGATGTTGACCCATGGCCATGGGCTGTTGCGACTGAACAAGTGGCTGCTGTTGCTGCTGAACAGGAGCCTGGGCGATAGGAACCCCCCCAAAGTTCGGGAACGGTGGACCACGAGGAGGTTGACCAGCAGGTTCCATCTTAGGTTGTGGCGCTTCGCTGTGCATTTCGATTCCAGGAGCAACAGCAAGAGGACGAGAAGCAGCTGCTGAGCTATCGTATCGCCTTCCGCGCCCCCCTGTTGATGGTTGAGGTGGGTCAGGAAGCTTCTCGCCAGACAGCTTCTTTCTCTCAGCTTCTTGCACAAGCACTTCCCACTCGGCTTTGCCTTGGTCCTTTTGACGGACAAAGTAATTCTTGACCTATTTCCATTATTAGCAGTGATACCTTGCTGTTACATAACGGCGAACTTACCATAACAGCTGTTTTAGAGCCCATGTGGGCTGCTATAGCTGTCCAGTCCTGGCCGAACGAGCGTAGGAGGAGTGGGAAGTCATTAGATTCAGACACGCTCCAATAGCTGGATGCTTGGGTCGGTGCTTTACGCTCTGATGATTGGTGAGTCAGGTTGAAAGTAGCCATGGCAGGCTGAGGTGGCGGGTCAGGTCGAAGAGACGGTGCTGCCATAACCTCGGAAATGGAGGAGGGGGCGACTGGTTGAGGGCGTTCCAAAGTTTGCATGGGCTGTTGCTGTACGGAAAAGGGAGGCTGTATTCCAGCCGGGTGCTGCTCGAACTGGGTTGGCAGACGTTGACCTTCGGCAACCGGCAGAGGAGTAGATGCTCCATCTGTATTGAGTGCTCTTGAATTTGACCTGGAGCGCCCCTTGCCTGGCCCCGGCGCTGCAGCCAAAGTCTGGTTCGCCTTTGGCACTTTGGGCTCCTTTTCCTTTGGGCCTCTACGTCTCTTTCTTCCGTCCACCTTCTCAGGATGATCAACCTTTGCAGACCCTCCACGCCTGCCAGGCGTAGCGTTGGGCGTCGAGGCCTCTGTGTCAATTGCAGGCTGTTCAAAGTTCCATGTAGGTGCAGCCGCTCGTCGTGGTCGTCTTCTCTCACCATTCTCTCCAGTTTCGTGGGTTTCTTCTGTTTCTCCATCGCCGTTGCCGAGCTCTGATACTAACGCACTGGACCGCTGCTTCGCTTTGCCCTTTCTGCGCCTCTTAGGCTGCTTCTTGAGTTTCTCTTTCAAGTTGAGGTCCTTCTTATTCATGTAGTAATACTGGATGCAAGCACCAAAGTCGCGATGTGGAATTGCTTCCGCAACCCTGCCCCATTGCTTAGGTGCTTCCAAATATCTCTTCTCGAATAGATTAGCCTCTTCCTCGGTAAAGTTGTTGACCGGAGGCAAAACACGCCATGCTGATACTAATCGATCAACAGGCGTGTATCCACTCTTGTCAATGTAATTGGTGTTGTCCTTCTCTTCCTGTGTCCAAATCATATCTGGAATAACGGCTTCCTTATCTGTGCGGTACTTTTCTTGCTGCGCTCTAAGCTCGCGTTCTCTCCTCTCTTCATCTTCGCGCATTGACGCTTGCAAGACTCGTTCCAGGTCCCGTTCAGTTGCGAAACGACGCCCACGACCGCTTCCTTCATGCTTTGGCTCAGGGGTCACAGTGCCAGTCATCTCAATGCCCGTTGATACTGAGAACTTTCCGCGGCTCTTTACAGCGGCAGGATCGTTTGACAAGGTAAAGTCCAGGTAGCGATGGTAGTTGTCAGAGTAGATCTTCTTGTCATGATCCTGCTCCGCAGACTTTTCTATATGCATCTTGTCCAAGTGCTCGAGAACAAAGCCATCAATGAACGAGTCTGAGTCAAGGGTGCGCATAAATTCCTTATCCTTGTCCCATCGTTTGTTACCAAAGTCGGGAAGGCTATCGATAGGCGGTGTAGTCATATATTGGCGGACGGTATCTAAGTTCATGAAAGAGTCATCCTCAGATTCCGTTTCGTCATCATCGACCTGAGAAGGTGTGCTGGGCGGTTTTGAGGCTGTTTCCGTTGTCTGTAATACAACATTTGGCGCAATGGCAGGAACAAGGGCGTCTTCACTTGCAATATGCCTGGGGACGATGGTTTCGGTTTTCTCGGCAGGAATCTCGATTTGAGATTCGGCAGGAGCTTCCACCGAGGTCTCCGTAATGGCTTCATTATGCTTCTCGGGATAGGCTGCTGGAGGAGCGTCACTTGGCTTCTCTGTTGATGGTTGTGAAGGTGTCTCGGCACGGGCCTCTAAGGGCATCTCGCTCGGCTTGTCCTGAAGTTTTTCTGTCGGGGATACATGGGCCATCTGCAAATCTGTCTCGTTTGTCTTCACTGGTTCAACTGGAAGCTCTTTAGCAGCAGCCTCGGGCGCTGTAGAAATCGAATCCTTGGCTATTCTGTCAGTTGTGGGTGCCGACGTATCAGGCAGAGCTGGCACGGCCTCAACAGCAGGAGCGTCAATGTCCATTTCTTCGGCCTTCGGCTCAGGCGCTGAAGCAACGGGTTCTTGATGGACGTTTTCGTCAATAGCCTGTTGCGTAGGCTTCTCGGCAATACTCTCGACAGTCTTTTCGGTCGTGGACTTCCCAACCAGGTCATTGGGTGCATTGTCTGGTCTTTGTGCAGGATTCTCGTTGGACTGCTCGATGGGCTCATCGACCTGTTTGTTGACGGGCTTTTCGACTGGTTTCTCAACGGACTTCTCGACTGGCTTCTCAGCTGGCTTCTCTGCAGGTTTCTCTACAGGTTTCTCGGCCGGCTTTTTCATGGCTTCGTCGACTGGCATTTGGATGGGTTGTTCAACGGGTTGCTTAGTCGACTCTTTGGCGACCTCTAGCGATGGCTTCTCTGGTGATGGCTTCTTCGGCGATAATTTCGGGACTGATTGAATAACACGGTCCTCAGACCTTCTAACACGAATCGATTGCTCAGGCTCCGGTTCGACGTGGTCTTCCTGTTGTGGTTGCTTCCGTAACTCGGACTCAATCTGGCCGGCATCCTCGATAGCGTCTGTCATTTCCACATCTGACTTCTCATCTTGTTCCACGGGTTCGCTTTTCCCGACAAGCCTGTCCGCTGCCTCAGGGAGCTCTTCCACCATTTTGAGCAGTCCTTCGCCTTCCCCAACGATCTTAACCATTGAGCCATGCGACAGAGCTGCAAACCGAGCCATCACTTGGGTTGGCAACTTCGGCTTCTCAAGCTTACTCAATTCAGCCTCTGTTTTTCCAATTTCATGATCAAAATAGTCTGCCATGTCATCGTCGTCGTCGGATTCCGAGTTCTGTTCCACAGGCGCTGGCTTAGGGGGTACTTCAAACCTAACCACTTTGAGATCTGGTCGAACACGTTTCCGTCTCGGTGGCTCTTTTGGCGGTTCCCTCATCTCTCTTATGCGTTCTTCAGATACCTGGCTAAATCGAGGCATACTCTCCATAGTAGGTGATGGTCCCGAGCGATAAGAGTCCCTCCTAGAAGCATTAGTAGGTCGTGTATCTCTGTCGATGGATGCTCTTGCAGATTGAGATTCACGCTCGGATTTAACGGTAATCTCTCCTGGTTCTGCACTATAATTTGATCGAGCCCGATTGTCATAATGAGTTTCTGACTTCGCATCGCTACTACGCGGTCGCCTCTCATCGTCGTTATAATGGTCGTACTGTGAGCTACCACGTCGCAAAGCCGGTCGCTGCTGCACAAAGCTTGGCGATCTCATCATCTTTGGTGAGTCGGGTGCCTTTTTAAGGCTTGGGTTGATCCATTGCTTGCTGGAAGGTCGTGGCGGTGGAGGTTGCTGGGCTCGAGGACCGACTGGAATCGAAGGGCCGTCATGAATCATTGGCTTACCCATGCCCATCGGAGGCATGGCCGGATCATGTCCAGCAGACGGGGGTCGATCGCCAAAAGCTCTGGGAGCGGTAGGTGGAATTTTTGTGGCAGCGCTGGCAGGGACATATCCCTCTCCTACACTCAATCCTCGGCTGACTGGAGCTCCAAAGGTGGGAGCGGACGGCGCAATAGAAGGCGGTGGCGATACCTCCTTACTAGATAGCCCTGAATCGTGGCCAGCGTTGGCGCGAGCTTCCATCTTGTTCCGGAACAGTTCACGATCTCGAGGATCTCCACGTTCGTCTCGTACATCGCGTCGGGTATCTGGGTCAGCATAACGATCCATTCGATCCATCCGGTCTCTATCATCGCGCTCCCTACCCCACCGACCCTCCTGAGACCGACTTCGTGGGTAGCGATCTCCCCTGTCGTCCATATAAGGCCCTCTTCCGCGACCTCGTTCCGATGTCCAATCTCCTCGTCCTCGCCCACGGCCTCGGTGAAATCCTCCACCACGAGGGTAAGGCGGCATATTAAACTGAGGGTCCGATGATGATGATCCTGCCGAAGGCGGTCCTCCATCTCGAGAGCCGCGACGAGACCTATCTGCGTCTACGCCCAAAGGTCCATCGCGATCTCTGTCACGGAAGTCTCGTGTGGGTGATCTTGCACGACCGATGGGAGAACGACGTGACCGGAAGTCTCGAGGTTCCCGCCATTCCCGATCGCGATCGCGTTCACGACTTCTATCATCGCGGTAACGATCGCGAAAGTCCATGTCCCTGTCTCGGCCCCGGTCCCGACTGTCATCTCTTGAAGACCATCCACGACCGCGCCCCCGGCCTCGACCTCCTCTGAATTCACCTCCAAAACCTCCACCACGGGGCCCACTAGGCGCATCAATTAAGGCTTTTGGACCGCGAGGGGGCTCGCGCCGTAATGGGTCGCCAAAGTCGCGACCTGGCGGGAAGCCACCATTACCTGCTCGGGCTTCAGACGGTCGGCGTCTATCACCGTCAGCATATTGAGCGCCTCTGTCGAATCGGTCAGGTGAGCGATCACGCGGCGACCTGGATCGTTCATAACGTGAGTATCTTGAGGCCCTGGACGATGGAGATAGTCAGCACGAAGGAGGTTTCAAGGAAGGCGAACGGCTTCGGCGCCGGTTTCTATGGTATTGTTCGCGATTTCTTTTTCGCATTTCTTTTTGGAGCCGAAGACAATGGGATGTACAAGTCAAACCTTACATTTTTCAAAGGCCGTGGGAAACCCAAAGGAACCGGTAATTATGGTACGCAGCCCATGCACCTGAGACGTAAAACGCAAATGCTACTATGGTTAAAGATACCGTTGGCGAGTCTGAGAACCGAAAGCTTCCACCGAAGTAAACTGCGTTGTTGAGATAAGGGCTGAACTTTGAATTTGATGTATCGTTGCCTGTCGCGTCTCGATCACGAAAGCAGTTGAATTGAACTGTCGACCGGGGGTATCGAATGAAAAGTCGAGAAAGGCGTAACACGTATTAGCAATATTGTATCGAAATATCAAAGGCGCGACAAGTAATGAGTGATAGAAATGCGGTTGCACCGTAAGGGCGACAGTGCCTTTGCGGTGGATGAATGCAGGTTGAAGGTTTGCAGGATCGAAGACTGCACAGCACAAGCCTCAGGCGTGCAGCCTCAGTTCGTGGCCTTAGCGTAAGCGACCCCATTGCTCCTGCAAATTGGGATGGACACACTGTCGCGTGGCGCTTAGTGGTGGATGAGTGGAAGGCATGAAAGGTGCCCTTTCCCCTTCCAGTTCCAGTTTCCAGGGGGGCTTGAGCCAGAATTGCCGCGACACGCTAGACCCTGAATGGACAGATTCGGTTGTGGAGCGATACTTGCACGCCTCTTTTCCGCTCCGATAGACCCCGCCGATTTTTGTCCAATGCGGAGCCGAGAGCCGGCACGGAAGAAATCTCGAAAAATATAGTTAAACGGCCGGCAAGGCTTTGGAGGCAAAACTAAGGGTTCGAGTTTAAAATATATCTTAAAAATAGCCCTTCACATGTCGGTGTATTGATATCTAAGCTTGGAACGAATCAAGTGCTCGACTGAGATTTTACTAAGCTTCTCGCGGTCAAAATTTGCGTTATCCATATTTTACGACTTACGACTTGAAACTTACGACTCACAACTCACAACCTCAAAAACTTGACCACAATGGCTTCCAACTCGGATACTCCGCCTTCAGCGGCCACAGAGGCCGTCCTTGTCAAATCTGAGGAGATGCCCAAGGATGCCCAGAAGGTTGAGGAGCTTGACTTCAACAAGCTCAAAGGTCCCATCACTGCTGAGGATCTCTTCGAAGGCATGCGCCACATGGGGTTCCAAGCGTCTTCCATGTGTGAAGCTGTGAGGATCATTAACGACATGGTGCGCCACGCTCCACCCAGGAAACTCTACCGGGGTCTTCTGGTATGATCGCCAGGCTGGCTAACAGTTCACAGCGTACGTGGAAAGACCCTGAGACGGGCGACAAAACCACCATCTTCTTGGGTTATACCTCGAACCTCATCTCGTCCGGTCTTCGAGGCGTTTTGCGCTGGCTCGTAGAGCACAACCATGTCTCCTGTATCGTCACCACTGCGGGCGGTATTGAAGAGGATCTCATCAAGTGTCTCGGTGACACTTATGTTGGCTCTTTCAGCACCCCTGGAGCCGACCTCCGTCGCAAGGGTCTCAACCGTATTGGAAACCTTGTAGTCCCAAATGCGAACTACTGTGCCTTCGAGGATTGGGTCGTCCCTATTCTTGACAAGATGCTTGAGGAGCAAGAGGCCAGCAAGGGCACGGAAGAAGAGATCAACTGGACGCCATCCAAGGTGATTCACCGTCTGGGTAAGGAGATCAACGACGAGCGATCTGTCTATTACTGGGCGTACAAAAACAACATCCCCGTGTTTTGTCCCGCCATCACTGATGGCAGCCTGGGCGATATGCTCTATTTCCACACTTTCAAGTCCTCGCCTCTGCAGCTGAAGATCGATCTTGTCGAAGATATCCGCCGTATCAACACGATTGCTGTTCGAGCCAAGCGAGCCGGTATGATTATTCTCGGAGGCGGTATTATCAAGCATCATATCGCCAACGCATGCTTGATGCGCAACGGTGCCGAGTCGGCTGTCTACATCAATACAGCACAAGAATTCGACGGCAGCGACGCGGGTGCCAGACCAGACGAAGCTGTATCGTGGGGTAAAATCAAGATTGGGGCAGATAACGTCAAGGTGTACATGGAGGCGACAGCCTGCTTCCCCTTTATTGTGGCAAACACGTTTGCAAAGGATATCGGAAAGGCAGGCCAAAAATAAAAGAAAACGATAGAATGCAAAAAAAGACACGTTAAAAGCTATCGCTGGTGTGTGTTAATGCAGGGCTGAAGCGCTTCAAGTAGCAAAGCGATGTAAACTCAAGAGCCACCAGTCCATATTATAAGCGTAGGCTGGAGTGGCTGCCGGTTCCAAAATATTCCTGCCCAAATGCCCTCGTGCGCAATTCCCCTAGTTCCAAATCAACATCACGCTGTTTTGTATGCGTTCTTGGCTTGCTTCCCGAGTTCGCCTCACATATCGATATCCATCTTGGCCCTCTTCGCCGGGGTCTCTTCCATACATCCTACACTATCCTGCTGAGGTGTCGCATTTGCGCCCACGTTCTCCAGTTCCTTGGCATTCTGCGCCGCCAGCGTCGCTCGTCGCTCTGCTCGTTCTTTGTCGATCTGGCCGCGAGGTCTGTATCGACGTTTGTTGGCTAGACGGCGCTGCTCCTTGGCTTTGATAATCGCATCCTCTTCTTCCTGTCGACGCCGGATTTCGGCAGGGTCAATCGTGCCCTTTTTCATACTCTCGATTGCCGCCAGGCCCTCTTCGAGCCTTGGCCAAGTGCTAGCAATTCCTCCTTTTCTGGTCATGAGCCTGGCGATGACATCGGGGGTTTGTACAGTTCCATCAGGGCGCTGAGCTTCCATGCAAGCATTGAGCCAAAAGATGTCACCTGCACGATCAGCTCGGGAATCAGGATTAGGTGGGAAGTGAGGAGGAATAATAGGGCTTCCATCGCTAATCTGGGATTCGTTGCTGCGACGTCTCTTGTTCGGACCGCTGTTTGGGGAAGGAGTGGATGCCTTGGGATGGTTCGTAGGCGCAAATGTTGCGAGTTGTTCATCATCTGGAGTTTCTGGTGTTGGCAAGATGGAGCGACCTGCTTTCTTGGAAATTTTCCGGGGAAGTTCGGTTTCATCGGGAGATGACTGCTCGTCGGATAGCAAGGGTCCCTCCTCTTCGATGCTCTTAGCAGGTAACTGAGCTCTCGCTATGATGCCCAGACCTGCGATAATGGTTAGATAACGCATAACATGACAAACAGAGATGGATAGTACTACTTCTACTAGGCCGAAGGCCAAAGTCTCGCTCAACGGCGGCTCGACGGATGTCCATATTCGAATCTGTCACGAAGAGCGTTAGTAAATCTTAACTCCTTAGTGAGATGATCACCCACTATCGAACTGTTGTTTTGTGATGCAAAGGAACAGCCACCAGAGGATACTGGCCAGAGCAAGGGACCACACTCAATCAAGTTTGGGGGAGAGCTGAAAGAGATGGAGGGAATGAAAGAAGGAAAAAACGGCGAAGAAATATTAAGGTGCAGTCAGGATGAAAGTATGAGGGTGAACGAGGTTGCAGGTGTTTGACGGATAATGCAGCAGTTTCTGTCACTGGCGGAGCAATCGGTGTCGGCTGGTGATTTTTCAACACTTACCCTCGAGCAAACCCCCCAGTGCCCCCGATAACTTTACTTCTAGTCTCCTATCATTCGCATGCTCTTCTTGCTTGATTTCTAGTGAGGGTATGGGTGACGCATCACAAGAATGAGCTGGTGATCGAATCGCATGTTTCTTTCGAGTCCAGTTGTTGCATTTCCTTTTTCTCTTCGTCTTAAGTTTCGAATTTGTACGCGGCCCTGGGCTTTCAATAGATATGGGAGTCATCAACTGCTGATGCTGCGGGCTCTTGGCCTTTATACCAAACACAGAGCTGCTGTCCATCGCCCGTTTTATATCGTTTGCTGTTGACATCGTTGATCTGGATGGTTGGTGGTAGCGATATAACTCGAAGAGTACGAAGGTGGCTTGGAAGACCGGTATTCTTATGGAATGGAATTCGGAAATGGGCGAGGAAAGTGGACGAAAATTAACGGAGGGTTAGAACAGGTTACTTACTCACTGAAGTGCAGCTTGAACTTGTGGAAGTGTGAAGGAAAATGAAGAAAGAGGGGCTCGAAGTTAAAGCAGGAAAGACGGACGAGCGAAACACACCTGAAGGGCAGGAACTATGCGTTACTGAGAGTATTCAAGTTATTTTCATACTCACTTGCGACTGCCTGAATTGTTTGGTGAAGACTACCTCATTTTACAAGGAAGGAACGGTTGTGCGCTAGTTGTCGCATTGTAAGTCGAAGTGAAGTTTAGGTATCTATCCTGCTTGGTGTTGGTGAAGCAACTACTAAGGCACGCACATCTTTTTCACGACAAAGCTGCGTACCTCTTAAGATACTAAAGTAATACAAGTACTGTATATTTCAGGGTAGTTGTGCACAGTACCGTGGATACTTCGTTCCACAACGTGATGCTGTATAGCAGAGTTACTTTGTGCGGAGTCAGAGTATAATCGACTCTTTGTACTGCCGAAGCAAAGGACTCGAGGACAAACCAACCCTGAATGAGTAGTTTATCTCCGTACCTACTTTCACAAAATCCCAGGCTTCAAATCATCTAACGCATAGAAACACACCATTCGGTTGTAGGGTATACATGGTTTATTTAATACACTTCCAGCAGACACCGGAACCCTATCTGCTAATTTATCAGATATTTAGTCCCCAGGGACACAGAAAACTCGAATCTTCCAGCATAAGAGACGAAATAATTCAGTCACTTTATACAAGTTTAGACAGGCTCTTAGGCTATTTATTTCTTATACCCTAGGCTTTGGTTTCGAGTTTCTCTACCACCCCTAGTTATCATCGCTCACGGCCAACGAAGCCCTCAAAAATCCCCGATAGTTTGCTTGAACTCAGTCAAAGCAGAAGTCCACTCATCAGCTCCGCTTTTCTCTGCCCATGAGGCAATTTTCTCGACACCCTCGAGGTCATCCTTCATGTGACTCTCCGTTGTTGTTCCATCCAGAACTGTAATCCCATCGAGACCCAAAACAAGAGCATAGTACGCCGCCACTGGAGCAACGCCAGCTTTCTCAGCAATAATCTTCACGGGCCTGCTAGCAGCAAGTCTGGGATTCGCGCTGAGCGTCCAGAAAGACTGGAATGCGATCTCGTGCTGACGACAATAGGCTCTGAGCTCTACCTCGAAGCGTGTATCGGGGTAGAAGCGATTCTGTACGACACTAGGCTTAACGGTAACTGCATCATTGAGCGCTTTGAGGATAGGAAGTGTAGTGTTGGAGATGCCTAGGTTACGAATCTTGTGGGGCACGTAGGTCTCGAGAGTCTTCCAAGCCGTGATTGTGTCCTCTATGGTTCGCAGTGGGCTGTGCAAGAGGACGCTGTCAAAGTAAGGCTCTTCGCCCTCGATAGTGAAGTACTTTAGTGAAGACTTCACTGATTGATGAACCTGGTCGACGACCGGTGCGTTAAAATCATAAGGCGCATCCTCAGCTTGGTTGCCCGGAGGCGAGAATTTAGTTTGGAGCTGGGCAAAGTCAGCTGATTGTTTCTCCGGGTTTGTTCAAGAGAGACACAATCTTACAAATAGTCCGTCACGCTTGACGATGCCGTCTTTGATAGCTCTTTGGACACCTTCTCCTACACCTTTCTCATTGTAATGCTTGGGCTGACCTGCTGTGTCGACACCGCGGAAGCCATATTTGAGAGCAGCGTACACAAGATCTGCTGATCTTTCCTTTTTCCACGCTGTGCCATAGACAAGTTTTGGCATAGCAGTCGACGAGCCCTTAAGGGTGAGATCCTTCGCTAGTTTGGCGGCCATAATGGACGATTACACCATAGAAAATATCTGATTGTTACATAAATCAATGTTATTAATCTGTTGTTGCGGTTGGTTCAAGTAAAAGCTGTGAGATGCTTTGTATGAAAGGTGATGATAGGTGGAGATGAGGGTGACTGAGTGGTGATATTGGTTACGACATGTTGAGCCTCAACGGCCTGCATATGGCGTCAAATGCAACTTGTTGGCAGGCAGCCAATCAGTGATTTTTAATCACAAGATCCCCCACGCAAATAACGTTACCTTTTTTCAATATATTGTATTTTCGTCCACTGACTAACATGTCCGCTGTCCCTGATGAAAGCTTGTCGTGAGAAACTTTGGTTCATCTCGAAGAACATCACTTCTACCTAATGTACTAACACCAATCTGGGAATAGCACGGGTATAAGTAAATGGCTACTGCAAATGAATGACGTTGGTAAAAGCAGCTATCCCCCACACATCGGCGCGGGGTTCTCGCGGGGTTCTGCAACTGTCTTGTAAACAACGCAACAAGATACTGATGTTAACGCTAGAGGAAGAAGATATTAATCTCGTTAGCGGAGACAAAGATTAGGTCAAAGGACAAATTCCTCCGGACATGTTTAGGCTAAGAAACGGGAGAACGGGCCTACTCCCGGATATGCCCAAGTGAAGCAATTCCGTAGCTCTCTCCTCCACAGTCGAGTATCAACATCATTGGGTTAGATGTTGTTGCTGCCCCGCCAAAGCTCTGAGGGGTTGGAGCTCACCAGGATAAAGTCACGTCACTAGGAAGCAAGCGAAGGATAGGCTTTCAAAAGATTCGTTTTACTCTTCAGTTATATCTTGACCATCTGCTGTGCATAAACCACAAGCTTTGTAGATCATAGTTAAAGATCATAACCATGGCTCCTTACACTGCTAAATGGGGAATCTTGGCCACTGGTGGCATCGCTGAATGCAAGTTTCAATTTCATATCAAGTCCAGATCAAAGCACTGGTCTAACTATCATCATCAGGCTTCACCAAGGATATTCTCACGGATCCCGCTATCCGTGAAGTCAACGATGTGCGCCACGAGATCGTTGCAGTCGCTTCATCTAGCTCCGTTGATCGAGCTCGCGAATTCATCAAGAAGATTGATGGCCCTTCTTCAGCTGCCGCTTATGGTTCCTATGCTGAGCTCGTCGCCGACCCCAGTGTCGAGATCATCTATGTCGCCACCCCTCATAGCCACCACTTTCAGAACGCCATGTTGGCACTTGAGGCGGGAAAGAATGTTCTCTGCGAAAAGTCCCTCACTGTGACGGCGGCGCAGGCCAAGAAGCTATATGATGTTGCTAAGGCGAAGAACCTCTTCTTCATGGAAGCTGTCTGGACGCGATACTTCCCTCTTAGCATCAAGGTGCGAGAGCTGATCCAGTCTGGTGCCATCGGTGATGTTTACAGAACTTTTGGTAAGTATCCTCTCCATTGAGCTCTCCAGGAGCCCTGTATCGTAGCAAGTATTGACTCGCTCCTTAAGCCGATCTCTCATTCAACAAGAACACCGACAGCAGCGACCTCGACTTCCCTGATTCGAACCGCATGGTCAACCCCGATCTCGCAGGCGGTGCTCTGCTTGATCTCGGCATTTACTCCTTGACCTGGGTGTTCCAGTCTCTTTACCACGTTCTGCCTGAAGCTGATAAGGAGGCGCCTAACGTCGTGGCTTCCATCAACAAATACCGAACCGGTGCGGATGAGTCGACAACTATCATCTGCCAATTCCCCAAGCACAAGAGCGTCGGTATTGCAACCACCTCGCTACGCATTGCGACCGATGTCGATGGCCATTACACCGGAGGCCCAGCGATCCGAATCCAAGGTTCCAAGGGCGAAATTCAAGTTACAGGTCCTGCATTCCGACCTACTGAATACAAGGTCATCAAGTCAGACGCCAATGGCAAGGTCGAGGTGGTGACCTGCCCGATCCCTAAAGACCCCAAGCGCAACAACTGGGGTCACGGTATGTACTGGGAAGCTGATGAGTGCGCACGATGCTTGCGTGACGGAAAGAAGGAGAGCGCCTCGATGCCTTGGCCTGAGAGCATTGCTATCATGGAAGTCATGGATAGTGCCCTGAAGCAGGGCGGCGTTACATACCCTGAGCTCATCACTACTGATGTCTTTGACGCCAACAGCCCTCTCAACACTGGCAAGAAGTAAATGATATGACGTACAATCCTGAAAGTTGCAATGACATAAAAGTCGGATAATATTATATATGCAAGGATATTCCGAAGCATTGATTAGTGCCGCTGCCCTGCATCGTGAATTACACTCAAGTATAAGATTCGCATAAGATGCATACTACGTGCACCGTTACAGATGAACCGCCTAGCACTACACGCGGGAGAGTGAGATTAACGGTATATGTCAGATGTGACGCCCAAGGTAGGGATGCGATTGGTTTGCTAGCAACCATCAAACGGACGATGATTGCTTTTAGCCAAGAGACGGGAAGTGTAAGACATTTTCGTGGGCTGTTGCCCCTTTTGCAACTAATGTCTAGAGGTGAATGGGGGCCAGAATCGTTCAGGCAAGGCACCAATTTCTGAGCGCAGATCCCTGGGCGCCTGAAAAACAGTCCGAGAGTCGAAGTCTCTTGGTCTCGACCTGAGATGACGTGCAGCCCTGTCTCTCAAGCGAGCGGGAGCATCCATGTCCGTCCACATGCCGCAAATCCCTGATACGAACGCTCCCACCTGCTGAAGATTCTTTATGCATGCAGTATGAGGCTACTATACTTGACACGCGAGCAGCAGTAGAGGGGGGCGTACAAGCCACCAAAGGTGTTCCATGGCTGACCGGCTGAAGAACTCTTTTAGCAGATTGGGCGATGGAAATGCGAAGATGCGAGGTGATATGATGCGATGTGATCCGTGAGAGAGATGAGATTGTGGGGTCAACGATGTCCAGACACCGAACTGAACTGACCAAGACCAGGGACCCTAACTGAGTGAAGTTTTGAGGCCTGGATGCGGATCCGAGGTGTTCGTGACCAGGGGCCTCAAAATCTGACAGGGGAACATTAACGTCTGAACTTCTCATGTTCTCACACACTTGATGAGGTTCGTCCCGACCTCATTACGTACAGAGAGTCGTTGCTTTTGTTTACTTGACGCACAGTCACTGGAAATCCCGCACTCGCACGGGGCAGTATTTGGCTGAGATCAGGGCGTCGGCCTAATAATGGCTTGTATCATAAGATCATATATTAGTATGAGCTATATCAATCATGTTTGCGTTTGTATCGTGTCGCTCATTAATGTCTGTGGTTAGGTACGTTAGAGTACCTCAAACGAGTAAAAGTCAATTCAAGCCACAAACGGAACCGCCCAAACACGGCCCCACTAATAAGGTAGTTGCGGGCCACAGCCGAGCAGGGCAGTTACTACCCTACGTATTGGAGAAATTAGTAGTTGCCATATACAGAATCACCAACAAACCTGAAGAACCAACCAACTCAACTGTGATAATCTTGGCTCTTCCGACCTTCACACACAACGACACAGCAATCTCACACCCCTCCTGAAGATTGTCCGTCTCACAGAGCAAGGATTGCAGTAATATTCCGCTCCACAACGACTGGTCCCTGTAAAGAACCTGCACGGAACTTCAGAGCAAACGGTCATCGACTGTCTTCATCATGGCCAATGTATCGTCGGTCACACCGACTGGAGATCAAGAGAACAGACCCCTTGGAGAACAAACAAATCAGACAACCCCAGCTCCAGCTCCAGCTCCAGCTCAAGCTCAGGATCAAGCCCCCACAGAGTCGTTCTCCCAGTCTGCAGCAGAAGAGGCGCCAGAGACGTATGAGGCTACCCATGTTCACGCAGTCTATGAGGCCATCGCGCCGCACTTCTCTGCTACCCGCCATAAGCCATGGCCCCGCGTTGCCAGTTTTCTCCTCTCCCAGCCTGCTGGCAGTGTCGGTCTAGACGTTGGCTGCGGCAACGGCAAGTATCTGCGCGTCAACCCGGCTGTTCACATCTTTGGCTCAGATCGAAGTCAAGCGCTAGTTCAGCTTGCCCGAACTGAACTCCGTCGGCCGCGGGAAGACGGGGCCGAAATTGATCCCAGGGTCTCTGATGTTGATGTCGTCGTTGCAGATGGCTTCGCTCTTCCTTACCGCAAGGCTGCTGCCGACTTTGTCATCTGCATCGCCGTTGTGCACCACATGTCGACACGTGAGCGTCGACAGACCGCCATTGCGGAGTTGCTGGACCTCGTAACTCCCAAGACAGGCCGTGTGCTGGTCTATGTGTGGGCTCTCGAGCAGGCGTCGAGCCGCCGCGGATGGGACACGGGCAGTGACCAGGACCGCCTGGTGTCGTGGGTGATGCGCAAACCAAAAGGCCAGGAGCCTGGGGGCACGTTCCAACGCTACTACCATCTCTATAAAGAAGGTGAGCTTGAGGAAGACGTGGTGGCGGCTGGAGGCATTGTCGTTGAAAGTGGTTATGAGAAGGATAACTGGTGGGTGGTATGTAGTCGACCGTCGTGAGACCAAGTACGCGGTAAGCTGCGGGAAAGCCAGAAGATTGATAGGCGTTACGAAAAAAGCATTAGATACGACTAACATGAAAACCAAACTGAACCGCAATTTACACTATGAACAACATGCTTGTCAAACCATACAAAAGCAGTGGCCCGTTGACGGGCTTACATTATATTCGGGATATCTTTCGAATTCAAGTAACAATGCTAACTGTACATGTCATCCATCTACTTTGGGTCCTTCTCTACCGTGTCCCTAGATGTGTCTATCGAACATGAAAATACCAAAACTAACGACAAACGCTGTCAGTGGGAAAACAGTACCATCTCTCGCAACTCCGATTTTCTAGGGTCCCTCATGACCCTATCCTGTAATGCTTCCCTTGCTAGGTTTCAAAACAGCCTAGCATCCACTGCCCTTCAGACGCCTCTGACCGATGCAAAGTAAAGTGAACAAGTCATAACATGATAAACGACAATCAAAAGAATCGAAAGAAAAGGAAACACTCCCAAATTTTACCCCCAAAAATTTCCCTATTAAGTCATGCCCACATTTTCTGTTCCATCATGAGATTCGATCTGCTGCTGTAGTCTTGAGTATGTTCCAGGTCGCCCCTCTCGGATGACCGCCATAATTTCATTCCCATAGTGATAAGCCGTACATTCATTACCCTTCCTGCAACCCAAACACCGTCCTTTGCGAGTTGAGTCGCGAAGGATATGCCCACAAACATTCATAGCCCAACTCCCAAATACATGTGTAGTACAATTGCTTGACTATCCAAGCTATGTGATGCGTCGTCGTTGATTTGGTTCATGTTGATATGGGTCTGGGGAGGCTCTTCGCTTGGATCCGGCCGATTCAATCGAGTAACTGGCGAGACTTGAATACAGGGGCCCTTGACCCATTCCGCCCATAGTCCCCATGTTAGGTACCGCAGAAGGTGCACTATAGGGACTAACACCACCAGTGAGTTCAGCGAATCCGGGAAGCATGCCAGCACTTCGAGGCGTCGGTTGGTTTTGGATCGGCGCCAGTCCAGGACCTGGTACATATTGGACTTCGGCAGGCTCGGGACCCATAGTCAAAGGAGGTGGTGGTGGGATCGATTCTCGGCGGGAAAGAATGGTTCGGTTGCTGGCAGGGGGCATTGGTGGCGCTCTGTTGTACACAACTCGTGGTGATGGGACTCCAAGATCGCGGGGCATGCTCCCTTGGGAATGGGATTGAACGTGGCTGCGTGAGGGCGAGCTCCTGTGACTGTTGTTTCCTTCTACATTGACTGCAGCCAAGGAAAAGGGAATGACTCCTGCACGCCGAGCCATGTCTGCTTCTCCAAGCTGCCAATGCATAGCCTCCGCTGCTCTCCATGGAACAGCCATCTCTTCCGCCACCTTAGCCCACATCTCTGGCTTAAACCTGCAACTTTGTTAGTACGTGCCTTGGAAGCTCAACGACCATGTGATCTGTTGTTAATGAATAGTGAGGCGGGACAAGCTTTACTTTACTAACCTTTCATAAAGCCTGGCAAGCTTGTTCTTGCGTTCTTCGTCCCATTCACTCCGCCTTTCGAGGTAATTCTGATAGTGTAGGCGGCAACTAATCGCACTTCGGCCAGGTAAACGCTTTGAGATATCCTCCCACTTCATGCCCTTCCCTCGAAGCTCAATAATAAGTGCATCCTCCTCTGGTGACCATTTGCTTTGCTTCTTGACGGGTGGCTGGTCCGCGGTGTGAGGAGGAATTCCTCGCCTTCCAGACATTTGTGTAGAGGCTACACGTGGTGGAGGTGCAACATGCGTAACAGGTCGAGGTGAAGCTGCAGAGACACTTGGAGGAAGTTGCTGATAAGTAAAAGCCGGAGCGGGCTGGTTCTGGCGAGGCGGCGAGACAGAAGGCTCATGAGAGCCAGATGCCTTTATAAGGGCGGCAAAATCCAACCCAGCAGCCTGGTCACCCAGTCTACTCGCAGAGGAGCCGTTGGCATATGGGCGAGGCGTACGCCCCCGATCGAGACGGTCTTCCGCACCCACGATGGATGGTGGTAACTCCGCCCGCAAGAGGCAGAGCGGAGACTCGCTCTTGAATTGGGCCAGCTCGGCGGCTTTGCTAAGTGTTTATAAAGAAGTGAGTTTAGCAGCGGCTTGAAGAAGCCCAATGCTGCCCAGGAGTCTTATAAATCAGGGTATCACGGTCTCCTTGATGTTCGTCCTGAGTCCTTTGGTCGGGTAGGTGAGTTGGTACCCAGATGTGTGGACTGTGATTGTGAAGTATGATCAGATAGTAAGCTTAGTAGTTCGAACCTTGACAAAGATCCGACAGCTTGTGTTGCCGTGTCTCAGTGTCTAATAGTCGTGGAGTGTGGTACTGAAGGCCTTCTCGTGGTAGATGGTAGCGTAGTGGTGGGCAGCTGGGTTAGGTATCGACACAGTTGGGCTCTGTAAGGTACTATATTGCCACAAAGGTGTAAAAGGAGAAGGAAGAACTGTCTCGGCAGGCTACAGAGATGGCTGTTCAGATCATGAAGCGTGGCTCCGAGACGTTGATGGGCCGAGGGCAATGTGATTGGTGATCTCCAGGGTTCTTTGCAGCCAATGGATGGAAATAGGACGATATGGTGAGGCAGAACAGGTCGTGGGGCGCCAATCGAGGTAATGAGGCCAAGGTAAGGCTTGTTATCTGACGAGCTGTTATCTAAATTTGTGGAAGATGACTGAGTTGTAAAGGCGGCAATGCGTGGGAGGTAAGAAGAAGAAGATCCTCGAGGGTCGTCCGGCTTGAATACAGAAAACGTCGGTCAGATCTGCTGCTGGGCCACTACTAATCTAGTACATGCCTCCAGAAGCTATAAATTATGCGCAGGACAGGGACCCACGTTATGGATCGCCTTGCTTCTTCTTTTTCTTCTTCTTCGTCTTCCTCTTTTTGTCGTCTCTAGTCTTGGCCCAGGTCTAGACAACAGGAGTCACAAAGAACCCAAGCGGGATGAGGCCAAACGTATGGACTCCGGCAAAAATCGAAAAAGAAAAGGGATGTAACCCAGAAATACTATCGAGTATAGAGCCAAAATGAAATTGTTGGGTTGAGAAAAGGCGGCAGAAGTGACATAACGCTGTGGGGAGGCGACGATGCAGCAAATAAATCAGGGTCTGATTACATCCCCAGGAAACGGTGAATATGGTGTGTCGTTACAGGAGGCCCAACCCATAATGTACCTACGTGACGAAGAAATAATAGCGACAAGCACGAGCTTGAGAATGAACAGCATGGTCAAGGAGCAAGCTCCTAAGAGGAACATGGGGGGTGTCCACAGTCAAAGGCTACAGGGGTGTATGTAGGTGTGTCACTGTCCATCAGCGAAGGATTAAAGAAGTAAGGTGAGTGGAGTCGATACGTTTGGTAATAAGGCAGAGGGTATCGACAGGCCGGGGATAAACATTGGAGAAAGACCATGGCATGGTGGCTATGTGTTCTGGTGTTGGTCTGAATGTTACTGTTGGTTCCGTACTTTGGGAGTCTGCGATGCATCCAACTTCTCCTGAAGAATTGAAAGGGACGTTCGTTCCAGAAAAGATGGAATTGAATGGAAAAAGTATGTAAGGAAAAAGAAAAGAGCTGATGTATGCAACGCAGAGTGCATCATGCTCTATGAGCTGGTCCAGTACGAAGCTGGAAATTGAGGGTATACCGAATTTTGTCTCAATTGAGTCTCGGCCATTGTCCCCGTCTGTGTTCGGTCAATTTTTCCATCGACCGACTATTCCAGGTTACGGCAAAGGCCATCTCATCGTTTTTGTGCACGCTATACCGTGCCATGGTATTCCACTGTAGCCTTAACAGCATTGTCGAAGAAAGCCACACAAATGACAAAACAGATCTGGAACCTGTCATCAGGGAGACCGGGATAATAGCCCAACACCACCTTTTTTGCTACACGGATGAACTGCTGTACGACGGCGCACACCGCAACGCTCTCGATATCCAGTACCTCATCGCCTTGCACAGCCGCGGCCCTGTCTTGCCTTGCCTTGGCCTTGGCTGAGAGGGGTGTTGGCGTCTATCGTGGTCTCCAGCTGTGAGGCTAAGTGCATTAGCCTCACACCCCCTAGTTCTGCACCAACTCATCATGGACGCCCTCTGGTCCACGTTGCTGCGATCTTCGCATGGGGGAAACTGGCCGGGACCGGTTTTCCTTTGTGCCCTTTTGACTCGACAAGGGCAGGGGATCTTTAATTGGCACTTAGAATCGGCAGGGCTCTATAATAAATAACTAACGAGTTGAGCATCTCGCTGGCTCCCTTTCAATGATAGGGATCGGGGACCGGTCGCGATCTTGGTGCCAATAGGATGAATATAATGTTTGAGGGGAGATGGATGGATTTCCAGCTCGAATCATAATGGAATTGGCAATGCATTTTGTTGGTTGCAACCTGAGGCTGGACGGTATTTAACCTTCAAAAACTCCCAGCACGTGCTTACAAAGTGTAGCAACTGGCACCCAGGCTGTTCCTACACATTCCTCTAGATGTTAAAACCCATGTCTACCAATGGCTGTGGAAGAAGCATAGTTCTTATTTTATTCATTTATTCCAACTTGAGGCCAATTCTTGTCGCTGGTCTACTTTTTCGACTCTCGAATATGAAAGCGACTTTCCTAATCACTAGGTACCTTAGGTATAACCATCAAACATTCGTCCTCTGACGCCGAGTGTTCAAGGCATGCCACGAAGCTGTGCATATGAAGAGTACATCAAGGCGAACCATACATGACTGGAATTCGCGGTTTCGGGCTGAGTAATTCAGGTTCGTTGCCAGACTGGCCCGCTTACAGAAATTCAGTCTCGATCGATAACATGAGGCCTTCTGTGTTTTAAGCCATCGTCTGAGTATGTCTCATTTCGTGGTTTCTGTTGGTATTAGCACCCAGCTGTAGGCACACGACAAGGAACATGCTGTATCCCAAGCATGAATTGTCTGGGATAAGAGGGCAGCACAGATGAACTAATACATTTGGAAATACCTCGAACCCAGCCTATTTCACATGTCTGATGACAGACTCCTACACAATGGCGACCGCCTGGCCTGTCTTCCTACCCAATATGGCCCAAATCCTGGGCAGATATGTATGTAGGCGCATGCGAGTCGAGATAATGAAGCCCATTTGGGTACGAAGACCCTCGCTAAATATCAGCGGTGTGAGGGGCTTCGCATGAACCACCTTCTGTTAGTTCGAGACAGCTCCAGCGCTGTGATCGATTATATAGGGTTTCGTAACATCCCCCATGGAGAGCTGGAAGCTAGCTAGCATCGAAGTCGAATTCGTTGGAGGTGGTTATGGGCTAGCCTTCTCCTGTACTGTGCCCGTGCTAATTAAAGTGCGGTGGGGATGCTTCCATTGGGATGTGATTTGCGGCTGCGTTCGGCTCGATGTACTTCCGCACTACCACGCGCCTAAATTAAAGATTGATACTGGTGCCCAACTCATGAACCACAATCGTTACATATCAGTTACCTTATTCAGTTGGAAATCCTAAACAAGTGCCCACTATTCCTATTCGAGGAGAGCAATACTTTTTTCTTTTTCTTTTTCTTTTTTTTTTTTTTCGTGTCATGGTCATTTCGTACCTGCCTGCTGCCCAAGGGGTTTGAGCTACCTACTACCTAGTACCAACTTAGGTAGGCACCTACCTAGTAGGATCCTGCCTCACCTGATATGCTCAATTCTTTCCGTCGGCCGCACCCGTACTTTCCTTTTGATATGGCCGAGGGTAAACAGGAAAGAGCACTGACGATACTGAATGACTGCCCCTTTTATCACAAACTTGTTACAAATAATTCAGAGAAAATTTCATCTTTTGTTTCATGAATACAACCCAATGTAACAAATCTTTAGTCTTTCTTACTCACAGACCTGTTCACCGTCGATCTTTTTAGGGCATCACTCACAAACTCGGACTATTATGGCTAGTAGAGCCAACCCCGTTCAAGCGTTAATTGACATCTGCCAAACCCTTGCAAGTCGAACTAGCTCAAGTCTTGACTGACAACACAATTCGACCACACCATCGCCGACTTCTCAGGCTTTGCCTCACTCGGACAACGGCTCGCACTGCAAGAACGAGCCCAATGTCTGTCTGTGCGCAACTCCCGTCCAGCTAAGACACAGACGTCTTCAATACACACACGGATCATTCCTAGTATGGACACGCCTCTTTGTTGCTCTGAGGCCCTTTGCACAGAACTATTACGTATGTCGACAATCTCCTATTCAAACATTTGAAATTGAGACCGATCCGATAGAGGCCCGGCCCGAGTTGTTGACATGGCCCACTGAAATACCCGGCCGTCTAGCGATTGGTGGAGTAGAGAGACTTTTATCAGCCCTTCCATAGCTGACAGGGCCAACATTTGGAGGCTGCCTATATGTTACTTTTACGGACGGGAGGCTTCCTACTTCAAAATCAATCTACGAGCTTGTTTTAGAATGCTCTATCCCGTCTTTTTCACGGGTCGTCGTTTGCTCCACGTCGTGCCCGCTAATGGCTGTTCACCAGGAACATCCTGGGAGGCATCCAATTCTGATGATGAATTGGCGGTCAGAGAGAGATTCAAGAAAAAGGCTTGTCTAAATGTGCTGCACGGCCAAATACATACCTAACACATCATCAGTCGGGGGCTGGTACACCGAGATTGACATAGAGGTCAGTGTCGAGCAACTGACAACCAATTCTGTTAGTGTCATGGGTCATGCCTTGTTACTTGCGAGATGTTGAACGCGCATCATGCGACCAGGCGATGGTCTCTTTGCGCTGTTTTATCAATGCACTGGAATATGGTTCCGAGTCTGAGGTACATACGCGCGTGTAAAGACAACAGCCATGGATATTGAACACGACGATAGAACAAATATTGTTGGAGAGGACAAAGAGCCTAGGTCATCCTCAAGAATGAGGCAACCTCTCATGGTTTGTTTATTGAGGCCCGACGCTACGCAGGTTCACGAATATGATTAGCATCATCCAGCTTGGGATGCCACTCTTTAGGTTCAGTCTAAAAGCTTTGGAGGCTGACCTCGAACTGCACTGGACGTCGAGGGTGGGGAAACCAGACGACGTTCAGGTTAAAGATGGCGTTACACAGAAGCCGTTGCTAGTGTGGCTAATGATCCAACAGCAGCGAACCACTGCCCCGCAGGCCTCTCAGATCGGATATCGCCATTGTTCCCGGTGTTTTCCTGCAATGCTTGATGAACCGGATGTTGCTATCACTACGGTCCATCATAAGTCTGCCTCCTATAATAGTAGGGCTTAGGTTCCGAGCCTTTCTGGGAGTGCCACGTCGTCTCCTGCCCGCAGCCAGAGAGCTTCCAGCAAGGATAAGTTTCCACCTCAGTCGACGTCGTGACCGCCACACTACCTCCACCTCGATGAAGAATTTTCCTTCTCACGCTTGCTTTTGCAGGTTGTTCGGCATGATTCCGTCTCTCTTGGGTTAGGAACGTGTCCTCTCGATAAGAGATTACTTCCAACTCTTCGCATAAATGTTCTCGACTTGCAAGGATGATGTGGAGAGACGAACTAGATCTGCAGTCCAGGATTTTGGCTCTTGGGCAGGCACATTAATGCTCACTCTTTCCCAATACAACAAATATGGCAGCAATATGCGCTGTCGTCAACAGTAAGTTATGATGACGACCAAGCCAAGGTTATCGTTTCGTCGATACGAATTCATCGCAATGACGGGATACTGCATTCAGGCAGCTGGATTGGTCCAGTGCAGATGTTGATGCCTCAACAAAGACATATCTGCTTGTTATTTCGGGCTGCTTCTTCTTACCTTTCTCTCACTGGAATATTATTTTTTGTGACTATTCTGGACTATCAGATTATTAGAGTACCTTCGAGTACGCCGGAAGGAACTGTTTGGCGGTGGATTTTAAGCCACGCTAGCCCACCTAATCTCTACCATACATCATCAGAGGTTCATGAATGTGGCATTGCGGATTTTGCTCGGACAGGCCCTAAAGCCCACACTTCCTAGGACGAACCAAGGGCGAACCAAGGACCAAATCGCGTGTCAAGTGAGCTGCGGCGCATGTGTATGTCTTCCGTCCAGCCATCATCCAGCCCATTAGTGGACCAGCTTATTGCCAAGACCTGAATGGCTGGAACGTTTTGAAGGGTCTCATGCATAGCACGCTACCAAGTCCTTGTGGAGAATTGGAGGAGGAACTCGGTAAATTCGGGGATTCATAAAGATACGTCATGAGCCTTGTAGTTATCTCGAAAACATTTTTGTCTCGGCGATACTGGCAAACAAGCACAGGTCAAAAATGTTACGGCTTCATTACAAGGTGCCTTGCCCGAGGATGACAACTATGCAATCGCAAATTGAAGCATTTGGCGGGAAGCTCGACCAATACATCCATGCTCTTCCCTCTGCGCGCGTCATTCACTTGGCTCGCTGAACCGAGTGTGTGGGGGTTCAACGACTGGTTACCGAGCGTAGCTAAATGATGGACAGAAACCGCAATCCGGGATATTGCTACTGCACGATATGCACACTCCATGTCAAGTAAATGAGAGGATTGGTCAAGCTGGGCGACTACGGTAGGTACAATACCAACCGATCAGGGTGTTTCAAGACAGACACACCATAGATCGGTAACTTAGAATTACTCGTTATCAAGATGAGTCGCTAGACGCTGGTCCAAATTTTCTGAGCTTTCTAGCTTTCTAACCCAACCCCTATTCTGACGGCTAATACGATTTCCCCATCCTATGGCGGTGAACATACTTAGCACATACCAGCAAAGGCATAATTAATTTTCGCGGTCAGACTGAGCCAAACAAAGTGTCGCTTGACGTCAGAACACAGAGCTGTACGAAGGGAATTGGCAAATGCTCCACAGAGCCTTGTCAGAAACGTTTCGATATGTCTGAGCATCAATCCGACTCTACTACGTGGTAGTCATTTTGATGCGACGGCCAGTCGCCTGACGTTCCAGTGTTTGCCTCTACTCAGTGCGTCAAGCATCCTGAGGGGGCATGATAATGTGGTCTTTGTATCATCCACATTGATAACCGGACCGGCTTAAGTGAGGCATTCTAGCAATTGGACGACGAGCGCTCAAGAATACTGCGGAACAACAGCAAAGTTCTGAAAATCCAGATTTAGCCACTCCAGTCACTGTATTTGGGAATCATCTGCTGCGAACCCTTGGTGGGTGGTATGTGACGTGTCATGGGTCCCCCCATGGAACAGACGTCAGGGTAAAGCGTTTCATCCCGTTGATTCCCCAGCTGTTTGCACGGCAGCACGGCTCCCTTGCATGGGAAGTCTGGCACAGATCCAGATCCTAGCGTAGCTCGCGGAGTACCAATACCTATCTCAGTACTGGCAAGCTTGCACCATGTTTGTTCCGTTCAGATACTGTCAGCCCTACGCTTGTTGATCGAAGCACGTATACACTACGCAAGGGGCATTGTCGGCTATCTATCAGTTGCTTTACTCATGAACGAGCTTAATCTGTGGAGGCCACAGTGAAACCCCGTTGCTAGGATAGAACAGCAAACACTGCGCTCGAGCTCATGTTGTATGCAGGTCGACCATACTATTGCAGCTCTAGGGGGGGCAAAGCGAGTGCTGAGTTGTCATATCTTTGACTACGTGCTCGTAGTTAATACCTTTTTTGCTATCGCATTTATCCTGGGTCGTATTGTAATGTTCGACCAGGGAACCAAGATCTACACAGAGGAGGGTAGACCAGGGTTTACGACAGTCAGGGATCAACTACTGCCGAACAACCCACGTTCTCCCGACGACCTTCAGCCGCAGACTCATCTTTCTTCAAAGACACCGATACTTTTCGATCTACTGCTGCACCGGGGAGCATCGTCCGCAACATTCAATAGGGATGATCCATGTAGACAAATTGTTTCGCGTCCAGGGAATTGAAGGTGCAGATCCGGGCTGAGGGAAGTTGCGGCGGCGGCGGAAGACCGCACATCTATGCGAAACGTATGCTGATATCAGTTTGGGAGAGTGAATGCTACATCGGAACTATTTGTTATCGGCAGGCATGAGGGCCTTTTTGTCGATGTTGTCAAACGGACGGACCCGAGCGCAATTCGACAAATACCATCTGGGTCAGTAAACAGGCAGGTAGTGAGCCAGGCCGGTCCGGTCAATATCCACGACACAAGACCGGATCTATCATATTCGGTTAGTGAGATAAGAGACTGAATAGAAATCGAGGAGTTGCTGATTCAACACGGTTCATGCTGCCATGCAAAGGTGAGGGGAACGCTTTGACAATATTGAAGACACAGCATATCAGTTGGCTACGTAGGTAAGCCCGAGCGAAATCGACTCGCAGAGACTTAAACAACTCGTGGTGTATCTGTAGCTTGTCTCAGTAGTTTGCGTTGATCAGATCATGGCTGAGTCCAACGTTGAAATCTTATCTACAACAAACTATGCGTATTCCAGATCATTACGGCCTAAAGTTTCGAAACCGGGGCCCTCAAGTGATCTTCTGACATGACCTGCAGGTTCAAGGAGGACTCTACGCTTCGGAAACCAGAGGGGTTGGTTTCACGGAGATCCATGATCCAAGTTCGTTTGATAGCTTGGCTGTTCGACATAGGTAGGTAAGTATGAATCGTACAATGTAGGGAGTGACTGGTCTACAGCTAGGAGGGGCACATGCGAACAATAGTTGCTTTTCCCTTCGGCAGCTGATGAGTTGCATACCAGATTTGAAGGTATGTGAATGCTTTTTATGGATCCTCAGCTTCATGCTCGGGCCTGTATGATCTAGCTAATCTAGTAAAGTTTCCGAGCTGGCCGAGGCTCAGAAGTTCGTTGGCAATGATGCAAGTTAGGGTAGTTGCTTTTGTTTACATGGAGACTTGATAACTCCACTTGGCCTATCACAGCCACTACTAGACTACATTATAGTAAGTGCCTGAAGGACTAAGCAACGAACCAAAGGCACGGTATTCTGTATGCGGGTAATCAGGTTCGCACTAATTACCATCTGAATATAGGTAGGTAGGTAGGTAGGTTCGGTACTTTACTGTACCTAGGCAATGCGGGAGTTCACTGCTAAGTTAGTCTCAGTCCTTGAAAACAATTGACTGGCTTCCCGCCTTATTCTAGATTTTCATGAACCATCCTACCTTATTATCTACCTAGGCAGGTACCCAGCGTTGGGTTGATCTGTAGATTTGAACCCCCCCTAGTAAACCAAAAAAGGTGAAGTGAAGCAACTTAGAAACCTTATATCTGAGATATGATGGAAGTCAATGCGTAAGCCCTGGATATCTCGGTTCCGATCGCAATTTCTTCTTTTTGTTT
This sequence comes from Fusarium cf. aywerte, assembly GCA_011034095.1. Classification (NCBI taxonomy): domain Eukaryota; kingdom Fungi; phylum Ascomycota; class Sordariomycetes; order Hypocreales; family Nectriaceae; genus Fusarium; species Fusarium cf. aywerte. The sequence goes on along the minus strand of WETZ01000026.1, from coordinate 85,377 downwards.
CTTTATGTCTCCTTTGGGTTTGCTGTACTTCCACTTTGCTTTTCCCTACTTTTCTTTTTCTACCTTTTTTTGCTCTCAATGTTCCTTGCTGCTGCTGGTGCTGCTGCTAGTTACCCTTAGCACATTAGCTGGTGTTTCTCGAACCCTGGACTGCATAACCATAACCCCACCACACCCGCTCCGGTTCCATCGTCCTCATCGTTTCTCAACCAAACAAAGGCGAAAAGCAAAGCTCGACTTCTATTTCCAGCGAGTGATAATACCACTTTTGGTTTGACCGGTGGGTGAGTTTTCTTTGTTTCCCGTCTTTTTGTTTTGTTGCATACAGCCCGCGCAAGCACAGTACAGCGCCTGAATCTATTTTCGATGCGGCGCAGGCGTCTCGCAATAATTCCCTGACCGCCCAAACCAACACCATGGAGCTCAGAGTCACCTACCTACGGCACCGTACTAACTTACAGAGTACAACCTAGACAAAAAGGCACACCGATATATCACCCCCGCCAATTTACCATACCTTACCAACAGCCATGGCCGACGTCCCGCTCGTTGTCATCTCTGAGTTTTCTCAGTCAGAGCGCCGCATTACTCCGTCATGGACCATCTCTCAACTCAAGGGCAAGCTTGAGACCGTCACAGGTGTCCCACCGGGTAGTCAGCGACTTTCTTTGAAGCCCACGGCTGGCGCAGAGGCTATCGCCATTGAGGCGGCTAACGAAGATGACACCCACTTGTCCAACTTTCCCCTGGCCCCATATGCAGAACTTCATGTAAGTCAGAACACTTGGCTATACAGCCTCTCATTTGTCAGCTGCTACTTTGCTCTGCTGTACGGCACGGTACAGTTCATTCCTACCTATATTCGCCGCCAGTTATTCTTTCTCTGCTTAGCCTGCCCGTTCGTCATAGTTCCCAGGTCCAGGTCCAGGTCCCGAGATTTCGTCAGCTCAACGGCGCTGCTGCTGAGCTGGCACTCGAGAAAGTGGCGAAGGGGGGCCGAGCGGGGGAGGCGGTGGGCGTTGAGGTGTTGCGATCGAAAACCCAAGGATCGTCGTCACTCGAGTTTTTAGCTCACAGCACATGGACCCCATCGTGGTGCCACTGAACGCCGTTCTTTGCTCTCCAATGCTTTGGATAAGGCTGACAGGGGGTTTTTCCCGACCTGACAGGTAATTGACACACGGCCTGCGGCCTCCAGGATCAACTTGAACGACACCACAGGCGTTGACAAGTATGTCATGCCCGAAGAGGAGTACGAGAAAAAGACGGACTCGGTGCTGGCCTGGAAGAAGGCTCAGAAGCTGGGACGGTTCGACCCGGATGCCCCTAGCCATGAGCAGGCCAAGCTCAATGCGCTCGACAGAGAGGTTGCCACACGGGGTATCGCTGTAGGCCGCCGGTGTCGTGTTGGCGGTGAGGATACTCGTCGAGGCGTCATCCAGTACGTCGGTGAGGTCAAGGAGATTCCCGGCGGTCTCGGGAGCTGGGTTGGAGTCCAGCTGGATGAGCCTGTTGGCAAGAACGACGGCAGCATCGCGGGGACTCGTTACTGGGGAGAGCCTTCGGACCTCAAGCATGGTGTTTTTGTGAGGCCGGAGCGGGTCGAGGTTGGTGACTTCCCGGCCCTTGATGACTTGGAGGATATGGAAGAGATTTGAGCTCCGAGAGTATGTACATTGGGTTACAAGTCTGACGGTATAGGGTAGTTGACTCACTTATACCCAAAGGGCAAGATGTACTTTTCCAGAGTATAACTAACACGATACTATATGTTCTATCTCAATAGGCCAACTCTAAGTCATGCTTGGCTTTGCCATCAGTTATTTTTGTCTTGTGCCCATTTACCGATGCAGCAAACAACTTGATACACAAGAACATCACCTACCCCTAATCTCAAACACCAGACGTGAAACTTATTATGTTTCTTTGCCTAGGAAACAACAGGTATAGGCTAAGAAGCAAATAACAAAGAGATTGGAATACGACAGTCGGCTTTGGTGCTCTAATGCCAGTCAGATATTTAACCTGTCTATCAGAGTTCCCAGTAACACTGAAAACAAAACTTAATCACAGCTGCCTTGCGATGCCTATAGATCTGTCCTTATGTCTTTCATATACAGCTTGCATTCTGCACTAACTGTGAATGAAAGCGTATCACCTAGACATACAAACGGCCGTTGTAGTAGTCAAGTTCGTGGTGGGAAACATCGTAGACGCATTCTCTTGCACGCCTCATAGGGACCAGCGTTCAAGACAAACGACATGATAGGAATGTAATGGGCGAACAATACCTCGCGAGCTTCTTTGGTATTTTAGTTTCCCAGTATCTTATTTTGAGGACTGGCCAGTTGTTTGCAGGACTCAACAAATATCAAGAGATGACCTGAACCAAGAAACTTGGCAAATATACAATCACATGCTGCGGCTCTCCCTTGTCCAGTAAATCAACGACTGTATATCTCATGAGCTAACTATTGGTGTAATCGTTATAGCATGCCTTGTCTGTGAAACAAGGAATACATGACCCCTAGTTGTGTATTCCATCTCCAGATGTTATAGGGTAAGAGGACAAGGATGAGGTACTACTCTAGGGGATGAGATAAAGCACCAAACGAGACTGGTGCCTCCGTCAAGTTTAGCCAAGCTCAATGATAGTAAATGAAATGCACTATATTTCACATACTTATCATAAAAGCTGCCCAAGTTCTCTCAGGTGGTTGGGTAAGTTTTCATCTTTATTCGGATACTATAGTAGGTGCTGTTGTATAACCAAGTGATCATTGAGATTGGTTTTAGTCCGACGTTTTATTTCTCCCTATTGGCTACCTAAGTACTGCAACAATACCAAGATATCGCATCAGCTTCCCCTCACGCGACCGCGGTGGCCGGGAACTTGGTTGATACAACCCGTCTCCGGAAGAGACGGATGCACCTTTTTTAATGCAGATGCATATCTGATTATAGAAAGTCACTTGATAGGTCGGGACAGAATAAACAGTGAATAGAAAAGCAATATTCGGCATTTGTGACCTGATTAACGTCAGCGAGTTTGTATCAACGACGTCGATTGTATGAGTGCCAAGTTTATAGCGACTCTTTAGTGTCTTGGATTATACGAATGCTGCATCATCACTGGCTGGGAAATGCCGGTTCCTCCGCCCTCGCTTGATCGGGGACGGATCCACCTGACCTGGACCTGCCCCATCATGAACAGGATCGGTTTTGGTTCCTTCCAATCCATCTTTCAATGTTACCTAGATTTCTCCTTCTAACAATTTAGTTGTTCAACCTCACACGATCCACGAAATATTGACGAAACTGACCAGAGAATACGATACGACGTGCTGAAGAGTCTCACGTCTGACTCTTGCTGTATAATACCGAGATGTCTAACTCCTTCGTCTAAACGTTTGATGGCTATGAGTCGAACCGCGTCTACCATATCCCTGCGTTCATATTCTCAGACGATACTAAACGTTTAAACCCCAGCTTACGTCTTGAGCCTCATCACCCGTTACGAATACCCTCATCCGACTTCACTCCTTACTTCTACACCACATACGAACCACAACCATGAAATCCCCAACGATACCTGGCGCGGGCAGGATGGCCCTATTTCTTTCCATTCTTGCCTGCACATCAACTACTGTCCACGCTGAGGACAACGAAATATCTACCTGGGCTGAAACCGAAACCCCTGACTGGGCTACAGCCAATGCCATGCAACTCTCCTTGTCAGCGAAGACCAGTTTGCAGTTTGTTGTTATTCCTCTCACGCCAAATTTGGGTCTAAATGACACGACCGGTCGTGTCATCCAAGTGCGTTTTCTGCGCCGCTTCGCATGATTGATGCTAATGCTAACGTTCGCTCAAAGATTGTGGATTTCGATGGCGATATGATTGCGACAGATTCCTCCAACTACAACAAGGTTAACAAGAAAACCGATGTGGCTTATCTGTCATGCGATGAACCTAAAGACAGTTCTTTTCTCAGCCCTAGCAAAATGCTCAACACCTTAATGCAAACCGATCCACACATTCGAGCCATCGTTTTGTACTCCACGTCAGATACGTGGTGTGCTATCAGCCAAGCTGTCAACCTTCCGTTCACGAGTATCTTATCCATGGCCGACGGAGGCGATGCCACACAAGCCTTGAACTTATTAAATGGTACCAGCAGTGGTAAAATCGTCAAGGCCAACATTTTTGGCAACAACACCGACAACACTTTACCGAAAGATGAGCACAAGGGAGGTAACAATACCGCTGCTATGAGCGTCTTGTACGCCATCACGGGCTTGATCACCCTTCTCTTCCTGGCCATCATCACGACAGGCGCAGTCAGAGCTCATCGATATCCCGAAAGATATGGGCCACGGGGTGCGCTTGGTGGACGACCCAGGCAGAGTAGGGCTAAAGGACTCGCTCGGGCTGTGTTGGATACAATCCCAATCGTCAAATTCGGAAACCAGACGCCAGCGAAGCCAGATCCAGAGCTGGAACTGGAAAACACAGAAGCGAATGAAGCTGCAACCCAGCGAACCGCATCGCGCCTTAGTGAGGCCCAACAGTCTGACGTACCCACAGCGGCTGCCGGAAATGCTGATGTCGTATCGACTACGGCTAGAACGTCATCATCTCCCGAAGGTGCCGGACAAGATGCAAGCGACCAACAATGTTCTATCTGCACAGAGGACTTCAAGGTTGGCGAGGATGTTCGAGTCTTGCCTTGCAAACACCAATTCCATCCCGCATGTATTGACCCGTGGCTCATTAACGTGTCGGGCACATGTCCATTATGGTAAGTCGAGATATTGATGCTGCGCCAGGACTGAAATATAGCATGTACTAACATATTTTTAGTCGTTATGATTTACGACCTGGCAAGGGTGCTGCGTCTGAAGAGGGAGCAGCTGGCGACTCCAGTTCACTGCCACCACCTTTAGTTCTGGAGGAAGACGCAGAGAATGATGCGCCTCAGACATCGCATCGCAACCGCTTGTCTCGACTATTTGATATAAACCGCCTTCGAGAAGGGACTGTAGAAGAACAGATAAATGCACTAAGGCATATGCGGGCGGCAGCTAATGAAAGCGACTACCAAGAGGCAACAAATGCGGCAGAAGCCGCTGATGGAGAATCCCGAGGCCAAAGCGCACGATTTGCGGCAAGACTAAGGGACAGGTTTCGAATTCGCACGCAAGCTCAAGCCATGGAAGACGAAGATAGCCAGCGAGGGCACCAGCGAGCAGTATGAAGGCGCTGATGGCGCTGATGGCGCTTGGAATTTATGTCATGGCCGATATGCCTTTTAAGGTTGAGGTTGGGGATCAGGAAATTTAAAGCTTCAAAATGATAAGGTGGCGCGCATGCTGAGGTATGCCTTCGCAGACCGTTGCGATGGAAGGAAAGAATGTTCGGACTCGGCGTTGGGAATTGGAGAATGATGCTCGGGAAATGGTCTCGGCAGGAATGGTGGCATGGCATGGCGTTTATTGGGCGATCTCACAATTAGGGTTTGCTCATGTTGATTTACTCCTGACGTTCAATCTGCGAGAGCGGTTTCGGGGGACGTAAACCATTCAAGGGGATCAGAGTATCTTGAGATGGGTGATTGTCATGATTTGTTCTTTTACATGCACCTAGTCGAGGGTGTTGATAGTTTCATATGATACCTTGATGATTTCTATGTACTGATGCAAAATTGAATCTCTACAAGAACAACAGTTACAAGAAGACTTTAGATAAACCAGTGCAGATCAATATCCAGTTGCGAAGCTACCATACCATCTTTCAATCTAGGCTATACCTACTATATCACACGGAACTGCTTACCGTGCCCCAATTCTATGGTCAAGCAAGGGTCAAGGGTTAAACGGCCAACTATCGACTCGGCAATGCAGTGCGAGGGTTCATCTGCCGTGGGTGACACAATGCCGTTGTTGACAAATCTACCAGGGTCTTGCTCAACCCAACAGCCCTACGAACCGGGGTCCAGCGGCATTGTGTGATGGTGGCTACAAGCACCGACCTTCTTTCTGGGAGTAAGTTGTGCACTTTGATTCTGAAAAAGGAGTGGCCCCAGGTTCTGGGGTTGTAGGTATCGCAGAGGCTTTAGACCTGGTGGTGCAGCGAAGGAAGGTTTAACGTCGAGGGGCTACGCCATTTGTTGTTAGATGTGATGCTGACGTGGTTATAGCAGAACACTATTGCGAATTTATTAAAGTTAAGAACAGAGAGCTGAGCAAACAGGATTGTTGTTTTGTAGATATGAGATGGTGGTCATTGTATTTTATAACTACTAAGTGACTAACAGAACATTGCATGGCAGGTATTCATATAATCATCATCATGAGTACATCGAAAAGACCTTGCAATCAACCAGGCGTGGCACTTTCAGCTTTATTCAGTGCTCAACAGCACACACGACCATGGAGATGGTAATGCTACAGCCACCGTACCAAACTCGGTCGATACATAGACTGGTCAAACGTAAACCAGTTAGTCGATATCGAACAAACCTTAATTTGTCGCTGGTAGGTAACCTACGGTACTGCAGATCAACGTTGTTGCAGCTGCAGGTTATGTTTAGAATAAGCGGGACATGAATGTTCCTCTGTACAGCTCAGCCTGGAAGAGCAAACAAGCTTTTACGCTATCGAGACTAGAGGTATAGTACTGTAAGATCCAATGTGGAGAATGACCGATCTGATTACCTAGTCTAGTGCCTGGCTGCTGGTCCAGCCCGGTCTCCCTTTGACTACCTACCTACCTATACAAGGAGATCTGTGCAGTGATGAAGAACTACAAAGTAAAACCCCTGAATGGGTTAATTACCTGACTGCTTGGAAGCGTTTCCGGATCGTCGTTTGCCCCAAAAGTTTAATCCATATCAATACGTAACATGCCTTAACCGGCCGGCAGAGTTTGATACCTTAAGACGGAAAAGTGTAGTTTTTTAGGTAGAGTATCTACAAAGAACCCACCCGCCACAATACCAGTCACTGTATCTAGAGGTTTTTTTTTAACTCACTCCCTCTTGAGTCAACGTGAGCGACTCATCTGCCTGATTCAGTTTTATCTGACTCTTGACCATTAATAGACCAATAGCCACGCTGGAATAAATCTGGATTTCGTCAATATTTGTCGAGATTTAGCGTCTTCTGTTCCAGCTGGACTGTTTTGGTTGATTCCGGGGGCGGAGAAAACTCCCGATCCTCTTGTACTCAGAAGAGGTAAGGGATGGAGACAGGACTTAATGGGACAGAAGAGATTTCATAGGAGGGAAGGGTAACTGCTTCTTGGTGAGTGAGTTTCTACTTTGATGTTTTGGCATATCACTATGACGAATGAGATGTTGAGATTCTTTTATGTTCATAGGCACTATGTACATATTAACGAGCAGTAGGAGCTTATCAAACACAAGACATTACGTGTCAGGACCGAAAGCCTCGTATTGTATCTGTTCCTGAGATTAGGGGTGATACATTATCCAATTACTCTAACCACTTTGAAACCCCATCTTCGACTTGCAAAATCGGATCAATCCTCCAGGAACACATCTACGGCCAATACAAACCACGATCTATAGATAGTAAGGCTAGCGTATACCTTTCCGATGTACCGTAGTCTGGACGTGGCTTGCACCTAACAAATAAGTAAATCGAGTTGAGGCGTTGTCGATTTAGTAACTGCCCACTCACACCCGAAATCAATCGGCTTCATTCTTTGACTAATCATCCAGGGATCATAAGATGCCTGTCTCCTAAGACGAATCGACGAGAGTAATCTGTAGAAGGAAACTTGAAGGCAAGTCAGTAAGAATGGTCGCATCATGCTCAGGTCCAGTATGCTTTGTTCTAGATGTCATAAGTTAGAAGTGAGATTGAGAAGAAATTCGTAAGAATGGTTTCATTCATTCCGAGGTTCAATATGCTTCATTCTGTATGGTGGTCAATCGCTAATCACGGAAAGTCCAAGCATCTACCGGACGAAAGGCCGTTGCTGATGAGCAGAAGAACTGCCACCACTTAACACAAATACTTGACCACGTCGTGGTCTCGCCAGATTTCTTGATCAATATCTAAGATCGGGAATTTCCGTCAACATGGACGAAACCTGCAATATAGCTAGCATCTTGGCGATGGCTGTCTTGTAAGCCATAACAAATACTCCATCAGACAAGTAAAACAGCTGCCTACCAGGAACGCGGTATTCGGCTCCTCCGCTATGGATACAAAACTCTACTCCCCTCTCGATGAAACTTTCCGTTATTTGGACAATCTCCCCTATTTCCCGTATCCACTCGATCGGGTTCCCGTCATCGAGCGAGCAAATTGCGCCGTTCTGAACCTTATTCCCTCCTTTTTCCCTGTGGTTGGCCTTCTCTTCCTTAAGGTTTCTTGGATCTCAAGGTACTGATCGCTCGACTGGTCTTTTGTTGATTGTGCCTGAGCCTCGAGAGTGTTTGGATCGGCAATGCAGCAACGGGTGTACTTCCAAAACTTCAAGAGCCTGGATGTTTTTCGTATTGATGTAGCCTACCATTAATGGTTAGCAACGCGATTATATGAACAAGTCTAGCACTTTGGCTAGAATTCTAGTTCCGGGCTTAACATGCTAATATCTCCCACGCAAAGTGCTCCGTGATACCTACTGGTAGGTAGTAGGCACCTACTAATGGAGTCGGCATGTTACGTGCAGCTGACAAAACACATAAGGGAGGAAGGCAAGGCGAATCCTACCGTGTAGTTGGGAAGGTGCCCGAGAGCCGTGGCTTGATCTCTTTCCCCAATAGCCACGGTTTAGTCTTCGGCTAGATCTCTCTAGTGTAAGCCAGGCAGGTGCTATCGCTGCCGTGCTTTTAGCACTCCCCTCTAGGAAATCTACTCTAGACCATTTGCAATAGGTAGATTAATAACTACCTCTTTCCCATGTCCTTTGTTTTATTCCTTTTGTTCTCGTTTCTGGCTGCCTTACGTATAATACCGTGCCTGTTCGTCGACTTTACTTTCCGTGAAGTTTGACTCGACCTTGCGATTCAACATTGATGCGCCGGTAGACGACAGGTTCGGCTCACCTGCATTTGACTTGACTTGGGTATATTCTTGGCCATATCCACGATCAGCCATGGTTCCGAAACTCTCTCTCGTGCCCCGCGAGGCTCATGTACCGGAGCCTGTCCCCATAGGCGGAGATACTATGTCGGTTATCGTCTCGCTTGCCGCCACCTCGATTCTGTCCATCTTTCTATGTGCGTCTTCGCTACTATGAGTGTTACGTTTTGGGCTGGGAACTAACACACACGATGAAATAGTTCAAAGAATCACCGCAGTCAGATCGTGGTCAAGGTTGCCGTTCGTTGCCTGGCGTGAGTGTCTGTGGAATCGAAGCTGGGGTACAATCATTAACGAGCAACTTTCTTGACAGTCGTTCTTATTATCTATATCGATTCTTATGGCTTCGTCTTCACATCAGCGATGCTTCAACAGGTCTTTGGCGTCAACTCCAGCTTCAACATCTGCCATGGAGCTATTCTTCTATGCCTCATCTGCTATGTAACAACAAAGATTGTGAGTACTGTAGAGAGCCGCACCATGCAATGACATGGCTAACAAGGCATAGCTCATATACGTCTTCCTTGTCGAGAAAGCGGTAGGTAACGAGACACTGATCCGAAGGTGCTCAACGAATCTGACGATTGGATAAACAGCACGTTATTCGAAGCTCCACAACACGACGACGAAACTCAAAGCTATACTTATTCAACATGATCACTCTCCTCGCTGGTTATGGGGTTGTCGTAGTGATGAACTTCGTCTAGTAAGTGCCCCTGTAACTTAGTATTTATCCTTTAGTCGACTGACCACGGCATCATTAGCCGTATTGCCAGAATCGTCAATGGAGAGTGCTTCATTGGAATGCAAAAGATCTCAATGATACCCCTCATTGCTTTCGACGCAGTTGTCAATGTCTACCTAACTATTCTTTTCCTCATTCCCCTCAAGAGTAAGCTAGAGATAACGAAGAGTATTATCAACGTATATTAACAGAGTATCTAGACCTTTATTCTTTTAAGAATCTACCAAAGACTGATGCCAGCTCTCGCCTTCGAAGCGTCGCCTTCCGTACTTTCGTCGGTGCCTGCTGCACCCTAACAAGCAGTATTGTGTATGCCACTTGCTATGTTCCTATTCGAAGCTGGAAACTGACAATACACTCTAGCAATTTGACGATATTGATGGTTCTTAATGGCGAGCCTGGATGGGTGTGTCTCATGTGTTGTAACAGCGATGGTATGTCCGATTCTCTAAGCGTTTACAAGATACGAACTAACCAGGCTCAGTTCTCTTCTCTGCTATCGTTGTTCAATGGGTCACCTCCCGCGACAGTACCGGTTCCTCTAGCCAGCCCGCCTCGGCTACAGTGGACAATAGTTACATCGGCAGACGATCATCAGTGGCCCATCAGTTGAGCAACATGCGAGGTCACAACGCTCCCAACAACAGTCACCACAGCGATGATGAGACTAACCTCGTCTCCCGCGGCGTGGTCACCGTCTCGGCCGATGCGGATTCTGACATTACCAAAGTTCATTCAGGAGCCAACAGCGGTGTTATTGTCACCACAACCATCCACCGTCAGAGCAAAGTTACAACAGACCGCAAAGTAAGCATCGAAGATGATATCGAAACTATTGGCGAGTCTGAATCAGACTTCCCGCTGCGGCCAGCAGTCTACACACCAGGCCAGACAAACATTACAGAGCCACCACGGACACGAATTCAAGGTGGCACCAGACCACAACATCAGCGATCGAAAACGCATTCATTCTCGCGTCCTTTAAACTGAAAAAAAATACCAAGTATGATTAATAGAGGAGGTGTGCTATAGAGTCTTTGGCTTATATGAGGAGTGGCGTTCACACTGTCCTTGGACAGTCAGAGTTGTTTGAAAAAGTCGGAGTTTGCGTGAAGTAAAATACCCAAATCTTTACTTAGATTTCATACCGTCGAGCGTTGTATAGACTCGCCCAACTAATTTTATTCTTTTTTTTTTGTACCTATATACTTACTGTTCATTGCTAAGTCATGACAAATATTCACTCAGGTATATGATTTGAAAAGACAAGTCTTAGATCTCAACGATGGAATGATACAGGATACTCGATGCGGATCTCCCGTGCCTAGACATGGCGTAGCATTCCATAGCCCCCAGCTTTACGGATGCATCGAGACATGTTCTTAATCGTAGTATTATCCAACGGTCAAATGATTCAGAGGCTGGGAGAGATAGAGATTGTAAGTCGTGAAACAACATGATGAGCATCCGCAACACATCAAAGACATTTAAGCATCACATGCGTCATTCACCATGGGGACTGGTCAAAGATGATTGGAGCAGTTAAATCGCTGTTCATTGTCGTCGTAGCTCGTAGATGTATCTGCGCGCTAAGGTATTGACCTATCAAACTGCTAAGATCAGGAAATTGAGTCTATTTGCAAAGCCCCCTTTTTGTATGTGTGCGAGGTCCCGGAACTGGTAATAAAAAGGTAGGTAGGATGACCGTTATGAATAAACGGGGGGATGCTGGGGTATACGGTGAGGCAAAACCAGATCCAGGTCACCTAGATGCAGAATATGTACAGAAGTCAACGGGCGCCATCCCTAAACCGAACTATCTATCTTCCCCTCCAAATAAAAGCCAATTTGAATAGTTGGGTATCCCCTAGCGAGTGTACAAGAAGTGTTAAAAAAGAACAAGTGGCGTCATCTGCCGCCAAACCTTGAGGAGCTTAAGCGGAGGCGTAAACGCTACCGTACTTGGACATCTCGGTTTTGGAGGACATGAGCATGCCGGTATCGACCTTGAAGTAGGAGTAGGCGTCAAGGATATCGAGAGACTCAAGACGAGGGATGGTCTCCTCGAGCCAAGAAGCAATGGCCTCGTCAGAGCCGGCGGGGGCGAACTCAGTGAGCCAGATGGGCTTGCCGCCGCAGATCTCGCTGGACTTCTCGATGTGCTCGAAGAGAGTCTCACCATACTCAACACCGGAGTACCAGTGGATGTTACAGAAGTCGTAGTGGCACTTCTCGCCGAGCTTGTCACACTCGTCGACGAAGCTGCTGAGCCACTCACGGCCCTCGCCGGCAAGACCACTGTTGCTGATGGAAGGAGCACCAATGAGGGCCTTGCCAGCGTAAGGGTTGAGGAGCTTGACGTGAGCCTTAGCAGCGTCAGCAGGAGACATGTGAGCCTGGCCAGCGTTGTCGGGCTCGTTGAAGGAGAAGATAGCCTTGGCACCGTTGGCGAGGGCCTTGGCGCAGTTGTCGGGGAAGCGGTCGACGTGGACGGAGTCAGCGGACCAGAGGGTAGGAATGAAGTTCACACCCTTGAGACCACCAGATTCGGAGTCCCAGTTGTAGCCCCAGCCGCAGTTCTTGCAGTTGGCGGCGAAAGTGTTAGCCATGTCGACGTCATTGTAGCAGACACCTCGCTTGTGGGAGAAGCCAGCAGAGCCACCGGAAGAGCTGGAGCTGGTGGTGGTCTTCTTGGGGGTGCTAGCAGCCTTGACCTGCTTGACCTTCTTGGGGGCAGCCTCCTGCTTAACCTCGGGAGCCTCATAGGCAGCAGCGGAAGGCTTGGAGGCGGCCTTGATGATAGTAGTAGGCTGGGCGGGAGCGGGAGCGGGAGCAGCAGGAGCCTCAGGCTTGGAAGCGGCCTGGGTAGCAGCAGGAGCGCCGCCGGGACCGAAGTAGTTGTTCTCCCAAGAGACGACCTGACCGTCAATGGTAGCAGTGATCCAGTCACCACGCTTCTGGGCGTGCTGGTGGTGAGCGTGGCGGTGGCCGAGGGCAAGAGCCGGCTCAAGGAGAGCGGCGGTGGCAGTAAGGATGGTGAGCTTGCTGGCGATCATCTTGACTGACGTTCCTGATAATGGCTGTTTAGGTATAGATCGAAGGAAACCCGGTGTTGATTCGTCGGCAGTCGACTTGGTAATGAGTGTGTACTTGACTTTCGGGGTTGATCACTGTCAGGATGACGGAGTGAAAAGCAACGGATGAAAGATCGAGGTTTGAGATGGTAGTTATGTGATCGGCACGGCCGGTTTAGTGAGTGTGTGTATGCGATCTATCGAAGACGCAAATAGATAGTCTAAATGAAGGGCGACGACTGATCGAGCGAGGGTTGTCGAGATGAAGGAGAGAAGGGGAAGGGAAGTTCGAAACAAATGGGGGGCTTTGGAGGGTTTAAGAACAAGGGAAACCTCGCAATAGAGCAGGCAAGTAAGTGGTGTGGTTTTGAGAGTGAGTACTTGTGGTGATGTGGACTGGAATGTATCTTTTTGCCTGTTGACGATCCTTGGAGATACCCGAATCCTCGCCCGATGCCTGGTAGCTTTGTTTCTCAGACTGGCAAGAGGGTGCCCACCTGCACTATTCAGAGCCTCCACTGCAGGGGCCGGTTTGGGGCGCCTCTAGTGGACTCAGGTGAAATGCTTGGAGCTGTCCTGTATTACCATTGGCCGATTCTCACTGTTCCTGGCGCCCGTGCCTGAGTGGGGCCTCTGCCGGGTACGCCAAACCCCTGGCAGATAGCGGGTCGTATGTCAGGGGCTCCCCTGACCCTTGTTTGGCGCCTCAGGTAGCATAGAGTGACCTTCCGATTGGGTGGGCCGACCTCCCTCACAGAGCCTGAACAACAGGTCAACAGCAACAACAACGAGCAGAAAAAAACATGGGTCAACGTGGCAGTGGATGCAAGCACAAGCACAACCAGTCAGGTGAAGTTATGCTCACACTGAAACAGCCGTATGCAGCGCTATTTCGTCCGGCTTTGGCCTAATGAGTACCTACTGCAGGTCCAGTGGCACCCCCCAAAAAATGCAGGAACACAAAAACGAGTGTGAGGAAACAAAAAAGACCGCAAACGGCCCAATAATGTTTTAATGGAATGATTTATCACGGCCTCTCTGGGGGGCAACTACTGTACAGCGGCGCTCAACGCTCGCTGTAGAATGACTGATGCTTACGCTGCAGTGCCAATACGCTCGACCCGACAACTGACTCGACGATTCCCCATCAAGACTCACTTTATCCACCATGGTATAAGAAACCAAACGGTCCCGTTCGCAGACAGAGATTAAGCCAAGACAGCAAAGCTTGACCGACCGAATTTCCTGCCGGCACTTGCGTTTGTGCTGTCCTTCAGCTGGGTTCGAGAACGCCTTTAGCAATCGGTCGGACGAGGCCGCAGGCTATCAACGTTGGCCTACCACATAGTAGGCAATAAGCAGCTGATCCTACCCAGGATGTTTTTGATGATAGTTCGCCTTGCTCATGCTTGTTCTCGTGCCAAGGCCCAGCCAACGTCGCGAATGCAAGCCGTCACTCAAGACGTCGACCACCGAAGCACCACCTACATAATATTGCAACTATAATTCATCACCAGGCTTTTGGACATTCCAATTGCCTCACACCACGATGCATGACTACCGTCATATGACGCCCACAAGTTCCGGCGCAACAACGCACAGGACGAACAAAAACTGCCACCGCCAAAAATTCACAAGGCTTGGCTTTCTGAAGTTGTTCCAAAGTCCCCCAAACCAACCTCTTGGGACACCTGAACCATTGCACAAGGGCCACGTCGGCTACTAAGCCTAATTCTCACTTAGCATCCGCCGTGTGAAACACCTTCCGAAATTGCGTCCCGCCGCCACACGAACAAGGCATCTCAGTTCATGATTCATCCTTGCCTATATTCGCCCACTTCTCGCTGTCACTCCGCGGGACCTGGCTCCGGATCGGACCCTCGAACAATACCGTCAAAGGTTACGCTGCAAACGGAACAAAGAACCACGGTTGAGCCATTTTTGGCACAAAAAGCTTGGTTCTCGATTCCCCGGCTGGCTCAACCATGGGTGTGGGAGGGAGGGTTGCACTCTCAACCGCTTTATCCCCACCAGGACCAAAACTTGGCTTTGGGTCTTAGAACGCACAAGAAAGAAAAAAAGAGACAATGCTGAGTTTCCTCTTTTTCTTTATTGGCGTGGGTCAACACAATCGTTTTTTTCTTTTGTGGAAGTCTTTCCGATTACTCTGCATAAGTGAGGGTTGCATTTCCTGCACTTATTCAAAACCAAGCACAAAGACAGCTCGCACTTAAGCACTCTTTGTGGAAACAAGCAACAAGGCCAAGCTAACAAGTGCCACGGACTTTTTCTCATTTCGTCTCTGCACCTGGACTATTGACATGTGGCGGTCAAGCTGACGTGTTGCAATTTGATGTTTTCATCAATGAGGCTTCTTGGGGTGCGGCATTCATTTCCTTATTCCCAGCAGAACGAAAGGGGTGATTGTTTACTCAAACACCTCCAGCTATCAACCCAACAACAAAGTCAGTCTCTCAAGCGACCGGCTGTTGTGTGTATTGATCATCGTGATTTCAGCCTATAAGTTATGGACCCAATGGGGCAGTTCATCTTATCTCACGCCAGATCGCGTCAGGAGATCCTTGATCCGCCATCCTCTTGAGCTTTTTATAGGGCTCTGTAGCTTTGACGCAACTCCACACTGAATGGGCGACTGGTGCTGGGATGATGCTCCTACACCGCATTGAGTTCTGGAAGACGTCTAATGGTCCCAATATGTACGATTTATTGATTGGGATATTAAGTTTGTTGTTTATACGAGCGCTCTGTTGCATGGCCCCACTACCATCTGGGGATGCAGAGTCGGGGCCTTGCTTGGTCGCTAGGAATACGATGAAGCAACACGGCAATGGTGGTAGAATCCACCCACAAAGCTTGGGGAATTGTAGAGGCCTCCATAAAAGGCAGTGGACTTGTCTTACTAGGCGAGATAACTTATACGGTTCGGTTTTCGAGGTTGAGCCGTTCCAAACTGATATAAAACTCGCATGTGTCTAGGGTAGAACCTGCGCAAAGAGGATCGATTGAGTTTCTACTCTGTACCTGCATTGAGATGCAGTTCAATACCTTGTCTCGATTCTTCTATCCCTTTACTACCCACGGGTAATCACGTGTTGAACAGGTATCTGTTCTTGTGGTGGTGAGGCTGTTATACCTTCTTTGAGACGATCCTTCTCACAGAGCCTCAACCGATCAACTAAGCCGATCAACATCCACGGTCAACGGCAATAAATGAGCAGGTTCTTCAAATAGAAACATACCGCAAGGTGGCTCCAGACTTTCAGGTGGACTAATGACACGATCGGCGCTGGGATAATTGCTAATCGTCGTTTTTACAGAAGCGCCCGGCTCTAGTCAGTCCTCTGGGAAATGAGATGTTGACGATCATAGGCGCGCGTTTATCATGCCCATGTCTAGGGTGATAGACAAGCAGAGTATCAAATACACTCCAACGAGAGTGGGAAACAGGAAAAAGATATCAAAGTAAAGTGAAAGCTATTTCAACATGGAGATTTATAGCTTGAAATATGGGTCATTGCCGTGTTATACTCTAACAATTCTAGGGTAAAGTTAAACGCCAGCAACGGCTACAACCTCAAACTGGGGCCCCGCTTGATGAACAGATACGTATCGAGAGTTTAAGTTGAGCAACGTTTTCAAATAAGTTAGACGCCATTTATTATTGCCCGTTTTAATGGCTACCTAAGTAAAACGCCAGGTCCACTCGGCGTTTTCTAAACACCAATAACCAAAAACACCAAAGCCAACTTATATCAATCCAGTGACGTGGATACAAATAGCACTGCCTCCCAAATAGGGTATGATAGTGCGAGAAAGCGGCTGAATGATGACCCGCGACGCTGCGCCCAGTTTGTTAGGAATGAACCACAACCACAGCGAATAACAGAACAAGCTCCTCAGCTAATTGTGGCAGAGTTCAAGCCACTTTGATAGGATTGTCCACTATAAGCTTCACGTGACAATGTAAAGTGCTGATTCGCTGGTGCTGTTATGTCGAAGCTATCAAGTGCTTGATAGCTTCGTGCGTTTCTGAGAAGGCCTCATAACTTGTTCCTTCCCAGATTCGATTGTCTAATCAATGTGAAAGCCTAGACAGAAACAAACTCGACAACTGTTGGATGGTAATGCCGTCTTCAGCTACTTTTACACGTCAATATAACCAGAGCTGAATAAACTTCCCTCTGCTGAGTAGTATTTCCTTCACTGCAAGAGCAGGAACTCAGAATGGACATGTCACAAGGCTTCATACCTGGAATGCTATCATTCCAAGACCAGTCCGACTTCGACTACAGCGCCTTCCTCCAAGCCGACAACGAAATATTTGGCGAGAGTGCACAAAACCTGCAACTATCAACTTCCGACTCATCAGACAAAGCAACCCCGCCAAGCTCAACGTCAGGTTCCAATAGCGAAGTTGCCATCCGACGACCTTCGGCTCAGAAACAGAGACTTGAGCGGAGAGGCCATACTAAGAGTAGGAGGGGATGCTACAACTGCAAGAGAAGACGTATCAAGGTATGAGCATTGCCCTGAGTTGTTGTCTGTTTGGTGGTTAACATATATCAAGTGCCAAGAGACTCACCCTGCGTGCGGACACTGCACAAAGACGGGCCTCAAGTGCGAGTATCCATCCACGCCTCAGATCACACATCAGGTATTGTTAGTCAATATGGAGCTTGGTACCAGAGCTAATCAAGATGAATCACAGCCGCATAATCAAGTCCCGCTATTCAGTCTGCAGGATATGCGCTTCTTCCAGCATTTTCTAACACAATGCTATCCTCACCATCCTTTGAAACAAGAGGATATCTGGACCCATGAGATACCTTGTATTGCGCACAATGTATGTTCTCCCCTGAACTGCTATAATAACCGGTGCTAATCGTTCTTAGCACGAATATCTCATGCATGCTATTCTGGGCTTCTCAGCATCCGAACTCATCAAAAACGACCCCAGTGTCGTGTCGTCAGCCATGAACCATCGCATCAAAGCCATAAGAGCCATCAAGAAACGATTAGCAGAAACTGCTAGGTCCTCAATGAACTACGAGGAAGCCAATGCCATGGTAGCTACCTGCTATGCTCTAACGTTCCAATCAGTCAGCCTCGAAGATGGACTGGCCGAGTTTTTGACTTTCATTCGGGGCATCATGATTGTAGGGATGCAGATGCTATTTCGTGGCATCAAACCTATATTCGAGAATATGATGGAACCGGAGCAAGATGCTCTGCTTGAACCTCTCATGCAAGGTCTCCCACTTATTCCGAAGGGCTATACGGACTCTGCAATTGAGGCTCTCACGAATCTTAGACCGCTATGCACAGAGGGCGTTGAGCTTGAGTATCACCAGCATCTAATGACGATGACCGAAAAGCTCTACATCAACTCCTGGGATGGTGAGTCGTTGCATTGCCAGTCATAGTCACATCCATTAACTCCGCTTTATAGCATACAAGGCGTACACATCGCAATACGGATGGTGGATGCTCCTCCCACACGACACATTTCAAGCCTTCATCGATCCAGGTAATCAAGTCATGATGCTCCTGCACACGCACTGGATCGCTATCAATGAGATTATGGCACCCATCAATGGACAGGAGCGTAATGTGTCGGAAAAATACCCTCCAGATCAGCGAGAGGGAAAGCCAGATGTCGACCCTGGGTTTGCGCGGTGGTTAAAGTATCTCAACGCAAGTATTGATCTGGAGCATCAGGCGTATAATCAGTGGCCGATATGGGTGGAGGAACAGCTGGATCGTGATATCACTTTCTTTGGGAGAGTTGCATAATCTGACAAGAGTTAATGAAGAGACAACGAAAGGGGCTCGATATATAGTCATGAACAGTTATGCGAGGCAAGCGAAAATTGAGGATTGGAAAGTCTGTAATGTGTATACGTGGATTCACTTACACCCAGAATCTATCTCTATTTGTACTTCAAAATATTTGAACCTTTACCTATACATCGAGTATGCCTTCGCCCGTAAAGACCGTATTCACCAAACAGTACCAACATTTGAACAACCATCGACCTCATGTCAATCGGGCGTCACATTATTCTTCCCTCTCTGCCTCTCTTGGCACCGCCTCAGCAACGCCCCCCACTACATACATCTCGCATTCGTCGTATTGTACGTTATGTGGGGTGGCGATCACCAAGTACACCAATCAAAAATGGAGGAGGATGCCACAGGGCTGAAATATGCCTTGGGCTGTCCGAACAATATTGCGTCGTATTCTTCGGTTTGGGCGAAGATCCAAATGTAAATCATGATCGCTAGGAGGATGCCTAGAGGGCTCTTTAGTATAAATCTCGCATGTGCCGGCTTTGAAGATGGAGAAGGGAAAGAGTGTTCAGGCGCACTTACACGACTTACAGCAAGAACATCTACCATCACATTTCAACAGCTCTCTACAAGTACTTCAAAACATTGAAAATGTCTACAAAGGTTCAGACATTGTCAAACTCGGTGTCGGATATCAATGGTTGCTCTTCTACACATTTGAATCTTCCTCCCGACTATGAAACCACAGAAGCTATAGAGCTATCACGCATCTCACCAGCACCCTCCACCACAAACTCTCTCCCCGAGTATACAGACCTGTACAACAGCGATCTTCCGTCAAATTCTAATGCATCTGGATTTCATCCTACCAAGCAACTCCAAATCCAAGCCCCAGGGTTTCCTCTCATCAGCCTACCTCTGCCTCCACAGCCAGATCCTATCTACATCTTCAACGTCGCACCAACAGGCAACGTTGCAGAAGCTGAATACGTCTCTATTAGGCCAGCTCGTAACTCAGGATCCTGTTTCCTGGCCCGAGCAAACGACCATGCCCAAAAACCACTCTGCAGCACAACATATCGCTTCGGGCCAGGCAAACCTCCCAAGATCCATTTCGAAACCGAAACCACACAGAATAGGCAAGCAGAGGAGATTGAGATCAGCTGCAAGGGTGTCCTGACCCGAAGTGTAGTCATGCGCACCCATCTTGGCACTTTTGAGTGGCGTTATGGTTCTCGCGCTGAACGTCGCGCCGCACAAACATCTGTTGGCGAAGAAGTTGACAGTCTGCTCATTCTCGACCAGGTTATGAAGATAGCCGTTGCAGGTGGAAAGCAGGAAGAAAGAAGACGCAAGGTTGGGCAGTTTGTGCGCAGTAGCGGACTTCGTACTCCTGGTTCGAAGAGAAGTACCGCTGGAAATGGAGGCCGACTTATGCTTGATCTGCGTGAGTGGACGGACAGGAAGGACGAAAGGGTTGAGATGGAAATACTTGCTGTAGCAAGTTGTGTATCCATGATGAAAAAGGAGGTTGACAGAAGAAGGATGCACCAGACTATGGCCATTGTTGGAGGTGCCTCTGGTGGTCCTTAAGGCATTTGAACGAATAGCGAGGGAAGACTGATAGCTGAATTTTTGTACCAAGACCAAGACCAGGAAGTGGGAGTTTGAGATAGGCTAGATAAATTCTTATTAAATATTTGAGAGATTGAAGACAGTCAAGGTTATAGGCAATTTTCCCATTTCCCATTTTAGTCCTGCACATCAGCCACCGCAGTTTTCTCTCTTGGTCCCAGCTCGAGCACCTCTGCAGAAGGCATCTTCGGCTTCTCATCCAAATTCGCATTCTCAAGATCTTTCTTGCTGCACTTGCACTTGTACCGCACCGAGCATCCCTGCTTCTCACCAATAAAAGGGTCATTGCGGCACGATTTGCCAAATAGCTCTAGCAGCAAGACCCATATGGTCAGCGCCAGAGTAATAGACACGAGGTCCAGAGAATTGAGGCTCTTGGCCAGTGGCAAACAGAATAAAATGAGACAGACAAGTGCTCGATTGGCCAACCGGGTCTTCTTGGACAATCGTCGAGTTACTGGATGACGGTGGTCGTGGCTCGCTGATATAACTCCCATGAAAAACAATGCAATGGCTAGGCCGTGGCAATAGAAGTACCGGATACCATTGGCGATCTCAGGCTCTGCACGCTCAATATAGTGGTCCGTCAAGTGCTCGGGGTTTGCATTAGGAGTATCAGCAACCAGTACGAGCTTAGACAACCCAGCAGACGCAAGAATATAGCCCATAATGAAAGGAAGATGAGCGTAGTGCCATAAAGACGCTTCAGATGTTAGCAAAGGTACATAGAAATAAGAAGAAGAAGAAGAAGAAGAAGAAGAAGAAGAAGAAGAAATTACTCACAAGTGTACACGGAGCGCCTAATGGCATGTACGTTGATATTGCCTCCATCAACATCAAAGTAAATCCAGTTGAACACAAATGCTTGACAGAGCCCAAGAACAGCTTTGCCTAGAAACACGTCGACTGTATAACCTCCGTGACTCTGGAACATGGGTCCCATGACAGAATAACCAAATACCAATGAGACAAAGGCATTGGTACGTTCAACTCGATGCTCAATATTGACGGCGGGAAAGAACTCAAAAAGCGCAGAAAGATACTTGGCAAACTTCCCATTCTGCGAAGTCGTTCGGCCCCATTGGAACAATCCTGTCAGGATGCTTTGTCCACACATATCTAAGGAAATGGCAACCCAGATAAGCCCCAGGCGAGCGGGCATCTCAACATGGATACTAGCGATCCAGATGGCTGCAGGAATAATGATGTTGATAGCCTGGCAGATCATGACGCCTCTAACCATAGGAAGCAGGTAAGCGGTATACAAGAAGTGCACAATACCTCTAAATCGAGCAGCGACATAGAAAGCCACAAGCATTGTATATGTATTGTGTTCGCCCTCGTAGAAAGCGTAGGTCATGTTGGTTGAGAATCTGTTTAATTAGGATCAATGACTTTTCTTTCGTCTTGAATCGACGTACCCCAAGAGACATGCAATCTCGAATAGAATCTCAAGCCGAGTGAAGACGTCGTCTGTCTCGAACCAGCTCAATATTAATGTGATGTCGGACCAGATCTTCCACGACATTATGAACGTAATTGCAAAGCGCAACAGTTCCTTACCGGTCGGCTCTGCCCAGACATGTTCACCGTTGACGTGGATAATACCGACTATTCGTAGTTTAGCAAATACTTTTCATCATAGAGTCAGACCTCTTACCGTAAAGGAGATCAAAGAAGAGCTCAATGGCCATAATTTCAGTGTTCTCTGAAGCACGCCACAGCAGGCCTTTGTGAAACCATTGCTTCACGACTGGCTTTTTGAAAAGCTTGATAGTCTCACCTAATCGAGGTTGACTTGCACTAGAACCGATCGATAGAGTGTCAGAAGTAGACATGTTGGATGAATCAGCACCAGGTGCAGGCTCTTCATCATCATAAGTGCGCAATTCGGCGCCATAACCAAACTTATCGAAATTGGCATTCAGTCCGGATGTGCTAGTTGAGAGTCGTTCTAGATGGCCGTTGACTAGATCGAGCTGGGCTTGCATATCTTCCCACTCGTCAAAGGCAGAGCCATGTTTCTGGCGAAAGTGATGACGGCGGTTTTCATGGTGATCTCTCGTCTCCTTTAGATAGTTGTGGTGCTCTTGTGAACCGTGTATAACAATCTCGACCTGGACATCACAGCAGTCTCCATGTTTCTCACGCAGTTCGTCGATATCTTCGGGAAGAGAGGCGATCACCTTCTTCCCGTTGGGAAGGGTAAACTCCTGCGGTCGCCGACGTCGAGTAGGAGGAATGAAGGACATTTCAAGATGAATAATTGAAGTTGTCAGGGTGAGAAAGACAACTCAGCACCATTATATGAGGAGGAGCTGGAAAGGTGCAAGATAAGCACGAAAACCAATGGTTCGAGCTTATTGGGCGGCCGCCTCAGTAGTAGCCCCTGCTATTTTGATGCCGCTACTATTGGCTTTTGGTGATGTGTCTCACGGCTTATTTGATTTGGAGCTGCAAGACCCATGGCTAAGCCATGCATATTCGGGGTAAGCATGTTGTTTCGTTTAAGCTTAACAAGACACGAGTAATCATGACTAAGAAAGTAAAGATGATTGTCTTTGTTATAGCTGATATCGAAAGTAATGACTGCTGTAAAGGATGATTGAGAAGGATTCATAGCTTATGAGAATAGGTAGGTGCTCCTCGAGGGGTTAAAAAAAAAAACTAAACTCGGCCGATGGAAGCATAGCAGACGGAATCATTCAGTCACTTTATGCGACTTTAGAGAATGGCCTTGGGTTTGTACTGTAAAGCTTAGAGGCCAGCTTTTCTGTTACCCTCTAGACTCTGTCTGTACTGTAAATTGATTAGATCCAGGCACAGCAAGGGTCTTCCCGCTACACTAACACAACGGACCAACACAGTCTGACATCACGTGATACACAATCACCTTCCGGCTGTTTCCCGGCTCTAGTAACAAACGCGGCCTAAGGCTACCATTTCTAGCTCTGCCGTCCGGTAATTCGGAGCAAAGATTCAGCCATCACCAACTACCAAAACCAATCCCTTCCAATCCAACCTCCAACACCGCCAAAATGCCTGCCGCTTGGAGAGCCGCTGGTCTTACGTACGTCAATTGAACCCTCAGACACTGCCGATTTTATCGACTTCCGCCGAGCGACCGCACCCGAGCACCGAGAAGCTAACAGTTCCTTTTCATGATAGCTACAACCGCTACCTGGCCATCGCCGCCCGCGTTGTCCGCCGCAGCCTGAAGGAGGATAAGAGAATCGTTGCCGAGCGCCGAGGCGAGATGGATCTGCGATTCTCGAAGTGGCAGGTAAGGCGACGCTGAACCTGCGAATATCGAGAGAAAACGACCAGAAAAACTAACGGGTAATTACCTCAACAGAACGGCAAGCAGGGTGAGCCCCAGAACCTTGCTAAGGCCAACGCTGCTATCGCCGCCGAGAACGCCGCTTAGGCAAATCGACCGGGAAAGATGATTGCGCGTGGGATATTGGAAGCATGACGCCCGAAGGGGGCTGCTCGGTGGGATGAGATGGAACTTGTTCACCAAGAGCCGCCGACTGCATGAACCTGGTGTCACTGTATCATAATGATTGCTACAATATATCAATCGACTCAAAACTACAATCGCAATTGGGAAGCAAGAACCATTGGTGATAAAAGGGTTGTTGTGTTATAAACGAACTACTACGTTGTGATATGATGACCGCAGTGGGACGCATTTCATCTTTCTGGCACCCGGCTACTGCCGACTCTCCACAAAAGCTTCTGAAGAACAAAACATTAGCAGCTTACTTTTTCGTAATATTCTCTGCCATAATTCTTATGAACTCTCATAAGGAACCTCTGAACTGATACCTTACTGCGAATGACATTTTTGTCCAGATTTTGAATGAATCAATAATCTATCACCAAGTAAGTACGTAGTGGTGGAGCCATCATAATGTTGGAGATAGGACGTCCCTTCTCACAGCTCAACTTACTATCAACATCCAATCTAAGTTAATACTAAACTTTCTCCAACAGGCATCATCACGCACGTCTGGTGCTCGGCCTGCAATATTAATTCATAATAAGATCACCCGCCGCTTCACCCAATGGACATGGCCGACTCAGGCATTCCTGATGGTGGGTACCCAACAATACCTTACCTCACCTCACCTCGAATTATGTGATGTCAAAGTCTGACCGAAGGGCACAGATATCGCGAGATTATCGCTGGACTACCAATATGAACCACCACCTCCACCTCCTCCAGATATCAAGACTGCTGGAATAGTCGCTGTAGATATCACGGATAAATTCGCAGAAGCTGTCAACAGTAAGTTTTCATGCTAGGTGCTTCCACTATGACCCCGCCATTCACTGACTCTTACCACAGTCCTTGCACCTGGTGATCTTGTTAAAGATGACTTCTTTACATTGTTCGAGTCCGTTGCGGCTCTCGAAGTGAGATTACAATGATCGAACCGCCAGATCTAAGGCTGACGTACTTAGATCATGGACCCAAAGATGGACAGTGGTTGTGTTGAGTCAACAGATGAGCTTGACGAGCTCTACGATGTTAATCGACCACTTCTCCCCGAGGAGGTGTTGGGGATCATAGATCAGCTGCTTTGCCATGAAGTAAGACTTCTTTTTACTGGACAAGAGGCAAAACTAATTCGTCTATCTAGATGGCCTGGCACCAAGGATATCCTCTCTCCCAGACTCTGTTCACAAGTGTGTATGCGGAGGCGCTTCTGACGCCAACGCCACGAACTGTCGAAGATGCTCGTTTCGTTCGAAATGCCACTGTGAACTCTTCTGGCAAATCTAACATGCTGGAAATCCTGAGGGCGTATTGTCTCGGTCTGCTAAAGGCCTGTGGTTATGTCAACGAGCGTATCAGATCAGAACACTACTACGAGGTGATTGAGGCCGAAAATTGTTGATCTCTCAACTTGACTAACATATGTGTTTAAGGAAGAGGATTTTGTGACAAACACATACCACCGCACCCTTCTCGCAGAGATACAACCTCAGGACATTCAGCAGACTATTCAAGAGGCTAGAAGTTTGCTCAGCACGTTGGGTAACGAAATCAGCGATGATCTCAAAGAGGCGCTCGACCAACGTCTACAGCTAAGATCGTATTTATTAGAAGCGACAGAATGTCCCAAGCACATGAGGGAGCCCGATGTCGCAAGGAAACCATGGCTAGAATGTCTAAACCTCCTCCCAGGCATCAAGTCTTCTCATGATCTAGGACGACCTGTTGATGATGCTTTTAGTGCTAAGCTCCAACGAAAGCTCGCCAGTACCATGCCCCCACGACCGATTGTGCAATTGAAGTTTGACGATGCTTTTGAGCATTTATCGAGACTGTTCAAAGATGGCGCTGAATTAATTGATGTTCTTAACTACACCGATCCTCAGTGTCTACAGGTAAGGCGTGAGAACTCCTCGAAGAAGTCAACACTGACACTATTTAGAACTTTGTCTATTATTTCCAAGCCAAGAAACCCCAACCGCTGGTCTTTGTACGAACTCTGCTTCAGACTTTCCTATTTAATGAAATGGAAGTTCTAGGTTCCATGAGCATTCGCCAGATACTAGACGATGACTTTTCCATCGTATCCCTGCCAGCTAGCTTCCAACTTGACCGCAACAATGATGAAATCGAGGTTCCTCAAGACCCCCGATTTATGGTTGCCGAACAAATGGAACTCTTCCGAAAACGAGCGGCACAGCCTTTTCTCGACATTTTCAGGACGTACTGCCAAAACCGGTGCCGTGTGCGCCGCACACTCTGCCATGTCATCCGAGATTGGGAAAACTTGCAGGTGGACGCTGAGGAGATCGACCAAAGTATTCAGGTCAAGTTGAACGAGGAACCTATGAGGCGATTAACTGGTACAAACAGTGTTCCGGTGGAGACTTGGTCACTCCCATTGTCTTCCTGGACGTACTTGTACAAGATTCGACAGATGGAAACGATCGTGCAGCTTGGCTTTGAGCTGGAAGTCTACCAACCAGACGAACTTGCCGGCATGTACTGGTATCTCAACTACCTCGCGAAATGGAGACTGCAGCACGCAGAAAGGATCAAGTCTTTCATTGTTCGAAAGGTCGAGGAGTCGCGTGTATTCTCTAAGCCGAGAGATCCTGCCGCCGATCGCCAACTCGAGCGATCTCTTGCCTTTATTCGGCTCATGCTTCTTGACGCCGCTGTCACATGGGAATTGTCCGATGCGCTATCATGTCTTTATACGATTTTGATGCGACTCAAACTGATCAAACTTCCTCCGAGACCGTATAGTAACGACGAGTTGCGCTTTGATCTGCGCATGCGGCCGTTTGCTGTGATCGGTCTTCCACCTCTACCAAGCTTCCAAGAGTTTACAGAAGGCACCGCGCAACCGGAATCATCTGCGGCAGACATTCTTCAATATGCAGAGAGGGCGCTCAAGGGCGCGAAGCAAGGGTTCGAGGCTTTGAGCAAGTTGCCTGCCACGGATGCGTTTTCTGTTGGTTCTCACGAGAAATGGGTTGCGTCCAAGAAGAACGCTCTTAAGTCCTGCATCGCAACGGGACTCGCAATCACAACGGTGCAGAAAGCGTTAGAGAGGGAGGCGGGTGACATGAAGATCAAGGCCGAGGTGCCAACTCCGGATAAGTGTTATCACGATTGGTGGATTGTGCCTCGTGTAGTTCCTGCTTAAGAGTTGTTGAATGATGCCTAACGAGTCAAAAAGAAGGGAATAAATTCAATTCAGTATGTGTTTCAAAACTACAAACATACATTTGGGTATCCAAATGAGAGTTACCTCCTTAACCAGCCATCCTGCAGCCAATCGAGCTCTCGACTCGAGCAAACTGCAAACCAAAATCCAAAAATACAACGCCATTCCCACAATAGCAATTTCCCAAATGATAATCAGATGCATTCTCACCGTAAATGCTTTTCGTTGTTGGGACGGTATACTGAACATGATTGGGTGTCTTCAACCTCTGATAAGAGGATGGGTCTTGTGGGACCAGCGCTTAAGAAGCTAACGTTAAGGTAGCTTAAGCGACGACGCGTCGGCGAGCGGCCTGGGCCATTCGGAGACGCACGGTCTGCTCATAGAGGACGTCCTTGAATGCGAAGAGAAGAGCAGCAGTGAGCACACTCTGGGTGATCTTGGGACCGATACCTGTTGGTCGAAGTTAGTGCATTGTCAGGTGAAAAGCTGACATTATAGTACTTACCTCGGTAGAGACCAGCGTAACCACTCTCGCGCACGATGCGACCGAGAGCAGCCAACGAGCCCTCCTTCTTACCTCCGCTCTGAACGTGCATCTGAGACTTGACAGTAATGTAAGGGTAGGTGATAGCAGTAGCAAACAGCTTGCCTAGGGCACCGAGGAAGAAGGCGACAGTAGGAGTCACCTTGCGACGCTTCTCAACCGTGTTCTTCAGCTGCTCGAAAAGAGTATACTGAAGAATGGGGTTAATGACGAGGACAAGAGCCGGGATGACACCGGCGAAGAGAGCCTGGGGACCCTCGTTCTTGAGGAGAAGAAGCAGAGTGCCGATGGTGCTGGGAGCCTTGGCAGGCTGGGAAGACTCGCCGGCCTCAACATCCTTCTTCTTCTCCTGCTGGCGAGTGGTGACTCGGGTGTTGACAACCCAGATGGGGTTGGTGATGATAACGGTAGCGGAACCAGCAATGGCACCGGCGATCATCGACTCAACGGTAGTGAGCTTGGAGCCAGCGCGACCAGCCTTAGCGGCGGCCTTTTCGAAGAAAGCGCGGGTCCATTCGTACCAGTAGTAGTAGACAAAGTTGGTAATGCTGATACCGAAGAGGGCCGAGTTAATACCGGAGTAGAGACCCGAGATACCCTCGCGGGCGATAATGTTGCCAACAGCCTCGCTGAACTTGCTCTCGGCCTTCTTGGATTCGACCTGGGCGCGTGTAGAGAGGGTGATGAGAGGGTAGCTTTAGATGTTGTCAGCACATTGCGCCGCGTTGAATAGCGACATAGGCATCTTCAATACTTACGTCAGGATCATAGACAAAAGACCACCTCCAGCGCCAGCAAGAGCGTGAGCGACATTGTCGTTTTGGGGGACGGCAGGAACTTCAGGCGCCTTTTCGATCTCGACCTTGTTGGTACTGATCTCGACCTTTGTGACAGGGGAGTCAATCTGAGGAGTGGTCTCCTTATCGGCGTTGTCTGACATGATGCCTAGGTACTGGAGATGTATATAAGTATTTAAGCAAGGTCAAGCGAAAACCGTGTAAAAGTTTGTTGCTTGGATTGAATTGAGTTGATGGAAATGAAATGGACCGGGGAATGTATAGGTAGTAATATTGAAAACCTGGGGAAAGGGATCCTACAGTCGCGCGGGGCCGTGCTCAATTATGGATGTAAGGTTTGGTTTGGCCTGGTTTCGACTTTTGGAGTAAATGGAAGTACCTAGGCTTCTATCTCGGGATCGGCAATGACTGGATGTCTCAACTCGAGAGAATAATGGCCTCCTCCTTGTAACAGAAGGGGAAAAAGACCAGTGCAGGAGGAGCTCCCCTAAATATACCGAGGTCGGGACGGGACTTGATACCGAGAAGACATCCCTAAAAGTCGGCCACTGTTCCGCATCTGAAAATGAGGTCACTTCCCTGCATGTGACGTGGGGAAAAAGGAACAAGGACCGGTAACTAGAGATCTTTACCGGGCGTGAAAGCTGGACACGCGCTAATCCTGATCAGGGAGTTATTCTGAGCACTATTATCGACAGCTACCGTAAGGCTCGGAGCCAGGGAGAAACAAAAGATGCGAACTAAGAAACAGTGTACAACGCCGCTAGTCCCAATTCAACCCAATGTCAACACGCCGCCACGTCTACCCCGGTCAGAATCCAACCCACACCACACCGCGGGTTGGTTTTGCAACTGGACGAACGGTAATAGTGCGCGCTTGCCTACATGCGTTCGGTACTTTATTTTGCATTGCATTCCATGAATGAATAACACCATTATTAGCTGTCGATGCGAAAGCGCAAAAGCTTAGCCGTTGATTCCGACTCTTTCACCGTTCGCTGGCACTCCGTGGCCGATATGAACACACCCAGCGCGGATATTATGTCCTCGCCAGATCCACTAAACGATACCGTTGAACAACCGCCTCGGAGTCAAAGCAAGACTCTGAGTGCTGTACCTCCTTCAACCACGCGTCGAATAGTCCGCAGCAGTCAACGATCCAGTCGTTTTTCGTCCACAGGAATTGGAACTTCCCCTAGGAAACAGACTTTCGAACTCGAAGTTGGAGATAACCAGGCGCCTCAAAGATTACTAGTTACCGTCGAGACGGAGGAGCCAAGTGTACCGGCAGGACCGAGCAGCGCGCGTCGAAAGTTATTTCAAGACAGCCCCTACTTACCGATGGCGCGACGGCGAGAGATGGCGACTACGACGACCACGACGACCGTTCCATTAAAAGGTGCGATTGAAGATCAGGCGCAAGATCCTGACGCGACTCCCAGAAAACGAGGTCGCCCACGAAAAACAAATGGTACGCCATTACCAAGCGCAGGGACGAAGAGGAAAGGAACACCAATAGCAGGAAGCCCTCGAAGGCGACAACGTACGTCCAAAGATGCAGACACAACAGAGAATATCACACAACCTACACCAGGCACGAAACGAAGGGGCCGACCACCCAAAAAGCGATCTATTGAGCCATCCAGCGATCTAGGAAATGAGCAAATATCGGGGTCACCTTCAATATCGAAAAGCGCCCAACAAAATAATGATAATACTTTGCTCGATGACATCACAACGGCTGGTGATGCGCCTGAACTTCCTCCTTGGCGCGCTGACGACTCTCAAGCCGATAACGACGTGACCTTGGTAATTACGCCCTCGGAAGCTGAGGCAAACCAGTTGCGCGCAAACCGAACCGCGAATAATAGCGCGCCCGCACAAGAATCAGAACCAGACTCGGATATCTGGATGGCCACATTGGACGACGAACCAACCCCCAGACCCGCAAGTCGCGCAACACAAGCTGCACCCGCTCCTTCGAGCCCAGAGCATGGTCGAGATGGCGGTTCATCAGATTTCGGGGATTACGGTTATGGACCTGCTGGGAGTGACGTCTCTTCAGCAGACGAGCCCCAGAGCGATGATCGGCCTGGAACCGAGGATACCGTTGCGGCCGGCGAAGATTTCAGTATGATATTTATGGACTCGCTCCCGTCGTTACAGGCTAGCTTGCGGAGCTCGAGACAAGAACATACCGAAAACGACATAGGCGAAGAGACGAGCATGATTATCAACAACACCTTAGAGTCCTTACGGCAATCTTTGCAAGATCGCGACAGGCCCAAAACGAACCAGGAAACTGCTAAGCAAGGGGATAAGATCGAAGTATCTAAGGAACCCGCACCAGCAGAACCTCAACAAGATTTTCGACAGTCTACTATTCGCCCACCCCTGAAATTCTCTCCCAACCACAACCTATCTTCCCGATGGCTCCAGAGCCCTCGGAGAATGGGCTCACCTTTAAGAAACCAAGTACTATTAAAATCGGACACGCCTGATATCCCTGAAACTACTGAATACCGTGGATCCCCCCTCGTATCCCACCTCGGAAACGAAGACTCAAACGTTTACGACGATTCTTTCTCTGAAATTCCCGATGCTGTACTGCACGCAGCTACACCCCGCCGCCCCCGAGCGGCCTCAAAGAGATCACCATTAGAGAAGGAGGATGTCCAAATGGAAGATGCACAACTTATCCAACTCGACGACAAGCCTGAGGAGCCAGAAATCCACGAACAAGACAATGTCCCTGAAGAGCCAGAGGTTCAAGAGGAACAACAAGACGAGGCTGGCCCACCACCAGCAGCCTCCAATGTAAGCGCCGCCTCTCGTTCTGAAACAGGGCGTCTTCCCACCCCTGACGATACGTCTTCGAACATTGAAGTTGAAAGTGACAACAATCAGAAACCGACGACTGGCTCGCGGAACTCTCCTAGGCCAGTTTCATCCAGAGATTCATCATTGAAGAATGTATCACCTGAGCCTGTGCGTCAAGCTCAGACGGTGCCAGAGGCTGTGGACGAAATCGACAATGAGGTCGCGGGCGAGCAGGCGAACAAGGACAATGAGCTCTTGATAGATTTCGATGCTCCTACCCAAGAACCTGACGACCATCCAGATGTGGACCACGACTTTTTGAATGAGCCCGATGATCACTCAGATGCGGATGAGCAGGTTTTTGAGGAGACTGTTATAGGCGATCCTGTCGAAGAAGAACCTGAAGAAGCACAGGAGCTGCCTAGAGTTATCGAGCCAAAACAGCCTCGATTGTCCTTGGAAAACGAGAACCAGCAGCCAGAGGTGACACCGATGAATCAGCTTACATCACCTGTTCAAGAACCTCAATCTTTGCCTGAACTGGCGCCAGAGAGGGCCAGGCGCCCTACACTATCGCCCATCGTTAGAGCAGGACGCGCTTTGCAGAGCGTGACATCGGATCCCCCGTCACCTGAGGCTCGCGATCACCATCTGCGCAGTCCTTTCAGGAGCTCTGCTACTAGGGAATTGGGACCAAGAGAGTCTCAAATGCGACGTACGAGTGCCAGTCCCGGAAAGTCGCGTGCTTTCTCTCAAGTTGCACAGATTCCTCATGGCGATCAGGCGTATGAGGACCCTTTTGGAACCAACACCAGGCACACAGGGCAGCCTAGCTTTATGGAAGCTCTCGAGAAGAGCAGTCGGACTTCCTCGCCGCGTCATCGACGAACAGCATCCAGAGATTCTGCAGCCAGCTCGACACATTTCCAAGCCCCTAGCGAGGGCGGTATGAGTTGGGTACAGAACGAAGGTCCTATTAGCCCCAGCCTTCGTGGAGATGTGCCTCTTGAAGCATTTGCACGGTCCACAGCTCGGCGTCAAAGCCCATCCGTTACTCATAGCCAATTAGATGGAGTAGTGGACGTTGCAGATGATGAGACTGAGGATGCAGGTGATGATATGGATTTATGGGAGTTTGAGGCACAAAGGTCAAGTCCTCATGCAGCCCCACAACCACCCGCGGAGAAGAAGCCAGAATCACCTTATCGCAGACGGGGTAAGATACCGAGTTCTTGGGGTAGACAGACTACCAGAGAAACACAACGGGCTCCTAGCGTTGAGCAACGAACGAGAAGCGAGATTGGCGAGAATGAGGAACGCATTGAAGAGGAGATCGCGCCCCAAGAGGACGCCATGGAAGTCGCCTGTGAAGAACCATTACAATCGGAAGAGAATTCTCTTATTACCCGAAAAGAGGCTGCTAAAGAATCCATGCAAGCTCCCGCGACTGCTAAGGCGAACCGCTTTGACTTGTCAGCCTTCTTTTCATCTCCGTCGATCATCCCAGGAATGTTGGCTGATAGGCTCTCACCTCTTAAGAAGATGTCCGTCTTTGGAACCCGGCCTGCTGAGCCTGAACCTCAGCCTATGGAAATGGAGCAAACGATACCGACAAGTTCCATGTTTCCGCGGCTGCCTCCACAAGAGTTTGTACCTCGAGGGCAGCCAAAACTTGGTTTTTTTTCTCCCGTCCGCCCTGCTCAGCCCGTAGCCAGGCGGGAGCCGTCTGAACACTCAGAAGAGGATACACACTCGCAGTCAGAGTCAAGATCCAATCTGTCATCCCCAGCTCGTCACTCAGGGACATCTTTAACGCATGAAGAGCACGACATATCTATGCAGGAGGTGCCTGAGCAGCCGGCCGAAAACGAACAACTAGAGGAAGCTGAACGGGAAGAGACAGAGGAAGAACAGATTGAAACTGAGGAGGAAGTTGAAGAAGAAGAACCTCCTGAGATGCCCTCGGTGCCTCAGAAGATAAATTTCACCCCTCAACGTCGACGACCTGCCCAGTCCTTCTTCAAAGCATCGACTCGGAATGCTGCCCCTGCCCCTGAACCGCAACCAGAACTGGAGCCTGAGCTTGAGCCTGAGCCTGTTCCCACTACAGGAGCACCCACTCCGCCACGGATGCAACTCACTCACGCCGATATACACAGATGGCAACAAGAAACTTCCAATGCCAGTGAAGACTCCCCGGAGCCATCACCAGCTCAACCCGCTTCCCGTCCTGCCCCCCGTCCTCTTCTCCGACCACTACCTCCCAAAAACGCTTCTCCTACCAAATCGAGTCTACGCTCTCCACTCAAACCCCATACTCCCGGCCGCGTAGTTGAGTTTACGAGCAGCGTTCTCTCTCCTATCGAGCAGGCCAAGGTTCGACACCAACGTCGACTATCAAACTCTTCAGCAGCATCACAGTCTAGCAACGCCGCTCAGCGACCGCGCATAGGACAACCACCCCGCCAAACTGCTAACAAGGAGAATCACACCACCTCTGAAGTGCCCGCGTCTAATGCGGCACCACCTATAAAACAAACACGTCCTGAACCGTTGTCCCAAACGGTCTGGACCCGAAAACACTGGCTCTTGCTTGATGGTCTACTTCAAGAGCGCCGCCAAGGCCCTTTCACCAGCTACTACAAACGTTGCTCAGACAAGTATCTTGGAAAGATCGTTGCTAGTCAGGGCGAAACCATGACGCTGGAGCGTTGGCACCTGGATTGCGTAGATGCCTTCAAGGCTCGAGTCGGTGGTTGGGATGAAGGCGCACTGGCCAAGAGATTGTTCGCTTTGATTTTGGGCGAGCAAAGGAGAAGTCAAGGGGCTCCCGCTGGATCCGGACGAGTTATGTTCCATTGAATGACGCCAAGAACCCCCTTTTTATCGAAAGTTTTGTTTTTGCATTGAGTTACGAAGCATGGCATATTTAGCATTCATGAGGCGTTTTGTTTCATGAGTAGGTTGTTGTTTGGAGATACCAGATACAAGCATCTGCTTGTATTCTTCATACCTTTCAATTGTCGTTCAATACCCCTTTCCTGGCTAAGGCATTGTCTGTATAGGTTTGGATCATTTGGAGTCACAGGCATAGTATTATAGGAAACATGGACAAATACAAACATTGATCAACATAGACGATCGTGTTCCCTCTTGAAACGCCTAGTCTAATAATGTGACATATTACATACAAACGGATGGCCTCTTATTGCTAATCTATTCCAGCATAGACGCCTGGTTTGTGTACAAAACATCGACAACGCTGCTCAACTTCTCAATGGTCGCAAGAGCCGCATCGTACGACTCATCTCGGTGAGTCTCGTCAAAGATGATGAGGCAGCCAGCGCCCTGGTCCAAAACACCAATAATGACCTTGTCCAAGATCATCTGGGAAAGCTTTCGCTCAACCTGCTGCGTGTCGAGGCCGACCATCTTTGCGATGTGGTCAATCTCCACACGCGAGAAAGGCTCAATAACCTTGATAAGGTTCTGCTCCAACATAGCATCGTAGAGACGACGGAGGTGGTTACGGATGAAAGCGTCGCTTCCTAGCTCGTAGCGGTAAGAAGAAAGTGCACGCTCGTACTCCTCCAATGACCGGTTCGAATGGGCGCGAGCAATAGCCTTCATAGCTTCTAGGTTCTTGCCAGCGTACTTCAGGGCTTGCTTCGAGGTCATGAGGTTGTTGACATCGTCCACAAGGTTGAGCATGATCTTGCAGAGGAGCATGTATTGCAAGGCAGCCTGAGCCCTGGTGCTCTCATCTTGAGAGTGGTAGCCATCGAGAGCCTCGATGAAGTAGGAGAAAGCGGTATTGAAGTCCTTGTCCTCAGCATGAAGCATACCACTTTGCATGTCGAGGTTGGCCTGGAGCATAGGAGGAGTATATACGCTGGCAGCACTAGTTCGTGCGCTGGTCAGAGCAGCACGGGCCTTGGGGATGTTGCCGAGGGCGTGGTAGACTCTCGATTCGAGGAGTTGGACTTCGACGAGGCGGAGCTTGTCGTCGAGGCGCTTGAGCTCGCGGAGGAGGTTGTTGATTAGACCGAGGGCTTCGTAGTAGGATTGCTTGGCCATTTGAAGGGCGACGAGACGGACCTCGAGGTCCTGTCGCTGGAAAGCACGTCGCTCGGCGGTAGCCCATTCTATGCAGTCCTTGGTGACGGAGATTTCGATATCGGTGCTGTCGGGGATTTCCTTGATGAGGTCGAGCAGTTGGCGGACTACGTCACCATGTTAGCTGACTGCGATGCATTGGCGCAAGTTTTCGGGGCGTTGGAGGCATACCCAACTTGGCCGACTTGGCCTTTGCAAATGAAGAGAATACTGTCCGGCTCTCCTTGACCAGGTTCACCAATTCTTGCGTCTTCCTGTTGTAGTTGTTAGCGGGGCACAAGAGAAGCGGTCGTGAAGCGGTGCGCACTTCTCATCTCGGTAGATCTCTCCTAGGCTAACCAAAGCAGTCTCATACTCGCGGGTAGCGGCATCAGATGTGGTGCTGGGAGCCTTGGAGATGATGTCCTTGTAGATGGCCTCAGCCTTTCGTGGGTCGGACTTGGCGAGCTTCTGCGCTTCCTGGACCCTCGCCGATTCGGCCGCCGCCATTGTGAAGGATGTGGTTTCGTGTGTCGGGGGGAGAAATTCGTATGCGGTAGGGTATGCGCTATGCAGATGGGCAGAAGGCGTTGAGGTATTGAAGAATGGTGGTCGTTATGATGATGTTGTTTGGTTAGAGGCGGACTTGAAGCAAATGGATAGCAATAACTGTAGCTACCTTACCTTACTTTAGCCTCCAGGTTGCCAGAGCACGACGTAGACCAGCCAGTGAAAGAGTGGGTCTTAACAGCCTCATGGAAATGTCAATTGGGTGGGTCAATGACACAGCAGCGGGCTTTCGTTGATCCGCAGCTACCCTAGATCATCATGCCCTGCTAAAGTGGGGGTTTAGTTTGCTCAATTGTCAATGGAAGCTTCCCGTCCCCGGAAGAGTAGCCGGCGCGACCCTTCGACATGCGAGAAGCGAATCATGCCGACAGCTTAAAATTTCAGTCCTAACTCGGAGCTCCAAACTTCCTGATAGTCTATCTACCACAAGCCACTGCACACTTTACTTAAGTGCATCAGCCTCTCCTCACTAAATCCTCAATCATCATATACTTTCCTCCTCTTTACCCTTCCATAATTTATTTCCTCATATATCTCACAATGTTCCGCCAGGCCATTGCCACCTCTTCCCGCGCTCTGCGGGCTGCTCCCAAGGTCGCCGTCCCCCGACCCTTCATTCAGTCACAATTCCAGGCTGCGCCTGCTTTCACTTTCAGATCCGCCCAGCCCACCGTCTCGAGATGGTACAGCGACGCCAAGGAGTCTGAGACCAAGCCTGCTGAGGAGGCCAAGTCGGAAACCAAGTCTGACGAGAAGCCCGCCGAGGGTGAGAACGACCCTGTCGCTGAGCTCAAGAAGACTATTGAAGCCAAGGACACCGAGATCAAGGACTGGAAGGTATGTGGCGAACGGAAAGCCTCAATTCGTATTTGTAATACTGACTATCTTGTAGGACAAGTGCCTGCGCACCGTTGCCGACTTCCGTAACCTTCAAGAGCGCACCACTCGTGAGGTCAAGTCCGCTAAGGATTTCGCCATCCAGAAGTTCGCCAAGGACCTCGTCGACAGCGTCGACAACCTCGACCGCGCCCTTGGAATGGTTCCCCAGGATAAGCTCAACGCCAAGGACCGACCTGAGCATCTGCAGGATCTCGCCAACCTGTACGAGGGTCTTAAGATGACCGAGGATATCCTCATGAACACTCTCAAGAAGCACGGCCTCGAGCGTCTTAACCCCGAGGGCGAGAAATTCAACCCCAACGAGCAGGAGGCTACTTTCATGACTCCCCAGCCTGACAAGGAGGATGGCACTGTCTTCTTTGTTCAACAGAAGGGCTTCAAGCTTAACGGCAGGACGCTGCGCGCTGCCAAGGTCGGTGTCGTCAAGAACAAATAAACGCATATCTCTACTCTAATATGAGAGGTGATGTGTTGGTCACATTTATCTCTACACAAATTCGCATCTCGCGTGTACTATTAAACCTGGTTATCGGTTGGCGTTGGCTCGATGTATAATGCTCCCCTCATGATGGTCATTTTTTCAACTTGTATGATGGTTACAGGTGCTTGGACAGGGGGGAAAAGTTTCAAAAGAGTTGGGACATTTGTACATAAACACAAGACGTACATGTATAACATTGGAAAGAAGCGGAGGATTTGGAGACCATGGAAGGGGGTCGCTTCATGTAACGACCCCAAGGAACCATGAGGTAGATGAATACCTAGGCTGGCAACTCAGCTATGATAACAATGAATCCAGCAGGACAAGCATACTAAAGTTGAAACATGTTGCTACGGTGAATGTGAAGTGAGAGAGTCTTCGTTACCCGACATTTACGAGATCTAAGTGCCTCCCTTTACTTTATTCGATGATAGCACTTCACGCCTTTGCACATCGAGCCTACTCTTATTCACAACTGATCAATCGCAGTATATGCACAGAATATTATTTGTTAAGTCTTTATTCCAACAATCCTATCAACTCAATAAAACCACGCCAGAAACACTGACAAAAGAAAGGCCAACAAAACACCTGGCACCTCGACCCTGCTTGATGCCGATGATGCAATACATATAGAAACAGGCCTGTAGTTCTTGGTGCTCCCCTATCTTATAAGACACTTTCAAAAACAAATGTGCGCGCTTCCTCCCATGCCATGCCATACTTTCAATCCCAAAACTATATCCCCAATGCCGCAGAGATACATCTCCCAAGTAGGTAGGTAATGGAGGGAAGTTTTTCCCAGCAACGCCCGTGATGTCGTCTCCTTGGCCTGTTGCATACCGGAAGTTCCTACCAGTGTTAAAACAGCAATGAAGGTAAAGAAATAACGTAAGTGTAAATCGTTATAAAAGCAATATTCATGCGATGGTCATTACAACTCTTTTAATGCTGGTCCACCGAGCTGTCTTTCTTGCTGTCCCTCCCGGTCTCCTCTCCCCAGGAGAAGATGACAAGAGAGATCGGAAGATATTGACGAGTAAGAAAGTTCCTCAAATCCAAGAAAACATTCATTCATCCATCTCCAGTCGTGAGTGCCTTAGAGGATTGGACACCTTCTCTTCTTCCTCTTAATCTGCCCCACCCCGGGTGTTGATGATGTCTTGCCCTCCTTAGACGAACCTGAGGCTGCTGCTGCCTCGATCGTTTTCCGGTCGTTGGCAACGACGGTGTTGATAGCCTGTTCAAAGATCTCGTCGACGCCTCGCATCTCCTTACTGCTGCACTCCATGTATTGTGCGTTCATCTTCTTGGCCACCGTCATACCCTGCTCAGTAGTTACTGGGGTAAGCCCTTGTGTCTTAAGCATATCAATGCAGGTCTTCTTGTGACGAAGATCTGACTTGAGACCAACAAGGACCAGAGGAGTGTATGGGCAGAAGTGCAGAACCTCAGGGTACCACTAGTGAAGGATGGTTAGTATGTTGTGAAGCCAAGAGATTGCGGAAGCCGCATACCTTATCAAGGACATTGTCGAGGGAGTTCGGACAGTCAATGGCGAAGCAAACGAAGATCAGGTCGGTCTCGGGGTATGAGAGCGGTCGGAGACGGTCATATTCCTCTTGGCCGGCGGTGTCCCACAATGCAAGCTCCACAGTCTTACCGGTAGCAGAGTGGGTAGGATAGGTGATGTAGTTCTCAAAGACGGTTGGCACGTATTTCTGTCTTGTCAATATTGGTGTCCGGTGTAGCAGTTACGAAGGGCGCTTACCTCTGGGAAATAGCCCTGACTGTAGCTGATGAGCAAGCAGGTCTTGCCACAGCCACCGTCACCGACAACAACAATCTTCTTGGAAAAGGTGGGCGCGTCTGTGACGTGAGTCGCTGCCGACTCGCGGCCCGTCGACGAGCTCATAGTGGTGCTGACGGTACCCTCGCTGGAACGAGTGCGCTGTTGACGTCGGATCTGCTCGTTGGTATCAAAGTAAGAGTTACGGTAGGAATGAGATGATGCCATGCTTAGGCGCAAGGCAGTACTGTGAGTCGCGGAGTGCAGGCACGAGTCTGTTCAGAGTCGCTCGGCCTTTAGTGTAGTAGTGCGCTGAGGAGAAGATGGCCTTGGTTGAGATGCGCCTATGGAGGTAGAATAGGATGTCGGATCTATAGTGCTCGTGTGTTGATGCGGGGTGGGAGAAGATAACACTATCGAGTCTGATGCGATATGTGTGTGAACGGGGAGCAGAGGAGAAGAGAGGCGAAGGGAAGTTGATGCGACGCGAATTGAGTTGAGATGCTGGAGCTAATGAGGCTCAAGATGGTTGAATGATGGGTGGATGGTAGTGTTGTCTTGACTTGTCTTGGGTTGAGTTAAGTTAAGTTGTGTTGTTTGCGGCAAGTTTAAACTACTTGGTCAAGTCCAACAAGTGGAAGGACTATGGGGAGTCAAGTCTTAGTGCGGCTTTGTTGCGTTGCACCACCAAGTTACCCGAGTAAACATGTTGACAGGGCAACTGCCTTTGGGGGAAGGGTGGAGGATACAGTGGTTGCGGGCAGTCAGTAGCGGGCAGCAACAACCCAGCTCTAGCCAGCCCAGCCAGCCTGTGGAGTGAATCGCTGCAGCTGAATATGACGGAACTCATTGGCCCGTGCACACGTGCTCACGAGAAAATTTCCTTGGTCCAGGCAGTTAAGCAGGCCAGGTCCTTCCTTTCCTTGTCCTCTTATCGTGTGGCCTGGTCCAAGCGCGTCTTCTCCATTCTCGTCCCCATACATGCTCTCCGTCTTTTCCTTCAAAGCTTTTCCCAACAATTTGCTTGCTTCCTCCTTTTCTTTCCTTTCTCTTTCCTCATTCTACACAGCAACAACACAACACGACAAGACCAGCTAGCCAGCCAGTCAGTGATAAAGAAAAGACCTCAAGAGCAATGAGTGCACAAGTACCCAGCAAATACATCACCCTCGTCTCTGGCGATGGGTTCGAATTTGTCGTCCTCCGTGACGCTGCTCTGGTCAGCCCGATTATCAAAGGCATGCTTGACGTGAGGAGTCAATTCGCCGAGGCCAAAGAAGCTCGTTGTGTTTTTCAAGAGATGAGGTAGGTTGATGTTGCCAACACGCTGTCGCCTCCAGATGGCTTGCTCTGTGGATTGATGAAAAATTCACGATGCTTTCTTGAGAGAACATCCGAGGTTTCTCGGTTGGGCTACATGAATACTCACTACACTTGACCTGACCACAAACGCACCAAGTCTGGTTGTGCTCAGTCGCTGCTGGAACAATTCGACTATGGAAGAGCTAGACGCTGATGATACATATATCAACAGCGCCATGGTCCTTGATAAAGTTGTCGAATACTTCCACTACTGGTACCGCTACCGCAACAGCGAAGACGTTCCTGACATGGATATTCCGGTCGAGCTTTGCCTTGAGCTGTTGGCCGCAGCGGATTACCTGGGCCTGGACCAGTATGCAGCCATTGCTACATCCTAACGCTTGGATACTAATATCATCTAGGGCGAATATGAGCATGAAGTGAAAAGACTTTCAGAATCCTCTTTTGGACTCATGTGTATAACATCTTTTTATGACGGCGTTTTTGGAGCTGAGGATACAGTCCAGCTTGCTGCTATTTTTGCAAGATCTAGCAGTTGCCTTTCTTGTCGCGATCTTTCGAATTATGGTAATGAACAGTACTAGAGGCCACTGACGCAGGTCAAGCCAGAACATGACCTTGTTTTATGATCTCGAATCGAATCATACTCAAACGTGACTTGTCACCATTTCAGCATATGCGTTCTTCTCTTCACTCCTCCGTGGGTCGAACGTCTATTAGAGATGGAAGATTAAAGTAACCCTCTCACTCTGCGTGACTCAGTTGACGCATTGAGCTTCCGCTTTTTCTGAAGGGCAACATTTCTTGACTGTAATTTTTTTTTTCTTTTTTTTTTGCTCCTGGTATCCATGTCAAATTTATTAAATGGTTCATGCCACTATTGTAAATGTCTTGGTGAGACAGTTATGTTAGTGCATTGCTGGATCATCAACCATCCAGCCAGTGCACGCCAACGAACTGGATCTACGACAAGGATATTTGCTATTCAAGCTGAGCATTGTCGCCTAGAGGCCATGGCTTAAATAAAGAATGACATTATTTTATGGGTTATTGATCATAAGGCAGGGAAGCCTTGTCTGTATGTTCTCGATAGCCGCTGAATATCTTTAAACAGTCAATATGAGTCCGAATATGACAGTGCAATGTGCAAAGACAGGCAATTTTTGTGAGATGACTTCAATTCATGTGTCTGACGGAAACAAATGCTACCTAAAAATTTTGAGTCATTGAGTTTCAGGCAAGAATCACCTCGCTTACTTACTTGCCTGCCTTACCAGTCAGACAAAGTGGTTAATTTCAGTGGTTGCTTGCCCATAAAGGAAAGCAGCTTCTCCTTGTGAACCCACTTAG
Source organism: Fusarium cf. aywerte (assembly GCA_011034095.1). Taxonomy (NCBI): domain Eukaryota; kingdom Fungi; phylum Ascomycota; class Sordariomycetes; order Hypocreales; family Nectriaceae; genus Fusarium; species Fusarium cf. aywerte. Next base: position 43,626 of record WETZ01000026.1, on the reverse strand, counting down.
CCTCAACTTTCCAACTACAACTACGACCGCATAAGACACCGCAAAATGACCACCAATGCATTCGAGACGCAAGGCGTCCGAGTTGCAATTGAAGGATGCGTAAGTCTGAAAAAAAGCATTAAAGCTGACATTGCAAAGTTATTAATAGCCATAGGGTCATGGCACGTTAGATGCTATCTACGCCTCTGTTGAAGAATCTTGTAAGCAACGCGGTTGGGATGGTGTTGATATTCTCATAATCGGCGGTGACTTCCAGGTATCTTTGCTCTTAACACATTCGATGGCCGCTGAACTATGCTAATATATATGGTCACAGTCGGTCCGTAATGCTGAAGATCTGAGTATCATGTCTTGCCCTGTCAAGTACCGCCACCTGGGAGACTTTCCCAAGTATTACTCTGGTGAGAAAAAGGCACCTTATCTAACAATATTCATTGCTGGAAACCACGAAGCCAGCTCGCATCTATGGGAGCTCTATTACGGAGGTTGGGTTGCGCCTAACATTTACTATATGGGCGCTGCCAACATCCTGCGTTTCGGACCACTACGTATTGCTGGATTATCTGGTATCTGGAAAGCCTTTGACTACCGCAAGCCGCACCATGAAAGGCTCCCTTTCAGTGGCGATGACGTAAAGTCATGGTATCACGTTAGAGAGATTGACGTCCGCAAACTACTTCAAGTACAAACGCAAGTAGACGTCGGCCTCAGTCACGACTGGCCACGCGCAGTCGAATGGCACGGAGACCATGAATGGCTATTCAGGAAAAAGTCTGCTTTCAGGAACGAATCTCGGGATGGTACACTCGGCAGTGTGGCGGCCGAGTATGTCATGAACCGTCTACGACCTCCCCATTGGTTTTCGGCCCATATGCATATCAAGTTCGCTGCAATCAAGACATATAGTGAAGCCCAGCCTGAAGTGGAAGAAAGCAAACAAGAGCCTGCCCTTATGGCAACCCCAGCACCAGCTGCAGAGACCAATCCTGACGAGATTGATTTGGATATGGATGATGATGAAGAAGATACAAAACTTAATCCGGCACCAGAAACTGACAAGGACGAGCCTGAAATGAAGGAGGCTCCAGAAGCATCAAACGAAGTGTCGGAAGAACTGAGGGCGCAACTTCCAGCATCTTTCGCCCGTCCCCAGCCTAAAAAGACACCCGGTCAGCCAGTACCACCTGGAATCACAAACAAGGAAGTTCGTTTCCTTGCTCTCGACAAGTGTCTACCGGGAAGGCATTTTCTGCAGCTCTGTGAAGTCCAACCTTTCGACCCTGAGATGAGCTCTGAATACCCTCCAGCTCAAGAGGCACCACGATGGCGACTGCAATATGACCCAGAGTGGCTCGCAATCACTCGCGTATTCCACGATGCCTTAGTCATCGGAGACCGCAATGCGCAGACGCCTCCTGATTTGGGTGAAGAACATTATCTACCCCTTATTAGAAAGGAGAGAGAATGGGTTGAGGAGAACATTGTGAAGGCTGGAAAACTAGATGTTCCATACAATTTCGAAATTACTGCGCCACCTTACGTCCCTGGTACACCTGAGATCGTCAACGAGCAACCAGCGGAATACACAAACCCACAGACTACGAATTTCTGCGAAATCATGGGGCTCCCGAACATCTGGGATGCTACAGAGCAGGAAAGGAGGCAACGGAAAGCACAGGGACCACCTAAAACAGATCAACGGTTCAATGGTGGTGGAAGAGGAGGTAGCCACGGCAGAGGTAGAGGAGGCGGAAGGGGACAGGGTAGGGGAAGAGGTGGAAGAGGTCGCGGAGGTCGCTGGTAATGGCCACAGATGATGCTGATCCACCAGCTAGACTTCTTTGCGAAGACAACATGAACACCTCGTCGCAAAAATAATGTACCACTTCATAGACTTGCTTATATGAGAGGCTTTGCAAGAAGAATGCACATGGTCACAACTGCACACTGTAAAAGATCTTATCTACATTCATGTTATGAAAGTATACAACATGCTTCCTATCCGTACTTAACTTTTATCCGACAAACGGAGAATAAAGTCTTCAGCGGTTAGGAGCTGTTGAAAGTTAGATTTAATGCATATAAGTGAAGGTCTGCTACGACGTAGTACAGCGTTATGTACTAGGTACCTAAGTTAAGGTGGTGGGGTTAAAGCTCCGTAGCAACCACACCAATCAGGAAATAGAGTAAACAGTGCAACGCCCATACGCCATCGTTACTGCTGCACCTTTAACCTATCAACCTCAACAACAAGATCCAACCGCAGCCTCCTTAGCAAAACATTGTGCAAGACTCGAGCCCAGCAGTGATATTAGGCGGCATCACATCTACAAATTCGCATTCAAAATCTACAACACTCTGTCTCACCTACCAGCGCTGTTTGTTCTCCCCTCAGACAACCCCGATGGACAGATTGCCCCGCTAACTGCTGGAATGTAGCAGTATCGCAACCCGACTTCGTTGAAACCTCGTCGACATCGCTGTTCACCATGGCCCAAGCCTTCTTAACTACCGTGTTAGTTCTCCCATCTTCCCCTCGAGCGACGCGATCATGAGTTCCCCGTACTCGGTGCACACCGCCACCATGTCCCCATATCTGAGTCCGAAGTCGCTGTCGGCGATGCATCAGATGAAGATGGCCATTATACCTGTCGCACACTCCGCGGCACCTCTGCCTCTCTTAGATGAATGGAAATTTGCTGACTTGGATTTTGTGGTGAATAGTAACCAGCGAACGAGAAACCAGTTTCGCCCGCGCGTAGGCAAGGGAGGATCAGCCAGTTACCAGCTGCGACAGTATGCAGAGGTGACACTTGGTGGTGGCAGCTTGCGCAAGGTGGTCAAGCTCCCAGAAGGCGAAGACGAGAATGAGTGGTTGGCTGTCAACAGTGAGTTTAGCGACGAGTATGTCAATAAGGAGGTGTTGCTAATCATATGCTTAGTGGTGGATTTCTACAACCAGATCAACCTCCTCTACGGAGCCATTACCGAGTTCTGCTCACCACAATCATGCCCTGAGATGAAAGCCACAGACGAGTGGGATTCCCAAAGACGGTTGACTTGATTCAAACTGACAAAAACTAGGTTTGAATATCTCTGGCAAGACAACGAGAACTATAAGCGTCCAACCAAGATGCCTGCGCCGGCATATATTGAACAGCTTATGACATGGGTACAGTCAAATATTGATAACGAACAAGTATTGCCCAGCAAGATTGGTATGCAACTTATCAGAACACTTTCAGAACCAACGGCTAACAATAACAAGGCGTTCCCTTTCCCAAGTCTTTCCCAGCCCTGGTCCGTCAGATCTTCAAGCGCATGTACCGTGTCTACGCTCACATTTACTGCCACCACTACCCCGTAATTCGTGAGCTCGGTCTTGAGCCACACTTGAACACAAGCTTCAAGCAATACGTGCTGTTTGTTGACGAGCACAGCTTGGCGAGTGGAAGAGATTACTGGGGTCCTCTGGGTGACTTGGTTGACAGCATGCTCAAGAGCGACTAGGAGAAGCTTGAGAGTGAGGGTACTGAGCTTTGAGACTTAGCAATAAGGAGTTTTGGGCGTTTGAGGGACAGGGTTTTAGAGCAAAGGAAGCTGTTCGATTATGACAATGATGTTAGGGAACAGCTCTTAGTTGTTTCGTGTAATTGGGTTCGTTTACTATAAGAACTCGAGACTGTATGCACACTTTCAAATCATGAAATTCCAAGGAAACAAAAGATCACCTTACTTGAACACCTACTTAGTCAAAGGATTGATTGTATTAAACCCGTTTATGAATTCAACATGGTTATTTGCTGTAACTGTCTTAATTGAGTTATGTAATCATAAGTGGATGCCTGGGCGGGTGTAAGGCATCGAGCGCCCGAAAATTGCCGAGAGCCCAGGCTAGCAACAACCTCCAAGTTAATCGAAGCCGAACATCATCACACTTCTCCATCTCCCTCTTCCTCCCTCCTTCTCACCAGCAGCCGCCGAAATGTTCTCGCGACAGGTCATCCGCGCCGCCCGAGTCGCCGCTCCCCAGCGAGCCCTCGCCCTCCGAGCCGCCCCCGTCCGATCCTTCGCCGCCGCTGCCTCGTCCGAAGTCAAGCCCCCGATTTCCGTCTTCGGCGTTGATGGCACCTATGCTACTGCTCTGGTAATACACCACCTCCAATGAAAAGAACAAAACATACGCACCGTCTTATTTCGACCTTCCGTGTGTCAATTGGCTTCCCTCGGAACCAATTGGCTAACCCCTCGTCATGGCACAAAAACCTCAATTGGAGATCGCGTCGTCGCTGACACGCAATTTTTTCTTTTGCGTCAATTTAGTACACTGCCGCCGTCAAGACTTCTAGCGTCGATGCCGCTGCCGATGCCCTCGCCAAGCTCGGCGCTCTCCTCGAGAAGGACCCCAAGCTCGTCGCCGTCCTGAACGCCCCTACCCTCGCCGAGGCCGACAAGAAGGCTATCGTTGATGAGCTCACAAAGCAGATCAACGCCAAGGACGAGACCGTCAAGAACTTCCTCGCCACCCTCGCCGAGAACAACCGACTGGGTCTCATCCCCGGTGTTGTTGAGAAGTTCTCTTCCATCATCTCCGCCGCCCGTGGTGAGGTCGAGCTCACTGTTACCAGCGCTCAGGTACGTTTGGGGATATACCAGATGGATGAGGGGACATGGATTGGATGCACGAGCTACGTCACAGGTGGCTATAATCGACCACGACACCATTGGCTGGAAAGAATTGGAAGGAAACAAAAGGACAATAGACTGACATTGTCGTCTTTAGGCTCTTGACAAGCGAACACTCAACCGATTGGAGACTGCTGTCTCCAAGTCCGCCTACGTCGGCCAGGGCAAGAAGCTCAAGGTCACCAACGAGGTACGTCTCACCGCAGCAACATCACGGCAATACCCCTAATGCTCCCCTCCTAGGTCAACCCCGACATTGTTGGTGGACTCGTCGTCGAGATTGGCGACCGAACCATCGACCTCAGCGTCTCTTCTCGCATCGCCAAGATGAACAAGCTCCTCCAGGATGCTCTGTAAAACCACCATAGTATACAAATTCTATTTAGTGTCTCCTTTGCCTCGTCTCGTGGGGTTTCATCACCACGCAAAACTACCTCTCTTTATGAGTGGGTGGCCCTCCGGCTTCTAAGGGTTTCTCTTTCCCTTATTTTGTTACAAACCCCCGGAATCAAACGTTCTTGTATCCCCCGGCTAGGGGAGAAGAAAGGGGAGAGTGTCGATGGAAAGAATAGTGTAGGAGGGTGTGAACAGGGTATGCAATAAATGCAGTTCCCCAATTGAATTCTTTTGTTCCCAGCGTGATGATTTTTCAGTTTGACCTTTCTCCTTGTGGTATCCGGTTTTGGTGTCGGACATTACGGAAATATGAGCTCACATGGAGTACTTGAGTTCATTAATGAAATGGCTGATCTCACGTTGAATATGGCTCAAACTCATGAGATATGAGATTTTACAAGCACAGTGATGTCATTGAATTTGTCACCAAAACAAGACCTCATGAGAAAATGTACCTCTTATTGTATCATGACTACTTGGAAAACTGAATGACAAGTCTAAGCCCATAAACCCTGGATACCCTGCTGCGCTACAACAGGGCACAAGTGAAAAGTTCTTGCTTTTGGTAACGCCCAATTACTTCCTTCTCCTGATAGCGCCGACTTTTCCTTTCACAAACTAATCAAAGTCGCTTATGCCTTGGTCTCAAACTCATCATCATTCGCATAGTTGCCCGCCTTGTTCTCGTCTTTATATCTTTCAAGCTGGTCAGAGACGTAGCTGTGCATATGAGCATCGGCTTCACTGCGTTCTCTTGCTCGTTCCTCGTCATGATGAACGGAGCCAGTAACAGAATGAGCGTCATCGTCAAAATCACTGCGGGCGCCAATGGAGCGAGCTGTCGATGAACGCCTGAGGCGAGGCATGCCATTATGGGGAACGCCGTTTCCGACACTTCGATGGAAGATATCATCAAAGTAGTGCCCCATAGCAACTGATGGTGTGCGGGGGGTGTGAGGGAGGCGACAGTTGACACTATACAGGTGTTAGCAATCTGATAATTCACAAGAAGCTGCCTTAAAACATACCCAGTATCATGGATCATTCGGGCAATAAGTCCAGTCCAACCACACTGGTGAGTGGCTCCCAGACCGCGTCCGTTGTCTCCGTCGAAGAACTCGTGGAACCAAAGATAATCCTTCCAGTGTTCATCAAAGTCCAGGCGATCATCGCCACCGTTGATGCTACGTCTTCCGTCGTCGGTACGGGCGAAAAGATGCTGCAAGCGGTGCTGAATCTCCTCAGCTACCTTGCCCAGATGCATGTAATCGCCGCTACCAGTCGGGCATTCGACCTGGAAATCCGGTCCGTAGAAGAGGAAGAAACGCTGCAGAGACTCCACAAGCAAAAAGTTGACACAGAGCCAGATAGGACCTCTCCAGTTACTGTTGCCACCAAACAGACCACTATCTGAGTCGCCTGGCACGTATCCAACAGTGAACTTCTGGCCGTTGACGTCCATGGAGAATGGGTTCTCCTTGTGGTGTTTGGAAAGGGACCTGATACCGTGGTCGCTGAAGAACTCATCTTCGTCAAGCATACGCTTCAGAATCTTCTCCAACCGATCCTTGCTGACAATGGACAACAGAATGCGATTGCCCTTTCCTCGCTTTCGGATACTGGCCATGTTTCTCTCAGCGAGATCGCATCGATTCTCAATGAACCAGTCGACTCTCTTCTTGAATGAAGGTAGTCTGTTGATCAACTCTGGTTCCAGAGTGATGGTCGCATACAGAGGAATCAAACCCACGAGCGATCGCACGGGCAGCTGCTGAATCCAGGGGCCACCCCAAGAAATGGCATCATAGTAGAAGCCATCTTCCTCGTTCCAAAGAGATTTCTCATCCTTGTGACCGGTTCGGAAGGTCATTGCATCACTAATGAAAATAAAGTGCTCAAAGAACTTCGATGCAATATCTTCGTAGATACGACGGTGCTTGGCCAGCTCGAGGGCAATGTTAAGCATGGATAAACAGTAGAAAGCCATCCATCCTGTGCTGTCTGCTTGCTCCAGAACACCTCCAGTGGGAAGAGGCTCTGAACGGTTGAATAAGCCGATGTTGTCGAGACCTAAGAAGCCTCCCTCGAAAACATTCTTGCCATCAGCATCCTTGCGGTTGACCCACCAGGTGAAGTTGAGAAGTAGCTTTTGGAACACGCGCTCAAGGAAGTCCAGATCCTGGCGACCGTACATCTTGCGCTCAATCTTGAACGTTCTGAAGGTCGCCCAGGCATGAACTGGTGGGTTCACATCTCCAAAGTTCCACTCATATCTGCAAATATATTAGCCACCAAAATCCGAGTGTCGACGAGGAGCGAACTTACGCTGGGAGCTGTCCGTTGGGATGGCAGTACCACTCTCTAGTAAACAAGTCAAGCTGCTTCTTGGCGAAGTCTGGGTCGATCATGGCCAGCGGGATGCAGTGGAAAGCACTGTCCCAAGCGGCAAAGAACGGGTACTCCCATGAGTCAGGCATGGACAGAATATCATCGCAGTGCATATGTTTCCAAGCCGAGTTTCGGATGTCTTTTCTGGAAGCTGGGGGAGGCGGCATAGTAGGATCACCATTCGCCCAGTGATCCCAGATGAAGTGGTAGTGTTGCTTTGTCCACATCATACCAGAGAGAGCTTGTCGCTGGATGTTACGCAGATCATCAGCCATGGGGAGAGGACTGAGTCTGTAGTAGAACTCGTCTGCCTCCTCCTTACGAGTCTCAATAACATCATCGAACTCTTCCTCATCGAGGTCGTTATCATCTCGCCTGGTGAAACGGAATCGAACGACTGGACCGTGAGTTAGCGGGTGTTTCTGAAAGTTTTGGTTGTAAAATACTGACCGGCACATTCGCCAGGGTTAACACCACCGTCTTCGTTAAAGTTGAACCATGCAGCACATTTTGTGCCAGTCTTTGCAGGATTAACGGCTTCTTTCTCTCCATCAACAATGTAGCGATGGAAGGCATCCTTGACATATGGCTGCTTGTTCTCTTGGTCGTACAGGACCTTGAAGTTGGTCTCGTTCTCGGTGAACATGAATTCGGGCATCACATCCTCGCCGCTAGAGCCTACACCAGGCGAAGGGGAGCATAGAAAATGGCGCTCTCCCAAATTCCAGTGGTTGGACTTGGCGACATTCTCATTGGCATATTTTATCGAAGGCTTCTTATCCTCGGGCTCTCTACCCCAGCTCCAGGTATTGCGGAACCACACCTGGGGAATGATGTGGAGAGGTGCAGGGTCAGGGCCTCGGTTCCAAGCAGTGACTCGGAAGAGTATTTCATCGGGGTCATCGGACTCTTTTGCAGTCTCAATGAAGATGTCCCAGTATCTGTCTTCATCAAAGACGTCGGTGTCGGTGATTTGGTATTCTTTGTCTTCTTTTCCTCGTCGAGCGTTCTCGTCAATAAGATCCTTGTAAGGGAACTTCTTCTGTGGGTATTTGTAGAGGAATTTCATGTAAGAGTGCTATCATAACCAGTCAGCATAGAGCGTATTTGAATCGTATGGGTTAATTACAGTCTAAACAATGAATTAGCACAAGTCAATTGAGGTTTTTTTTTTTTTTGCTTTTTAGATTCACTGACTGGAGTATTGTCGACGTGAAAGTGAGCTTCTTTGACACTTTCACCATGGTTACCCTGGGGATTTGAGAGACCGAAAAGACGCTCCTTGAGGAAATCACTGTATCATGTCAGTGGTCGTGGCGCATGGTTAATTATAGCAATTGTACGAACTCTTCCTCGTTCCAAAAGCTGAAGCCAATGTTTTGGTAACCATGAGTATCGCAGACACCGGCGATGCCGTCTTCACCCCAACGGAATGCGCGCGATCGAGCGTGTTCGTGAGGGAAGTCTGACGTAACTTGTTAGTGCGCAGGACAAGATGCGCCATTAAAAAAAAAACTCACGACTCCAGGCATCTCCATCATGACTGTAATCCTCTCGGACTGTATTCTGGTTAGCAATCGTCTTATCATGAGTGGTTCTGGTAGACCACAACAAAATCACATGCCTGTAGCCCACTGTCGCTCCGCAACGTAGGGACCCCATTTCTTCCAGTACTTGGTGCGATCGCGATCCTCCTTAAGACGCCTCTCTTCCTCAGTGAGGTATTCGTGACCGTCGTGGACAACCATGATTCAAGCTCAAGCTCAAGCTTAACGAGGGGGCGCAAAGCAAAGCAAAGCACGGGCGACGATCGACGAGGGGTAGCAACGGGTTGCTGAGGTGGGGGATGATGAGGTCAATTGGAGCGTGTGGGGAAGCGGAGAGGGGAAGAATAAATAGAAGTTAAGATGGACGACGATGACCAGAAGTTTGAGGTTTTAGGTGACGGCTCTTCTGGTGAAGAGGCAGGAAGAGAAAGGGAGGAAGAGAAAAGAAGGTGAAGAGAATTGGAAGAAAAAGTAGTAGTCTGCTGCAATGCGATGCACCCAGGTACAGTTACTGTACCGTATCTAACCAAAAGGGCGAAACACGACACACGGGATCGACGATGGTGGGTAGGATCACAGAATGACAGTCTCGGTTGTGCCTGAGGCTTGAGACTAGATGTTGCTCTGTCCCGTCTTTGGCATAGGTAGGCAGGTAGGCAGGTAGGCAGGCAGATGCGTGGCTTCCCTTTACATGTTCCTGGTTTTCACCTACCTCCTGCAACTAAACCGACGTTGACTGATAGCACATGGTCGTTAGCGAGTTCAACGGGGATCGCCAACCAACCGATTTCCACCAGCGGCCGCTGCATATCCTCCGCTGTTTACTGCTACTGTACGAGAGACGGATGTTTGTCTCTGAATGGGTGCTGGACCTGGCAATTCTTGCGCCAGAGTGACATTGAGCTCTATCCTACTTACCAAGAGGCTGCAGCTAGTAGCCATGGGCATGGCTCTACAACTCCACCAAGAACACCATCATCGGCGACCCTTCGGCGAGCCTACAAATCCGATAGGAGAATCAAAATCTTCTCACTCTGGGATGGTGCTGCGCCAACCGGAGGAACTCTCCGTGGGAATGCGAGAGCAAGGAAAGCATAATTTGTCATGTCGCACACAATAGCACTTACAACAAGAGTCATGAAGCCTTCACTACAGAGACAGGAACTGCATACCGGTGAACCATGGCCCAGGCGTTGTGGCGCTGGGTAGTTCCTAATTTACTACGCTAAACAGCTCTCCCTGCTACGTAGTAGTGTTTTTCTCCAGTGCAGCCAGCAATGACGTCTTTTTGGTTGAGAAAATGAGAAAGAAAAAAAAAAGCTGGACATGGGTTATGAATCAAGGTTCTGGACCTTGCCGTCTCATAACTAGGAAATATGCCCCGTCCTATTTTAAGCCATTGGATGTTGGTTTCTGGAGTAAACGAGAAGAAAAAAAACAAGAGATATCAATTGGCGGCAGATAGCGTTCTTCGGACTACCTAATGCGGAATACCATTACCGCATGCTGGGGAAGTTGGATTGCTCATTGCGTTTTGTCTTACCCATGTCTTCTCCAACAAACTTGTACTCTATGCATTCGGTGTTAGTCTCGCTGGGGATGGATGTTGGAGGTGTGCAACCCTCAGGTCGGGGTAATAAAAAGCTTGATTGCTGGCTGCATACGAAATGGAATATGCTCCAGGTCGTAAGAAGATGACAACATGTTTATCCATATGTTCAGTCTTTACATTTGGCGATTCGATATCGAATTTATTCTGCCAATTCCATAACCTGCTGGGGAACAATCTACATCGAAACTAGCACATAGCGTCGACCATAGGTACTTAGTTGCTTTACTGTGAGAGTTGAACATAGAATGAGCATTATTCTACAGTAGAATGCAAGATGTGGCTTTGTGTTAAGAAGTTTCCTCGGATTTAATATTCAAAGTTACTTTGAACACATAGGATGCGAAGCTCTCCATGTATGTGCTAGCAAACAGCTATACACATCGGATCTAGTTCATCCTTTGGTTCGGCACCTACCCTGTAGACTCGAGCTGCAACAGCGTACTGAACCTTTCTTCCACGCATGTACAAACTGCAGCTTGTGGAGGCCGAGCCAATGGAACTCGTGGAAACAAACATACTCGATACGCAAACGCCAATTACAACCAATCGTTGGAAATGTAATGGCTGTATCCTCGAGTTATCAATGTTGAGGTGGCATTGAATCGGAAGCCACGAATCCAGCTTCCTCCACGGTAGTCTACGAGTCAAAGCTCACAGCAAACCCTCCAAAAGCTAGAGAGGCTAACCACTAAATCGGTTCTCAGCCCTGCGAGTAAGGTAGTCGCTATCACATGAAAGTCGCGAGTTCAGGAGAGCCGTAGTCAATCTTTGATTTCCGGTCAACCAGGGTAAGGAATCCACTAACACGATCTCTCATGCTCCCCTGCTAGGGGGCTCAGAACCAGCTCATGACATTGGAATGGCCGATTGTCCCGAGCTCTGTTAAAACTCACACCACAATTTATTTGACATCAATCTATGCGATTCGTTGGTGAACAGCCTAGTTTGCTGTACCGTTTAGAAACTACCTCTCGGGGACCGTCCCCTTGAAAAAGAACGTTAAGCCACTTGTGTCGTGTCGTGCTGAGCAAGCTGTTACCATTGGACTAGGACCATCCTTGCGGCGTCCAAGTTAAAAAAGCTCCCGCATTCCAATTTCCAGTCAACAGCTAAACTAGAGGGAGGCCAGCTCAGGCTCAGGCACACACAAAAAAGCTGCCTTGCTTCTTCAACACGCCAAGCTTGTGCCAACCCTCAACAAGCCTCATCCCCATCATCAGATGCCTACTCCGCCACTATAGGCTTCGTGGCTGGCTTGTCGATTTGTCGTCACCTTCGTTATTCGCCTTCTGACGATCACTCGTTGCTGTTTCCAATATTAAAGATTGTTTCCAAACTTTGCGACATATTTTATCTGAGTTTCTTTTCTCAATTATTTATATCCGTCTCGATACCCGCCTGTCCGATTATACTAAGTTAGCGATATTGCATCTGACGCCGATAACACGTTCGCTCCCCGACTTTTTTTTCACTTTTTTTTTTTTCGAATTCTTCATACAAACTTAACCCCGACAATAACACGTACGCCATACACAATGGCTGACGCTATATCATCTTTCATCCGGAGAGTAATCGTCGAATCTCCTCCGGGAGAATGGGCTGTGCGTCAGTTCCGCGAGCTACTCATCGGCGCCCTTAAACAAGGACCCATTCCCCAACATGTGTCCTTCGAGATGGATGGCAACAGACGATATGCTCGAAACCACAGAATGGAGACCGTGGAGGGCCACCACCGAGGATTCGAGGCATTGGCTAGAGTAGGTTCCATGCAGCCATGGAGATACGCGACGTGCTGACATATAAACTTCAGATTATGGAAATCTGCTACAAGTCTGGCGTTAAGGTGGTGACTGTGTACGCCTTCAGTATCGAGAACTTCAACCGTCCTAAGTGGGAGGTTGATGGTCTTATGGAGCTGGCCAAGGCCAAACTGGAGCAATTGACCAAATACGGCCACATTCTCGATCGTTACGGCGCCCGAGTGCGCGTTTTGGGCCAGCGCGAGATGATTCGAAGTGATGTACTCGATGTTGTCGATAAAGCTGTTACGAGGACGAGGCACAACAACAAGTAGGCTCATCATACCGTGTAGCATGATGCGAAAGCTAACTTGCATCCAGGGCCGTCCTAAACATTTGTTTCCCCTACACATCGCGGGCCGAGATTACAACAGCGGTGAGATCAACAGTTCAAGAGTTCCTCGCTCCCTCTCCTCCTCGAGCTACACCTTTCTCCCCGTCGCGAATTCAACGAAAGATCCTTTCCCGCCAACTCGACGGCCATGGGGGTCTACCCACGATTCCTGACACATTGGCCGAAGAGACGGAGCCCTCGGATGGTGAGGATGCCAAGAAGGACAGCGACGGAGACTCTTCATCACAAACACTGCACCCTGATTCTCCTCCGCCTCGTCTGCGAGCACGAAACAGCGCCGCCAGCAAGTCAGGCTTACCGAATCCCGAAACGATCACAGCCGAAACTCTCGACAAGCATATGTACACCGCAAACGACCCACCCCTGGATATTTTTGTGCGAACCAGCGGCGTGGAACGACTTAGCGACTTCATGCTCTGGCAGTGCCACCAGGACACACATATTTTCTTCATCGATACTCTGTGGCCCGACTTTGATCTAAAGGACTTCATCTGGATCTTGCTGGAGTGGCAGTGGAGGCAGAAGCAAAAGGACCGCAACGAGGCGACTGTCCGGCCTGCTCCTGTTACGGCGTGATTTGATTCTGGCGGCAGTGATACCCTGGTTGAGTAAGAAAATTGAGTCGAGGCTTTGGTTGATGAGCAGTTTTATTGTCTAGAATGGACATGTTGGAATTTGTGGATTGTTTGGTGTTATTCTTATTTTTTTTTCTGGTGCACTTCCACAAGTGATAGATTTAAAGGCACCCATAATGGTATTTTTGTTTTGTTCATGTTAACACTTGAGACATTAACACTATGCGATCTTGTACAACATGACCCTGAGTGGGAGCTGTGAGCTGTCTACCAAAGCGATCAATTCAAGACATTGGATTTCATAGGGTGCCTGCGTGTTTATCACAAAGTCGCGTCGCGAGTGTCTTGTTGGATACAGCTCACCGCTACCACTTACCATTGGTCTGCCTATGTTACTTCGAGATCATGCGTGGCTGAAGAGGTAATGTGATATGAGCTTGGTTATGACGAAATGCCCATTTATGTGCAATGCCCCACGCGCGGTGTAGAGCATTCCGACGTGGAGTTCTTTTCTTGGCTTTTTGCAAAAAGTGACAAGACGCATATCGCAAACAAATCATAACGGTCTACGAATAACCTGTATTAAAACCGTTTTCGTGTATGCACTGAAGTAATAGCTTTAAAGTCACCAAAGTCAACATGACTTTGGTCGCAATCGCAATTCATTCGCATGCGCCCTTATCAGATAAGAAGAATCTCCGTCATCGGGGGGTCGTTTCTCCGGTTCTGCGGGTCCGCGTGAGTCGTTTGAGGCCTGTAGGCTGCGGAGACACAGCGCGCATGGTCGCTGTAGTTGTATTCCCAGTGCTGCTAGGTCATTCTCCAAAACCAAATGGGAAAACAGCCATCCCATCCCATCCCGCTTCCGTTTCTGCTACCTTACCTTACTTCTACTACGCGTGCTCTCTCTTTCTCCCCTCCTCAATATTTACGGAAATTTCAACACACATACGGCGTCAGGACACAAAATGACCTAGCCCTTTGGTTGATACCTGGTTCATTTCAACTGTTACTTGTCTTACTGCCTCTCAAATTCATACTTTCTCTTTTCAATCTTTCTTCGCTTCCAGCAGCTTCGTCCCGCCGTCTTTTTCTTGAGCAGATCGACCGAACCGCTTCAATCCTCTCTCCCCTTTCGCGTCTTCCACGATGAAGTCGGCCAAGGCGCCCGCGACAGAGAGTTCGTCGCACCGTCGGTCCCAGCCTGTTCGCCAGACTCGTACGAACCCTGCGCGAAGCACCGCGAACATGGGCCGCTCTGGTGCTGGCAGAGACTCAATCGGTGGTGCCGACCAACCCATCGACATTTTTCCTGCGATTACTCACTTCGCCGATGCCATTACCGCTCTCCCCAAAGAGCTCGTCCGACATTTCACACTCATGAAGGAAGTGGATGCTAAACTCTTCACTCCTGAAGATCAGCTCTTCCGACTTGTCGAAGCTGCCACAAATGCTCCCCTCTCCGAGGCACATCCGAACAACGAGGCATCAAGCGCCGCTGCTCCTGGCTCAGCGCCCATGAGCGCGCAAAATAGTTCGACTGGCAATGTCTTAAATAATAACGCCCAGAGCGTACCCTCAGTCGATGAATCTCATAGGGACCTTGTTTTTGACCCTTCCAACCTACCTCGCCGCCACCTTTTCCGACAGACCGCGCTTAAGATCCAGGAAATGCTCGTATCTCTTGAAGAAAAAAACCACGTCATTTCCACGGCCAACGAAGCACTCGAAGCCCAGCTCACTCGAATTGAAGACGTCTGGCCACACCTGGAAAACGAATTCAGCGATGAGGCAAAATGGGGAAGCACCACACACTGGGCATACCCTGAAAATCGATTTTCAAAAGCATCTCATGTCGATCGGACACGGCGCGACGGTGCCGCAGCAATCTCTGCCGCAGCACAGGCCCTTGCCGACGAGGCAGCCGCTAGAAGCGATGCCCGGAAGCAGGCCGTGCAAGCGAAGAAGGCTTCGAGAAACCACAATAACAACCATAATAATGCTAATAATCACAACCACGAATCCGAGGGTGACGATCATGACGGGAAGCACAAGCCCGAGGGCCCCAAGAAAACCACAAAATCAAGAAAGTCTGCGGCGGCGGCAGCAGCGGCAGCAGCAGAAACCGCCAATGTCGGCCTTGGTATCTCTACGGCCACAAATAACAATGGCAATCCGCCACAGAAGCGACGTAAGGTGGAAAAGCCAACCAACGGCGCTACAGCAACAGCAGAGCGTGCCATGAGCGCTGTCTTTGGAAACGCTGCACCAAAAGCAAAGACAACAAGCCCGCGAGCAACTCCTGCCCCCGAGGCCCCTAAGAAAAGGAAGGCCCTTCCATCAGGTAGCGGCCAATCCAAGAAGAGGTATGTGTGCTATCAGTTCGAGACGTTTAACGACAAGATGCTAACATGTTTTGCAGCAGAAACGGCGTGGCTGGCATGTCCACGTCAGCCAACTCTTCGCCCGTCATCACTGAGCTTCCTGAGCCAAAGCTTCCTCCTGTTCGCGCATCACCAGTACCTGTTCCTACACCGAACCCAGCACCGACCCGTTCGCGACAAAACTCGATACAGACTACAAACCCAGAGAACAACAAGGCACGGCCGATGCCGTCGGCTTCGAATAAGCCCAACGGTAGTGCAGCCAACACGCCAAATGCTGGACCTCCTCCAAACAGCTCACTTCGCAACGGTACCACTGTTGAGCCTAAAACACCCAAGGAAGCGAGCTTGTCGATCAAGACCGAGAACCCCAAGAAAGAGACCGAGAGAACAGAAGCGGTGTCTGCTCCGCCAGCTACTACTGTCAACACCATCACCAATGCTTCTCCAGTTCCCACGACGACTAATGTCAAGAAGGATGCCAAGAAGCCCGATGAGAATGACCGCAAGAGCGAATCATTACCCCCAGCCGCTCCAACACCCACAGTCACAACAAAGAGCGGGCGAGCAAGTAAACCGTCGACGCCAGCATTGGCAACATTTCAAGAAGCGGCGCCACCCCGATCGCGCTCTTCAAGAAACAACGACGGAGCTGGCACAGGGAAGAAGAATCAAAAGAAAGCTGGCCCTACCATCCATGCCACTGTTGCCCAGCTTGCAGACGAAGATACGAACAGCAGTATGCAGGGCGACGAGGATGACGGCGACATTGACGCAGACGAGCCGACGTACTGTTACTGCAACGGAGTCAGTTACGGCGAAATGGTAGCGTGCGATGCTGATGAATGCCCTCGCGAATGGTTCCATTTAGAATGCGTTGGACTCAAGGTTGCGCCAACATCGAAAGGTGAGTTATTGCAAGAACAGCGGAACAAGTCGGAATTGAAAAGCTAACTGAATATAGCGAAATGGTACTGCGAAGACTGCAAGGAACGCCTCAAAATGGGCGGCAAAAAGTCCAACGGCCGATAAAAGATCAGGCGACATTTTGGTGACAGGACTCACAGGCCAGTCACGATGGCCTCACAGTGAGAATGACGATTGGCGGTGGAACGAATTCCACTGCACTGCTCAGAGAATGGGCTTATGTATATGGCAAGATACACACACACGGCGTTTCTTTTGTTTCTGGGAAAGTTGGCGGACGCGGTCATACAGCACCCGGTTTTGTATTTTATCAGTGTTTCTCAGGCGGTTGAGTCGTTGGAGTGAAATTTTATGTCATTGAGTTCTCATCTGGCAGTTAGCTAAGCAAGTACGGTATAGCGAGCGGCAGGACGGAATCGCCTAAAGGTCATTTATGTCTATAGAAAGCGACATGGATAGTGTAGTTGGAAGGTATTGTATGCACAAGATGCCAACATGGGCCTGAAATGGGACCCAGGGGCAAAATGCGGGGGAGTATTTGAGGGGTGGCCATTGGCATTAGCATGCATCCATTGACGGAATGAATACATCGTTGGATCTGATCTGACCAGTTGAAGAAGCACTTGCTTGATATGTGTTAGTGTTGGTGGTGACCGGAAGAGGAGAAGTGAAGAGGCGAGAGAAGAGAAGAAAAGGGAGGAGCGGAGCGGAGAGGACAAAAAAAAAAAAAGTCACGATGATCCAGCTCAAGCTGATGGTGGTTATGATTAGTTGACAGGCTATTGGAAGATTAGAGCCACCCCAGGCGAGGCCAGCCAACATGAAGAAAGGAAAAGAAAGGAACAAAGGTCGAGCGAGGGGTGGTCCAGCCAGAGCGTCACGAGGTTCACGATGCAGACCGCTAAGGGCAAAGTGTTAGGTAATTGATTTTGAGCCGCCCGAGTTTTGCAAGGGGGGAAGCTGGGGAACGTCGACCAACGGCATGAGCTCCCTTGTCTGTTTCTGGAGGTATGATGGTTGTGTGAGGCTTGCAAGTGCTTCCCTAGGTTTAGTTGACGACGGTAGCCGAAGGGACTAGGATCTGCAAACTTGTTGAGGAAGACAAGAAATCTAATCTAATCTAGGAAAGTCAGAGGAGAAAAGAGGAAAGAGAAGTGGTTTAGAAAAAGTCCCAACTTTCCAAGCTTAGTGTTGGGGAGACTGGCACAGTCATTGTCATTGTCACTGTGGCACGGAGCTACAGCTTCCGGAGGTTCGGGAAGATTGTAGACTACCTACACTGTGGCTGTGATAGAAGGTCAAGTGACACGTTGGAAGGGCGATGGAAAAGAGACAAATTTAGGTCATGACGTTGAGGAAAATCCGGGGTAACTGTGTCCCTTTTCTCAATGGTCAGTCAATGCTCGACTTTCCCTCTTTTTTCTTTCTTCAGCTGTCTCACTTTTTCTTCGGTGATAGGCTCCGGGGGGTGCGGGTGCGGGTACGCCGGCGCTTGTGAGACTCCCGGCCGCGCACCGGAGCCGCTTGGATCGGAAGAGGGAAACATCATGATTATGATGTTGAAGGGTTTCTATGATATAATGGATTACCTGGAAATGAAACAAAGGAACACAAGCTTACGACATTTAATGCCGAATCCCGGATTTCTTCTAATAAGTTCGATAGTGTAACAGTAACACCGTGTATTGCATGACAGAGCTATTGTGAAACCCCTTTTCCACCTGGTATGAGAATTGGTCACGATGTCTGGCATTCAATAATAGCTTGCTTGGGTAGTTGTCGGTATTCAGGGGTCTAAAAGTCCATGCATGCCTTGAACTAACTAATGAGGCGAGGCGGTGTCTACCCCGTGTCATTTGCTGAACAACCGACATAGCTTAATTACAGACATATTCCGGGGCAGGAGTGAAGTGCGAACAATCTAATCTCGTTCTCAACTAGACACTATGAGGCACGTGCTATGGACTGAATCGCACGTTGCTAGGATGTGAGTCGTACTATGCAATATCAATGTCATAAGGTGATTGATTGATTGTCGATCGAAAACGTGTAATGTTTCTATATGTATGTCTGTGCTTCGATGCTCGGGGAAAGCTTCCGGTATTTAAGAAGCCTGTTGATATGAGATTGAGGTTTGACGGTGATGCTGTTAGCGAGATGGCCTCCTTCCGTCTGTTGGCATCCCGTGACCTGTCCTGTCTCGGCGGCTGGAGTCGGTGTTGTTCTCCGTGTCGGTCTCGGCCTCGCGTGTTTAAGCTCTAGTCGGCGCTACGACTAGGGCCGGAGGAAACGGGGTGCCGGTAGAGAAAAAGTACTGCAAGAGATGCCCACCAGAAGGGGAAAGGGTAGTCTAATGTTTACTTGAGAAGAACCCTTCTAGGGGATCTGGTAATTCTGGAGACCGGCAATAGAAGCCGGTCCTTGACGAGAAATTCCCTCTCTTTTTACGTATTGCTCTCGTACTTTGAACGACTCCATTGCTGTCGACTATGGCGGTTGATTGTTTGTTACACTGGCCCATTTTTGCTGACGGAAATCGGCACTGCACTGCACTGCGGCGTTGAGACTGCAGGGCCGCAGGTCGGTCACCTTGCCATCGGGGGTGGTAATAAGCCGGTGGTGCAATGAAGGGTAAGGTATCTTTGCAGGCGGCGTAAAGGCGAAGGGTTCTTTTTTTCCGCATACTTTGCCCCAAATTCTGCTATTGTAAGATTGACCCTGTGACCTGACTGGTCGTTTTCCGTCACGGCGCTGCAGTCAGTTATTCTCTTACTGGAAGGTCTAGAAGCCATTGTCGAATAGCATCTCTGGATTCTCCGACTTGTCCGGGTACGTCGGTCACGGGGATCTCGGCGAATCTGTCAAAGAAGCAATTTCTAGATCTGGGGCATTCTTTCTAGAGGATAGATAGGTTAGTCCATAGCAAGCTGTGAAACGAGAGGCGGGGTTATGTGTGTATTTCTATTACTCTACAGATGCAGCCATCCATCCATTGATGATGGATGTCATTATATTACGTTTTACTACGTTACTTTTGAATCCACTGCCTCAACTCAACAGAAATGTCAGAACGGATATCGGCTGTCGGGCTGTGCTGTGCTGTGTCGTATTTATACAGTAGAAGCACAGAAAGTTCCATGTCCGCGGAAGAGACGTTGTATAAGTTGTACGACATAAAGGTACCGTACATGGCAGATACACGTCAAAGGGATGCACAAAGACGCAATTGTCTAGGATCATCACGGACAGCTGTAGAGGGAAAAACGTCTGATCGTCAGTCAGATTAATTATTAATTGTGTATGCACAAGTTTGGTGGATGGATGGATGGATGGATGGTGGGTGGTGGATGGGATCCAATGTCGACAAAATTAGCAAACGGTCAGGTTAACAAGCTGGAGTTTTTTTGTTTGTTTGAATTTTCTTTCCAGTTGTTGTTAGTCTTGGCCTCTCAGCGACGTCGTTCTCATTACCCAATCCTGACTTATTTCATCCAATCGAGTGGCACACCTTCTTTTTTTCAAGGCCATGACCGATTCGGCGGGCAGCGGTTGTAGCGAAATTCTTTTCTCTGTTTGGATAACAGGGAAACGGTCTCTGGCTTCTCATTACTCGCTAAGAATTCATCATTGGATATTGAGATTGACCCATGGATGGGGATTGTCAGTGAATGAGCAAAGATGACTGTGACTGTGGTTTTCCTTCAGTTGCCCCCCCCGGTTGGGAACAGGAAGCACCAGCCATTTCCCATGGTGTCGTGTCGCTTTTGCTCACCTGACGTCTCCGGACCCGAGAAGTCCATCCAGTCCTCGATTTCTATTACCCAATATTGTGCGATCCTGAGCTAAAACCAATGCCCCGTGCATGGTCTATGGCCTGGCATAGCATCGCAAGTCCCTGGCTCCGTACGTATGAGAGCCAGCCCCAGTGGCGCCGCTCTTTAGCTTGTTCTTGTTTCTCTTCTCATCGTTCGGGGTTCGCCTTGGTGACTTGTTGCTTGGTCTGTGTCTGGGTTGTCTTGGTTCTTGTTCCTTACAGGATCTACTCCTGGGTGTCTAGCTAGGTGTTTAGACCCTCTAGTCCCCGTCATGAGGTCCCGTCCCTAGTCAAAAACTCAACTTACACTAAACTCGAGAGAGTCGCCTCGTGGAGTCGTTCGTTTCTGTCCTTCGTTTATAACTATCCACGCCCCCGAGCCCTGATGCGCCGACCTTTGCCCTCGTTTCTTCCTCTTAGAAATAAAACCTTTTTACGATAAAATAAAAAGAAGAGACCTAGAACTTTGGATCGTATCTTAGGTTCTGTCAAATTACCTAACATTTAACATCTCCAGATCTCTCCTCCGGCTTCGCAGAGCAGACTCACTCTGTCGTCATCGCTTCCCGCCGCCCTCTATCGGTTTAAACATACAAACTTCCCGGATTTGGTCGGTGGCTCATACAACGCCACTGCTTTTCCGTTGAATACCTTTTTATTCTTTTTTATACGAACTTGGACTTTTGCCAACCGTTGGGTTGGCAAATTGAGTTCCTTCATACCTAGACGTTACCGTTCCGTCCTGTTTCGGGGTCGGCCATTGCATATCTTTGTTTAGTTGAATTGAATGGCGCTCCCTCTTACTCCCACGCACCCCGCGGTGCCTTCACCTTCAGCGCCTGGCTATTTTGACCTTTCTGCTCTGCTCAAGGCAAAGATGTCTCGTCCCGAGTCTCCAAACAGCAACAGCGACAAGACCGCCCGCTCGTCTTTCTCCTCTGTCCGAGAGAATGACGATGGTCTAGCGCAGACTTTCACACGTTCCAAGATTTCATCCTACACCCAAGGAACGGAAGAGGTATTCGACGAGTCACCCTCACCCTCCGCTGAGCTTGCATCGCCTTCTTTTCAGGCTCCTCTGACGCAGCCTCACAGTCGGCTTCATGGGTTCTGGTTCCCTGCGGATAACTTTCGCGGATGGAAGCAGATCCCCATCAAGGGCAAATCCGCCAGCCGCAGCTGCGAGGACCTTCACAAGTTGTCCATGACATGGAGCTCTCCAGCACCTCCCACTGTCACTAAGAAACCTTCCACCAGCGGCTACGAGACCGGAACTTCTCCTCTCGAGCGACTCCCCAGCGAAGTTCTAGGTACGTGCACTTGCGACAAAGGGTTTTTTTTTTTACTCAAAATCCTGCCAACGCAACCCCAGTCCCAATTATATGATGTATCAGTGCACTGACATGTCGACTGCAGGTGCCATTATCGACCTTCTCGTCATCGAGATCCCTCCAAATGGACTGACACCGCGAAATGCTGACCTCATGGCTCTGCTACTGACTTCGCGATCTATCCATGCTGCGACCCTCAACACCCTCTACCGTCATATTACGATTCCTCACTCTCGAATCTTCCGAAAGTTTCTTGCGACTATTACCGAGTACCCTGCCCTCGCTTCTATTGTACGACGACTGGACTTCAGTCACTTCAACCCCTCCACCATCTTCTCGACTGCGAGCGAGCGGGCTCAGACTCGAAACTTGACCTCCGAGACCCTTCACAAATGTCTCGAGCTAACCCCATACCTACAGGAGTTCTTGGCGCAGGAGTATATCGATGAGGATCTTGGACCTGATGTGATCAAGAAGCTCTTTTTCGAAATGCCCCGGCTTCAAGCTGTCGACTTTGCCGGTTGCTCCTCTCCTTTTTTCAAGAACTCTTTCAACAGCCTTCTCCAGGAGCAATGGCCCGACACTTTGACACTTACTCGTGTTTCGTTCCACAAGTGCCTGAACCTGCCAGGCTCCGTCTTCGAGGCTGTCTTGCCCCGCCTCGGGAAGGCCACTCACCTCGACCTCGCTGGAACCAGAGTGACCGATAAGGCTTTGCAGAGCTTGCCTGAGACGGCAAGACTCACTCATCTGAACTTGGCCAAGTGCCGCGAGCTCACCTCTGAAGTGGTTGTCAAGTTTATCACCACTCACCCTGCTATCACTCAGACCATTACTGTTCTGAGCCTTGCTACTAACGCCAGCAGCCACCTCCTACTGGGCAAGGCTGATGTTGATGCTATTCTTCCTCGACTTCCTCCTACGATCCGATCTCTGAGTCTGAAGGGAAGCAGAATGGACCCTTCCCAGCTTCCTCTGCTCACACCTCTGGTCCAGCATCTGGAGGAGCTTGCTATCGGCCGAGGCCTCGACCTCCGTGATATCCACCAGCTCCTGTATCAGGCTCAGGAGTGGATTCCTCACAGCCTCCGATACATTGATATCTCCGACTTGGACACCATCATTGGTAGTGCTAGCGCTCTTCTTACCCCCGCCTCCGCTCCTCTGCAGGTTATTGAACTCGAGGAACGTGCGTACGAGCGAGCGGCCAAGGCGAAGAAGAACCTTGAGCGCGCTGGGTGGACTCCCAAGGAGTTCGGGAGCCGTTACTGGCTGGTCCGCATGAACACAGACCTCGACAGTGGCGCCCGGTGGTGGAAGCTGGGCGCTGAGAGCTGGGGCATGAGGAAGATCCCAGTCGCGAAGGCCGACGTCGGAGGCATGTACGGCACGTTCATGTTCGGCCGAAGGCTGTAAAGTGCCGGTCTCCGAGCTTGCACACATCACTTCGGTGAATTTCTCTACTCTCACATCATTTCCAGGCGTTTATGGTTTGATTGTTATGGTTAGATTTGGGTTGCATCTTGATCTGATTGATATCCCGGCGCATAGCGGTTGAAAATTAGCGTTAAAAGTAAAGTCATTTTGATGGAAAAAGCGTTCTCAGGCATGAATATGACGAAGGAGAAAAAACGTGTAGATAATCAATAATGACTTTCATGAACTACTTTACGATATGAATAAATGTGAATGTGTGATAATTTGTAGTATAGCTACCATAAGTTGGTCACTCAAGAGCTTCGCTCATGTTAATTGTAAGATGTTAACACTTGGGTACAACCTATCAGAAACCAAGATATACAGCCTAACTCTGCGAGAAGCTATGCATTTTACTAGTCGGGATACTACATAGAAGGCTATCTAACAAAGCAAGGGTGACATTATCGATATCAGATAGACCAAGTAGAATTTACCTCATATCAAATGCCGCTGATGTCCATGCATCAAGTGTGGCATGAAGCTTGATTTGTGGCGTTTAGACTTTGGTGGCTGGATCGAAAAGTCACGTGGTGCTCAACTCGGATCAACCAGGCCCCGTGGCAAAGACAGCCTCCTGCGACGTAACCGCGCCGAAGCGTGCCTTGCTCCTTGAATAAGCTTCAAATCAACGACATACAGCTTGGTGCTCGACGGCATCATGGCTCCCAAACCAGATACCCCGTTCCGCTCTGCGGACATGAGCATGGTCCAGCTCTATGTCTCCAATGAAATCGGCCGCGAAGTTGTTACTGCGCTCGGAGAGCTTGGCCTCTGCCAGTTTCGCGATGTAGGCAAACCATCCATCAACCCTTGCATCATCGACTCCAACTAATCCATCGCTTCTTTCCTACAGCTTAACGAGGATGTCAGCGCCTTCCAGCGTACTTTCACCCAGGAGATTCGACGCCTCGACAATGTCGAGCGACAGCTGCGTACGTCATCCATCGGGATCCACCCAAAACAAACGAGTCTAACACATCGCAGGATACTTCTATGCTCAGATGGATAAGATCGGTATCCCGCTCCGGAAGCTGGACCTCGACGTCGAAAGACTTGCATCCCCATCGACTTCCGAAATCGACGAGCTTGCCGAGCGCAGCCAGAAGTTGGAACAGCGGGTTTCCGCCCTGAATGAGAGTTACGAGACTTTGAAGAAGCGAGAGGGCGACTTGACCGAGTGGCGATGGGTTCTCCGCGAGGCCGGCAGCTTCTTCGACCGTGCTCACGGCAATGTTGAGGAGATTCGTGCTTCTACTGACAACGACGATGCTCCTCTGTTGTCCGACATCGAGAACAATCAGAGTGCCGCTGACGCTGAGCGCTCCTTCTCCGGCATGAACATTGGTTTTGTTGCCGGTGTTATCTCTAGAGACAGAGTCGCTTCCTTCGAGCGTATCCTCTGGCGAACTCTGCGCGGTAACCTTTATATGAACCAGTCTGAGATCCCCGAGCCTTTGATCGACCCTACCAACAACGAGGCGATCAACAAGAACGTTTTCGTTATCTTCGCTCACGGCAAGGAGATTCTCAACAAGATCCGCAAGATCTCAGAGTCTATGGGCGCTGATGTCTACAACGTCGATGAGAACAGCGACCTCCGACGTGACCAGATCCACGAGGTCAACAACCGTCTCGAGGATGTCCAGAACGTCCTCCAGAACACCCAGGCTACTCTTCAAGCAGAGCTTAACCAGATCTCCCAGTCGCTTTCCGCCTGGATGGTTCTTGTCGCCAAGGAGAAGGCCGTGTATAACACACTCAACAACTTCTCCTACGATAGCGCTCGACGAACTCTCATCGCCGAGGCCTGGGTTCCCACCAACGATCTTCCCCTGATCAGAACGACACTCCAGGACGTTACTAACAGAGCTGGCCTCTCCGTTCCTTCTATCATTAACAAGATCCAAACCAACAAGACGCCGCCAACTTACCTGAAGACCAACAAATTTACCGAGGGTTTCCAGACCATTGTCAACGCTTATGGTACAGCTACTTACCAGGAAGTTAACCCGGCCATGCCCGTCTTTGTTACCTTCCCTTTCCTCTTCGCCGTCATGTTTGGTGATTTCGGCCACGCCATCATCATGCTATCAGCCGCCCTTGCCATGATTTACTGGGAGAAGTCGCTCAAGAAGGTCACCTTCGAGCTTTTCGCCATGATCTTCTACGGTCGTTACATTGCCCTTGTTATGGCCGTCTTCTCCGTCTTCACTGGTCTTATCTACAACGATGTCTTCTCCTTGTCCATGACTCTCTTCCCCAGCGCCTGGGAGTTCAAGAAGCCCGAGGGTTACACCAACACTACTGCCATCGTTGCGACTCTCAACGAGGATGGTTACCGCTACCCCTTCGGTCTGGATTACGCCTGGCACGGTAGTGAGAACGACCTTCTTTTCAGCAACAGTTTGAAGATGAAGATGAGTATCATTTTGGGTTGGGCCCACATGACCTACTCTCTCTGCTTCTCTTATATCAACGCTCGCCACTTCAAGAAGCCTATCGACATCTGGGGTAACTTCATCCCTGGTATGATCTTCTTCCAGTCTATCTTCGGCTACCTTGTTCTTTGCATTGTTTACAAGTGGTCCGTTGACTGGCTGGGTACTGGCCGTCAGCCTCCTGGTCTGCTCAACATGCTCATCTACATGTTCCTCCAACCCGGATACATTCCAGAGGGCGAAGAGCTCTACTCGGGACAATCTTTTGTTCAAGTTGTTCTCTTGCTTTTGGCTGTCTGCCAGGTTCCTATTCTTCTCTTCCTCAAGCCTTTCTACCTTCGTTGGGAGAACAACCGTGCACGCGCCAAGGGTTACCGTAGTATAGGTGAAACTTCCCGAGTTAGTGCTTTGGACGGTGACGATGACGAACCCAACGGTCACGGCAACAGCTTCGACGAGGATGGCGAGGGAGTTGCTATGATCTCTCAGAACATTGATGAGGAGCACGAGGAGTTCGAATTTAGTGAGGTCATGATTCATCAGGTCATTCATACCATTGGTAAGTTACTTATTCGTGATTGCTTTTCATATACTAACATATACCTAGAATTCTGTCTTAACTGCGTTTCTCACACTGCTTCTTACCTCCGTCTCTGGGCCCTGTCCCTTGCTCATCAACAGCTCAGCATTGTGCTTTGGTCCATGACTCTCGGCCCTGCTCTGAAGATGTCAGGCGTCATGGGTGTCATTATGATTGTCGTCTGTTTCACAATGTGGTTCTTCTTGAGTAAGTCGTATTTGAATTCTGAAGCATTTGACCTTCGTGTTAACCTTTTTCAGCCATTGCTATTCTTGTCTGTATGGAGGGTACCAGTGCCATGTTGCACTCCCTTCGTCTTGCTTGGGTCGAGTCGTTTTCCAAGTTCGCCGAGTTTGCGGGTTGGCCTTTTGCGCCTTTCTCGTTCAACACTCTGCTGGAAGAGTCGGAAGAGCTCAAGGATTACTTGGGTTGATTTGGAGGATTTGTTTAAAGGGTGGTTGTCTGTTATAGCAGTAGACTTTGGTATTTTTATTGTATCATTAAGTAGCATAGTGCGCATTAGAAAGACTGGTTTTTTGCCATGTTTCTTTTTGATTTAAAGACGTTGTCTAACAACTGTTTTTTTGCTACTCGCCCCTTCGTAGACGCGAAATTAGAATCTGTAGTACATGCTCTCCCAATAAGTAACGTTCAGTTAAACCATGCTTTAACCCCAGAGAGGCGCTGTCACCTCTACGGCCCTTTCCACCACGGCTCTTACTCGGTCAGCAAAGGCTTTATGAGTAGACTCAACCTCGAGATCCTCCAACCATACTGTAGCCGACATCTTATCGACCTTGATTGATACTCCAGGAACAGGAATACCAATTTTGTGCAGTCGCTCAATTTCCTTTTGCTGCCTTTCCTGCAACTGCGTGTCCTCTCCGTCCTCATCCGTCTTCATAGCATCTTCATCCTCCTCGTCCTTCTTGACCTTTTCGTCAGCCTCTTCCAAGGGAGGTAGCTTGGGAGTTGTGACGGGTGCAACGTTGTCTTGGCCGAATTGGGCCTCAAGGAACCACAGGAGACGCTCGAGACGTTCCTCTGGAGAGGCAGAGTGGTGAGGGTTCACGTCAGGGAGGTCATGTGAGTGTGAGTGTTTGGCGGATGAGCGTTTGACAGCAGCAGGGGAGCTCTCAACGGAGAAGAGAACTGCCATGACGGAGTCGGCGATACCATCGTTGAGCATGTTGCCTTCCCACTCAAGCTCAACTTCGCCATTTGTACGATATCGAACTGAAACACAGCCCATGACGAGGTAAGCTGCAACAAGGCTGGCAACCTCCTCGTCTGCATCCTCTTCTTTAGTCTCCTCACCGTCCGTAACCATCTTATCGGCGTGTCCGTTGTGGCCATTCTTCGCACGGCGCATCTCAGGAAGCTCCTCAATGTTGCCAAAGGTACCCTCAAGGGCCCACTTGACCAGGTCGACACCTGCAGCACTGAGAGTGAGACGCTGCTTGCAGGTGATAGTGGTGGTGTTGAGACCTGCGTACTCGCGAAGATCCTCCGGTGCCATGAGGGAAAGCTTGAAATCATTCTGCACGAGCACACCAGTAACAAGAGGAGGCGCAGCGGCTTGATCAGGGTGGATGCTCTGAGGAGGCTGGATAGAAGCAAGCTTTCCTACCACCTTGGCGGTCTTGTCGGCCTTGAAGGGGATGCGCAGTTCTTCGCAGTTACGAGGAGAGTAGACCTTGACCCTTGTAGTTTTGCTTGCGTTAAGGGACAGGAGTTTGGACTTGAGACGCATCATGTTGTGTTGCTCTCCGTGAACAAGGATCTGTGACTAAATTAGCATAATGTTTGCGTGAAAGGGGTGAAAGCGGACGTACAACAACTGGCGCTTGAACCTCCTCGATGAACTCTCGGTTTTCGACACCATCAACGTGGGCAGCAAACGAGTATTCCTGAACACTGCATCTTCGGGGAATGAGGACCTTCTCGCCATCGCCGCCAGGCATACGGCGAGCACCGGCCATACTGCGAGACATAACAGCCTGGATCTGGTCGGGCTCCTGCATAATCTGTTTGGCCATAGTGCCTTCGACACTGTAACCAGTAATAATGACACCGTTCTTCTCGCTAGGTGCCCATCTTTCTAGTAGTTCACGACTGACACCGTTCTGAAGCATACCAGGACTGGCAAGCATGACGCAGCCGCCTACGTCGTCGAATCGGTCCAGGTTCTTCAGCGAGCGGATGTACTTAAAATCCCACGGTCCGCCCTTACCTGCGCCATCACCAGATGCCTCAGCCTCAGCCATGCGTTCACGGAAGAGACGTTTGATGTTATCGTTCATGGCACCAACGTAGGTTTGGTAGATGAGCATACACTTTCTTGCGAGGTTACTGGCATAATAGATAGGGTACTTCTGGAAGTCGGCATGCTTCCCCCAATACTCGTCAAGAATCAATAGTAGTTCCTGAGCTCGTCCTAGAGCAAAGACTGGCATGAGTACTCGGCCGCCTCTGTTGAGGATACTTGTAATCGACTTCATGAGGGCCTGCTCTCTTTCTAGGCGAGGAACATGAGAGGCAATACCATATGTAGACTCGGTGATGAGAACATCAATTTTGACACCCTTAGGAACCTCGGCCGAAACAAGATGTCGATCTTGTTCACGAGAGTAGTCACCTGTGAAGAAGATGTTGAGACCGGCGATCTCGATGAGGAACATGGCAGCACCGAGGACATGGCCGGCTGGGTAAGGGGTGATTCTGATGGAAGAGATCGTGTGAGTGGTGTGGTAGTCGATAGCCTCAATTTGGGGGAAGGTATTCAAATGGTCTTGCTCAGTATAAACAGGCTGTGTAGTTGGGTTTGAAGAAGTGTTGCCAACTCGAACACTGTCCTGAATAAGCCACTTGTATATAGCTTTGGTGGGATGCGTCATGAAGACGCGACCCCTGAAGTTTGTCTTTGCGAGAACATATGGTAATGATGCTGCATGGTCGATATGGAAACTATGGCCGATTAGCTGTAATCCTCAGATGGCATTTGGCTAACTATCAGGTTGGCGGCTGGCGATTTCAGGACAGGACGGTATCACAAGGACGAAATAGCAAGGGCGTAAGGAAAATGGGCAAAGACTGTATTGTATTGATCTGGCATACAAGAAGCATAGTCATGGATATTGACATCACGCAAGCACGATACTGGTCGCGACAGGACAGGACAGCTCTGTACTGTACTGACCGTTCCATCACATCACAAAACATCAAAACTTCGTCCCTTGCCCTGTCCAGCCTATGTATATCGTCGTGGGGAGTGGGAAGGGATCGCTTACTGGCTGATGAGGAGCACGTCGACAGTGCTCAAATCGAAGTCGTCGTAGAAGGGGAGCGCGGCGAGGCCATCATATGCAGGATGTTGACCGGCATCAAGCTAGCAATAGGTATTAGACCGGTTGTTGATAGAATGACTTATCGACCGCTTACCATAACTGTCTTTCCCTTGTACTGAATAATATGACATGACCTTCCGACCTCGTTTCCTCCTCCCAGACAAAGGAACATAAGCTCATCTGATGGGTCTACTGGCTCTTCAGCGGCGGCCGCGTTCATAGCGGAAGCCTTTCGTTTGGATGCCATTGTTAAGGAGGCGCCGAGCGATAGACCAGCTCACATTCGACGTAGGAAATCTATATAGATAGTCAGTAAGGCGGCTCTAAGCCACCGGTAGCAACAATGCCGTGATTCACAGATTGCGACAGTGATCACTGTCTGCAGAAGCGATTGGAGATGAATGGACGGAAGGATGAATGAAAGAATAGGCGGACAATATGGGCATAAAGGCAGACGCGTTTGAACAATGAAACGGATAAAAGCCGGTATTTTTGAGGGAGCTTAGGTGTCAATAAAGAGTGTTCGTGTCATGTTAGGAAAGAGCTCAAATTATGGGGCCAAAGTGGGTAGCAAGAAGTATGACTTATCTTTGCTGTACAAGCTTTTTTGTCAGCAAATGATATAACAGTCCCCCATCCCCATATTTCTGGAGGGAGGCTCTGCGCACGTGACGTTAAAACTACGCGACATCCGTTTTACAGGTAAAGCTCGCTCCTCCATAGCCACCCCAGCTAATTGCCATATTCGCCCAACGACGCTATTCAACGCCTCCATCTCGAAGCGCAATTGCAGCGCCTTCCAATCACGAAGTTCTCGCCTATAGAACATTTTTACAGCTTTCCCGAGAGCCCCGTCGAGATTAGGCGCGTCGGATGGGAGGCGTCGCGATTCATTTGACAGGCTCATCTGCCTGCTGAGCTAACGAACTCACTCACTCATACTTGTCTTTCTCTTCGACCTTCGCACGCTTTTCGGTCGGTAACAGTCACGAATAAGCTATTTCATTATGGCTCAACCGCAACCACAGGCCCAGCCTCAACCCCAGACGCAGGTTCAGGTGCCGCCTCGCGCCTTCTCTCCGCCGCAGCCTTCCCCATCACCTGCCGCGTCGCAGTCGAGCTTTGCCCTCCCGCCACAGAAACGAGTTCGAACCGACGGCCCCCCTTCGCAACCCGAATCGCCCTATGCTACATCCCCATATGCTGCGAGTCCAGGCGCCACAGCAACGCCGCCTGCTGCAACAGGATCTCCTGCCTTTGCGCAGAGTCCTGCTCTACCGCAGGCGTATGCTACACCTTATACCAATGGACATGCGACGCCGGGTCTGAATCTTCCAGACGTGCGACCGAACTCGACGCCTCCGATCCAACAGCCTCAACAACCACAGACACCTGTGCCTCAATACACCAACGCCACGATGACACCTGTGCCTGTTCCTGCTCCTGCTCCTGGTCAATTAATGGTTCCAACTCCTGGCCCAAGTGTTATGGGGCCCCCACAGAGGCCAGCTGAGCGACCGACCAAGGACTACGAATATGATGTTACCGATTCACTGGCTGGTACTGGTATCGATCTGCGAGCTGAGGAGCAATACATGAATGATCTTTACGCGACCGGTTTCGATGAAGCACGGACAGGATTCGCTCACCAGCCGCCTGGACCTAAGTCATCGTTCTACGGTGCGGGACCAGCAAATCAACCTGCTCAATCTGTTCAAGATCAACAGCAGGAACAGTTTGCTGCACAACAAGCGGAGAGGGCTTGGTCGGAGTCATCGATGCGACTTGCACTTCAGCGGACGCAGGAGATCAGTGAACCATTTTTGTTGGTCGCCATGCTGCATCGACGCGCGGACAAGATAGCACGAGAGCATCACTTGGGGCTGAACCTGGACCTGAAGAATAACAGTCAAACAATGGGCAAGATGAGACTTCCGGAACAATTTGCAGCGCCAAAGGTGACTGTCAAGGTGACGCCAGGCCCGGATTCGACTATGGTTCATACGACAGGTTCCTATATCCCGCATGACGCATATCTGGTTGACCAGCTGGCATTGATGTCGATTGCTACCAAGCAGCGACTTCGAGAATTAGTGGAAGATGCCAATGTTGTGGCAACGAACCGACAGAGGACGTCTCATGGTGACGTACCTGAAGAGTGGTTGCCAGCAGCTGCACCCATGAATGCTGAGCCTTTAGAGCCAATCGAGAAGCCAGCGGACACAGTCAATGGTGTCGATGGAGCTCCTGTGGATAGTGCGGATGGGGATAGCACGAACCCATTAAAGCGTAAGTAGGACCAGAAATACGTCTTCATTTTATACTCACAATCTATAGGCTCTAGTGATGCAGCTGGATTGGCAAACGGCGCACCTCCCGTCAAGCTGCCTAAAGTCTCATCTTACATGACAACTACGATGCGAGAC
Source organism: Fusarium cf. aywerte (assembly GCA_011034095.1). Classification (NCBI taxonomy): domain Eukaryota; kingdom Fungi; phylum Ascomycota; class Sordariomycetes; order Hypocreales; family Nectriaceae; genus Fusarium; species Fusarium cf. aywerte. Next base: position 11,542 of record WETZ01000026.1, on the reverse strand, counting down.
CTTGCAAGACAGGAGCGTGATTGGGAGGAAGCACGACTTCGCAAACGCCAAAAGCGCAAAGACGGAATACCAGATTCGGGCAGCACGACATCGCGTGCTGGCAGTGTAGCACCTGGTACTCCCGGCACTGCAGCTCCAGAAGCCCCCAAGAGCATGACCAAGAAGGAGATCAAGAAGAATCAGCAGATGAAGGCGGCTGAGATTGACAGCCACCAGAGTCAGAACACAACAAGTAGTATCTTTGCTGGTCTGGGAGGTAAGGGTGGTCTTTTTGGTAAGAAGAAGACAGGCAAGACGTACGATTGGATGAACGTCGGTCGCGGAGGCAGTGGAACCAGCACGCCAACCAGGAGCGCTCCGGGACAAGGAAAAGGACCCGGAGGATCGGGACCGGCGCCTGCGCCTGCAAACATGGCTATGACCACCGAGGGACGCAACCGACTCGGCACATGGAGAGAAGATAAAGAAAAGGGAAGAAACATTCAACTGCGCGATTGGGCTGCAGTACTAGAAAGGGACGGACGAGAAGGCAAGGCACTTCAAAGAGCGTACCTGTACTTGGATGCGTCAAACCCTAAGTAATGATTGCTACAACTACGAAATATGGCGAGGTAATGGAAGATGAGAAAAGAGGAGAAGACAAGACAAGACAGCAACAGGGGATAAGGATTGGTGACACTTAGCCAGGGCCAGGAGAGCGAGCTAGAGGAAGATACCCTGCGCGGCGTGCATCTCTTGTGATATTACTTAGCACGGCGTTTTATGTTTTTTTTTCCTACTACAGGCATGACTTAGGAGAAAGGCAGTATTTGGGCATGCACTGCATTGCAGGAAACAAGACGATGAACTGATAGCATGAAGGATTTAGGGGGCCTCTTTTGAGACTGAAGAGAATTCGGCAATAGTGGTTATGGTGCACACCAGGTGAAGGGGACGAATGCGCATCATGTATTTCTTGAGGATCTTAGGACTCCCAGCACGAGGCTATTCACGACTCTACTCAACTCGCCGAAACTATGAGCTAGAGCAGCAGTTTTTGGTCAGCAAAGGGATGGGTAGCTTTTGCGGTTGAGAGACGGAGAGATGATAGGAGAGAAAAGTCTAAGGAGAAATCACGATGAGAAAGAATTTTAAACTCCCTTTGAACTTTTTGGTCTTGAAGTTAGCTTCAACTTAAGTTGCCTTTAAAGTTTCTCTCCTAATACCTTGTGACGATCATTGACTTAGTGAGCGTTGGTGACGAGGACATTCCTTATCTTGAATCAAGGGAGGATCAGAAAGTGCTTCTTTAGCCTTCTTATGCTTGTTAGTGACAGCTTGGAACTTGGTTGTGAAAGAGTCAATGACAAATGATTCCTCTTACAAGGAAAAGTGGAGTCTGTTACCTGCATCTTCGATTTCCCCTCCCTTTGAATATCAACTGTTTAAATACCGTGATATTTCAGTTAATCGTTTGTTGAGAATGCAACTTGGTCTTTGATTGATTACTCGGAAGGGTCCGGATCTACTTGACACAAAACAAAAGCCAGAGACAAAAAAAAAAAACAGAGATCGGCACTAGTTTTTGGGTTCGAGACAGCATACACCCCCTCTAGGTTGTAGGTAATGAACTTTCACTTTCAGTCATGTCAAGGGAGAGTCATAGTTGGTTAATCAAGCATCAAGATCTAAACGCTCAAACCCGTTCAGGAAGGTCCATAGTCTTGGCGATATAGCACTCCTCAACATGGCAATTGCGGTTGGTCTATTTTCCCCTCTTTCTTTATTTGTGGAGGGGAGGGTGTAAATGTGTATCAAATCTCCCTTGCTACAAGCTGGTATGATATTAACACTATCAAAACCCGTCCCAACTAATGCACTTGCGTTTCTAGGCAATCGGGCAGATCTGCTCAACGGCGTCGATCAAGGGAAATCTGGAACAGTGTGTCACACTGGTGGCGAGTGCAGCCCGGGGTCAAGCAAAGGTGAGTCCTGATAAGTTTGTGACTGGTCGTCTTCAAGTGTCTAGCTTGAAGGAATCTACATATCCCTCGATCGAGATGCCCAAAAGGGGACATGTCAGATGTCAAAAAAGAGACACATGATCTGGATTTAAGGGAGCCAGCCGGCTGGGTCAACCGTGAGACAGGTCAGGGTTCTGCCTGTAAAGAGGTCTTGGGACCTCTAGTCTGGTCTTTGGGCCTGAGTTGTCTCATTGGTTTCCTAAAGCGGCGGTACTTGTCTTTGAGAGGTTTTGGCTTTTGCTCACACGGTATACTTACTCGTTCTCTTTAGGTGTTGTTTCTCCCTGAAGCGGCTGATTACATCGCTTCGGATGGAAAAGAGTCGCTGGAACTCGCAGAGCCGCAATCGACGTCATCTTTCGTAAACGGTCTTCGAAAAGCAGCTCGTGAACATAAAGTCGCCGTCCATGTGGGTATCCATCATCGCGATGAGACAGATATCGGACAGGAGCAGTCAAAAAGGATCCTGAACCGCGCCATCTACATCAACTGCGATGGTGAAGTTGACGATACAGCAACGTACGACAAGCTTCATGCTTTCGACTATGGCAAGATGAAGGAGAGCGACACGGTCCAGCCTGGTGCAACTCTCACAGCACCCTTCGACTCGCCTATAGGCCGCATCGGAAGTCTCATCTGCTTCGACCTGCGTTTCCCGGAGGCACCACTGGCACTTGCCCAGCCCGGTCCTCGCAGTGCGTGGCATAACCGTCCAGCGCAGATAATAACTTACCCCAGCGCCTTCACCCTCAAGACGGGTCCCGTGCACTGGGAGACTCTTCTCAAGGCTCGAGCCGTCGAGACGCAGAGCTATGTCATCGCTTCAGCGCAGGTAGGCAGGCACAACGATAAGAGAGCGAGCTGGGGACAGAGCATCGTCGTGGATCCGTGGGGAAGAGTTGTGCTCAAGCTCAAGGGTGTGAAGATGGAGGGGAAAGAGCCAGAGGGAACGCCAGAGGAAGGTGCTGTTGGTGATATTGGGTTTGTGGATGTTGATCTCGAGAATCTCGAGCAGATTCGAAAGGAGATGCCTCTTCAGAGGAGAACGTAAGTTGACAACACTTTTTGAGTTGAGAAGAATGACTTTTGCTAAGTATGGATAGGGATGTCTATCCTGAGTTGGTTTGCAGCAAGGCATAGGTAAGCGGATTAAAGCAGACATGCATTTTTTATAGAACACTATGGTTTAGACAAGAGAATACAAATGCGATTGTTTTGATTGCAGATTCGTCGTTCAATTTTCATATGTTGTATTATAGGGAATGTCTATGGCATAGTCTCATTCTTCTGTATAGTTACTGATAGTTACTGAATAAGAATTACGTAGCTTATTCATGGCCTGTATTATTATCGCTATCTGCTAAACACGGTGCATCAGCAAGTTAACATACTCTAACACGGAATTACACTTCCTCGTGTAGGAACAGTACAGTCTCCTGTAAGTGCAACGCAAAGTGTCATTGAACCGTGTTAAGAATAGCATTGTTTCAGCAACGTGTTGTCGAAAGTTTAACCTGACTCCACGAGTTCCCAAACATAGATGAACCGTTACACAACCTACCTGCGATCGAGATCTATGCATATCCCACTCGGGTCTAGTTACGAGAACACTCCGCGTTTGTTTGCCTTGTATTATGAGACTGATTGCCTCCTGAGCCTCAAACACAAACTGCAAACACGTCAAACCACGTCCCCAACAATCAATAATTCTCCATCCTCGCGTAGTCGCCGATGAGATGGACCCTCGGGGAAACCCATCCCCAGTCTCCCGTATAAGAGAGATTGTCCTATTGCCCCATCTATCTCCCTTAGGACCGACCGTTCGGTACAGTATAGATTCTCTCCTAGGAAAAAGTTACAAGTCAAGTCCCAGGTGGCTGGGACCCAAACAAGCACTGACTGTCCGGTACTGCCGGAAGACATGACCTTGCTTGCGCCTGACTCTTTGAACCTGATCCTTGGGGTGACTTCGGACTTGTCAAGCACAGACAGGCTGAAATAACCGCCGAGTTACAGGATGGTTTAGAGTTTTTCTCTTCTCGCTTGGGAAGCTTCAGGGAAAAGGGTCCCATTGCCGAGATGAAGTTGAAGATCTGTACAAGTCCCGTTGCTCAGTCCGCCCACTTCTGGGGATAGATTAGCCGTACCGTAGCCGTTGCCTCGGTTCTTGCTGGATCCATAGAAGAAAAGAAGACTTTTCCTTTGGCCCCTTGTATGTGCGTATATCGGCCTGTGCTTCTCTGCTTCGATGTGTTGTTCTTTTTGGCTTCTCCACCGAACTAGGAATGACTTCCCAAACTCCCCGGATGGAGATATTGTCATGTCCCGGCCGTTGGTGTCGTCTTGTTTAGCGCTGCGACGTTGCAAGCCTAGCTTTTTCTCTTTCTGTCTTTACCTTGCTCGCCATGCTTGTTACCGAGTTGCTGGGTACGGTAACGGGAAGGAGGATGGATACCTCATAGAAAGAAAAAAAAAATTCAGCCTCGTCTCGAAACGGTTCCATTGTGTGTTGGTTTCACAGGCATTTCGGGTCGTTGTTCCGTAGGCGATGACATATAATGGGTTATAGCCTAAGATGAGCGGTATAATGTAGTTCTGATATGAACGAGGTGGTGTATTGATTAGTTAGGATGCAAGGTTGGTGACTTGCATCATAAACAGATTGTATTGATATGTGTTCTTTTGTTAAGAGAGCATGCATCTTGAAACCTGACGTTGTGTGTGTTGTGTTAGTTTGAGTTAGTATCGCGGAATAATTTTAGCGTTTGACACATGCAGTTTCTCGCAAACTAGTACTGTATTGTCCTTTGATTAGTGTCTTTTCGTATCAATGATCCTTGTCTTTTGCTTTGTTTTGTCTTTTTTTCTTTGCTTTCTTTTCTTCTTTTCGTTCTTCCCGTGGCCCTGGACCTTGAATAATGCAGCCTTGCGTTAGGTAGGTACGGTACCTGAGCTGCAGAGTTGCAATAGAGTAGGTTAGTAGGTAGCATTGACAATGACAGAGGAAACAAACCTAGACAAGAAAAGTCAAGATTTGCTTTGACGGTATCCATATTCATGTCGACCTGGTTGATACCATCATGGCCATGTCATGTCGCATTCTGTCCTGTGCTGTCATCATGTCAGGTACCGTTGGTGTTATGCACACGCCCTGTACTATCCCTGCTGTAGCCACTATATCCATGTTCCTATCCCCTGTCCATGCAAGATTCCCGTCTCGCCTCTTTGATTAATTCCTTCCTTCCCTTTTTCCTTTCCTTCTTGTTCTTCTCGTATCTTTTTTGTCTGTCGCTCCTGCACTGTTAATCTCCCACCCCCTCCCCCCTTGTCCTTGTCCTTGTCCTTGCCCTTGCTGGCTCTTTCCCTCTCTTCCTTCCGCTTTCCCAACTGCACCTGCCTGAAGAACTCTACTCCACCGTGGCTCCCCCATTCTCCCCCGATTTCCCAACGCTTCGGTCCCGGGAGCGCAGGCTGCATTAGCCCGGCGTCGCACGATTCTCAATGCGGTCAAGACTGTGCTGCAAGTAGAGGTTTGTACCTGAGGTACGTACAGGTACTTCCTGCAGACTTCATTACCTTAAGCAGGGTTACTTTCCGTCTTGACTTTACCGACCGTACCTGATCTTGCCTTACCTTGGACTTGGGATGGGCCAAAAAAAAAAAAAAAAAAGAACTGGAACTGGAACTGGAACTGGAAATCGGAAGGCATGCCCGTACGGTACAGTACCGTTAGTTCGTTCGTTCCTGCAGCTTGCATCTGCACCCCAGTCTCCGTTCCTCCTTCCCCGTCCCCAAGGAGGAAGCTGTCAATGTCATCTTGCATTAGCCGATATTCTAATTCCCATCAGTCATTAACATTAACATCATTCTTTTTTATTTCGATTTAATAAGGTTCAAGAATGAGTAATTAGCGCTTGCGGCAGAATAGAAAAAAAAAAAAAAGAACGAAGGGAGGTAGGTCGGAACAAAGGCGACCAGTAGCACTTTGTTTCTTTTTGCTTATGATGTCGCTCCTCATCATTGCTTTCCCTGTCTCATCCTTTTTCTTTTTCTGTTTTTTTTTGTTTATTTTTAATAGGTCAACTTAGTGACTGTCTTTCTTGACTCTCTTTTTTTTTTTTTTTTTTTTTTTTTTTTTTTTTTTNTTAGTGACTGTCTTTCTTGACTCTCTTTTTTTTTTTTTTTCTTTCTGAAACGGGTTTGCTATCTAATAGATATATTATTTGTCTCTTTTCTCAATGACACCTCATGCATCCACTATATGCAAGGTACCGTAATTAGTACGGATTGTAACAGGCTACGTACATACAGAGAGACATGCATAGAGTCAGTCACTTAATGTATTTGTTCTGTTGTGTTTTATTTTGTTTGCTTGTTTGTCAAGACCACCATGAAAATAATGGCACTTGGCTTTGTTGTCTCTTTTCATATTGCTTCTTTTCTGGCCGCGTATTCTAGGACCCTGATTGTTTTCTCTTTTCCTTCTCTCCCCCTCGATGAGATCTGATCTGTTACCTCATTTGCACTCACTTTGCAAACTTTTTGCTTGTCGTTTGTCGCAAACAGGGTCCCAAGATGGACGTACAGTAGGTACTAAGGCAGAGAGTTCCACCTATGATGCGCAAAACGTCGATCCAACAAGTCATAATGCTGACGTCGCATCTTTTCTCTCTCGAGTTACTTCTTTTGACTACTTTTCGCGACTTCGTGTCTATACCCGGCCCTATTAGTTCTCAGTGTCCGTACCGAGACAAAAATTTGTGAAACAGCCCATGACCGACTAGACACGGAACTTCGAACCTCGGCTGATTATGTTTTGGTGGTCATGTCTGCAGTACAGTACTCGTCTCGTGTCACCGAGCACACACGGTCTAGTCTAACTTGACACTCTCTAATGGATTGGATGTCCGTCTCTAATTAAGGGTTATACCCGTAAAATGGTAGCAGTGGCATGTTGATGAGCCTAAGGTTAGCCCACTATTTCATCTGAACCTACCCAAGTGTCATCTCGTGATGCCTAAGTTAGGTATGCACTTTATCTACTACAAGATAGATAGCTCAGATCAAACGCCATGAAGTGTTTTCGTGTTCGTATTACCATACCATGACCTCCTCCCAAACTTCTGAGCTCAGTTAGGCCTGGCCACAAACACTTTCATCGTTCACTCTACGGCTATGAAACGGGCGAACACTCAAACGCCCCTTTTCGGCTTCGTTTTNCAAACGCCCCCCCCCCCCCCAACTCGAGCGGTTCATCGATAAAGCCCAAAACTCAACCGCCATGCATCAACTCATTTTCCCCTGACGATGGCGACGTTCAATAGTCTTTTTTTCTTCTTCGCGTCCATCATATCTTCCTTTTTACCTGTAATTCTTCTGCTTTGGCCTTGTTCTCAACTTTAAGCTTTTTTTCTTCTGCCGTGCCGGAACTTGTACCCGCGGGATCATCGTCGTCATCGTCCGATCATTCTGTATCTGTGTGGTGTCTCATGTCACATTATCAAGGCGGCCCCTGAAAGCCAAAAAAGTCAATTAACAGCCCGACCATTACCAACTTGGAGTACGACTTGTACCTACACTTCAATCAGGTACTGCACTGCACTGTAGCATCCAACCGCGCCCCCAACCAACCAACCAACTGACCACCAAGAGGTCGTACCTTGTTTTAGTGAAAACAAAAAGTATTCCTTTTTATTTTTGGCCGAAGGAAACATCAAAGCTCAGCTCAACTCAACTCAACTCAAGGTACCTAGCTCACAGAGAGTTTACACACTGACTCGTCTCCAACTATTCATGCTTTGGTAGCCCCTTGCGTTGCTGTCATAATTTCCTACGAGGCGCATTCATGCTAAAGTATACCAAATTTCCATTAATTATTATTCTTATTACGACTATTGCAGCCCAACCTACCTACCTATTTTGATTATGCCGTCTCAACTTTAGTTAGCCAAGTTATTGAGGCTAGGTACCTAAACTACTGTGAACTAGAACTATTAACCCAACAACGCTCTACCTTGTTGATGACATTTCATTACACTTTTAATTGTCAACCATGGACAAGGGAACCCAACGTTTTGAAAATACGAATCTGAACCTGAACCTGTTTGTCTTTGCTTAGACTTGCTAGAGTAAATAGTCTTGTTTTCTCATGCCCAGACCAGCCCTCCAGTGACAGTTCGTCTTCTCGTGTTAGGCCTCCCACTCACTCACTTACTCCCTTGATTCGTAGTAAACATTCCATCCCATTCCATTCCAGCTAAGATCTTGTAGTCTGTCTACTGTATGTACGCGCGCGTCACCCCAACCAATCTGCTGTACTGTCCTCTATTCTGGGCCAACAGATGTCCCCCCCCCAAGTCCTCGGGTTCTTCTCCCCGGCTTGCCATCGCCAGCTTGTCACACAAACTGCGGCTCCTAGCATAACAAACAAATCCTCTCGTCCAAGTAAATCCTCATCCAAACTTATCTCACCTCGCGTCCCAGTTCCCTTAATGGGCAAACACGGCGAGTAACAAGATTCTGTTCTGAAAATAGATTTCTTGCCATACAGTCACTCGGTCACACTTCGCATTGTGGTAGTCGATATGGTTATTGAATAATTTTCCATTATTTGTAGTTCTTCTCGTATCCCAACTAATTCGTTCCTTTCCTTGCGCTGTGTAGCTAAAAAGTCTTCCGTTTAATAAAATACTATACAGTCTAGAGGCTCGAAGGGGGGAGACGCGTAGTAGGGGGTATCTTCTATCAGTCCTGAGTCCAGCCCAAGTGCTCTCAACACGGCCAGAGCATCGTATCGCTTCCATCTCTCCCCCCTTCCTCAATCCTCATCCAATAATTCTTGTCTTGTACACCAATACAGTCCAGAAATAGTACACGGGAATATCGCAAGGAATCCCATTGCTGCTGATCCCCCCGTGAGGGAGCTCAGACCAAGACAGCCACCCCAGCAACCCGTAGTAATAAAAGTAAAGAAAAAAGAAACGAGAGAAAAGGTGACCGAGAGAAAACGAGAAGACAAAAAGCAAAACAAAAAAAGCAAAGCCCCCAAGTCTATATGCGATTGCTGAAATCAAACATCTTTTCCTAACCGATCCCAGTTTTTTGTGTTCCATCCCAAAGCCCTTGCGTAATAATAATAAACTCCAAAATGTGTCTTCGTGGTATTCGGTCTTCTTGGCTCAATCATCAGGCACTCCATGTCGCGTTGTCTCTGCTCCGTTTCGGTCGCCCAAATCCAGGTCAGCCCGCTTCGCCAACCCTTGTCGTGGAGGAGACGATCTGAGACAGCCCCGTCCCAGTCAGATCTACATTCCGATTCAGAATCGCCCTTGATGTGAGTGGTGCTGAAACTCGAGATGTATTTTCGAGGGATGTTGTGGAGACTCCATGCGACTCGAGAACGGGGTAGACAAGAGACACTGCAGTGAAGACGAAGCCAGAAAAAAGACAAATAGAAAGAAAAAAGCAAACCCAGTTGTGATCCCGTCTATGGTCGAACGCCGCGTGTTGAGCCCAGTGTTGATAAAACCAACCTCGCATCGCCACGAATGTGAAAAGTGAAATAAAGAAAATACACTCAATCATATCAATGAGTGATAGTCGTTCCCAAGAAGAAAGTCTTTCCCTTGAAATTTCCGCTTGCTGCTGGGAAGCAAGGGATGGCTCCGAGCCGTTGTGTATATGGTTTTCGACAGGAATGTGCATTAAAAAGTGTATCCGGAAAGCATTATAGCCAGGAGTGATTCGGCTCCATGACTGTTCGAAGTAATTAAATGATGTCGTAATTGCTAAAAGTCGCTTTAAGTCGAAGAGAAGAAAGGCGGAAAAGGGTGAAGCGCGCGTCTGAGAGATGTGCGCAATGTCATGTCGTTGCCGGACAGGCCTAACCGCCAGCGTGGCCCAGCTTTTGGCGTGGTCGTCAGTCGCATTAGGTTGGGAAACGTGTAGAGTTTATCCAACATTTCAAGCGAAAAGACACTTATGAAGGTCTGGGGCGGGGAGGGGGCTTGGGAACACCGGTTGTGTCGTAGGCTCCTCGGCCCATGTTGGAAGGGGTTGATGATCCTTCAACCATTGTGTCTGTTGTTTGTGGTGAAGATTGTAAAAGAATGGATTGTTGCTGGTTTACTGGTCAGTCATGCTGTAAGAGTGCGGGAACCTCGAGGCTATATGAGGATAGCAAGGGCGACCAGGAGGGTAAATATAGAACAGGGAGATTCATGCGCTCAAGCGTGTTTCTAGGCTACTCAAGAGAGAACCAAGACAGGCACCAGCGCGAGATTGAATTCAAATGAAGTGATTTGGGTTAAGCGATTTTGACTTACAAGGAATATTCTTCGTGGTGCGACGAAGAATGCAGAACGTATTGAGCGAATGTGAACGCGGATTGGCTAAAAGAATCAAGCGGCAGAGAGCGGCAAGGAACAAAGAGGCGAGAAGAAAGCCGAATGGTGTTCAAGATGCGAGCGTTACCAATATAATTGGAGCGTGTTTCGGAGGTGTAAAGGAGTGGTGGTGAGTGGTGGTTGAGTTTGGCGAGACGTCGACACCAGAAGGTTGAAATAGGCAACACGAGCGAGAGATGATGTCGCAGGCGTATTGTATGGTATTATACAGTAGTAAGGTAAAGGTAGTTGAGATGAACGAAGGGCGGACAGATGTGTCTCTTGAATAGTGAGCGGGAAAGGGGAGAGTTATGCTTTTTGCGTGACGACCCAAATGAGGTAGGATCCAACAAGGGGAAACCTTTTTTATTTGGTTTGGGGTGACTCGAGCTTCCGTCAAGCGTCCTTGCAAGGGGGGATGGGATGGACGGATCGTTGCCGTAATACGGTACTAGTAGCCTGGCCAGCTACTTTCTCAGCTCGTAGTTGAGTTCAGGCACAAGGCACAGGCACGCTGCAGTAAGTAGAGTAGGCAAGGTGGCGCCGGTCGGATGGTCGAATGAAGTGCGGGTCAAACAAACGGGGCTCGATTATTACGAGGGGGTGGACCTGTTCTGTCTGTTGTTCTCTTCTTTGCTGGGATGAGCTGGCTAGCTTTCAGGCTTGTTCGAAAAGGTCAAGGTGACCTGATGAATGAGGCAAGGCGAGAAGAGAGGTTGCTTGAGTTGACTAGCTTTGAGCGTGTCTAGTCTTTTCTGTCCGAGTTGTCGATATCGTTCGCTTAAGGTTGAGCAAGTGTGCGTGTGTATGTGTAAGTGATTCACTCCAAAGCGGACAGAAGAGTGGGCGGGTGAGAGGATTTAAGAGAGAATCTGTTCCAAAGGGAGACGTGAGATGAAGTTGAGTTCTTGTTCGAGGGAGGAAGTGGGAAGCAAGTCGCTTTTGTACAGAGGCACGCCAGTATGAGGGAACAAAACTTTGGGAAAATCTCAATGAGAATCAATGGTAAGGCAATGCAAGGCTTGCAAGGCCAGACAAGGGCAAGGGGTGTACCCTTCTGCGCTGGATGTGCCGTCCGTACTGTCAATCAGTGTCAGTGTCAATGTCAATCATCCATTATTATCCTACCTGGAGTATCGACCTCATTTTTCGGCA